>CAXAJV010001130.1:0-600000 GCA_963969225.1 Xylocopa violacea
GCTACCAAACTTTTGTATTTGAAGAATTTAGCTTTTTGCAATTGTTACCGAATTTTTGACGTGTCTCCGAATTCTTGACATATTACTGAAATATTTTTGGACTTCAGAGAATTGAAAGTCCACACCTATTATATGTTAGATTTATAATAAAAATAGTTTATTAAAGTAACGATATAACAAAATAAAAATAGTGTATTAGAGTAACGATAAAAGAATTCCTAATAAGTTGCGTGCGTAAGCAAATAGCCGTGCTGCGCACCGTATCCATTTGGCATTACACAAGTTTAAGAGAAAAGTTGAATGAAATCTTGGTACCTCAGTGCCGAGGCTGCATATAATGGAAGGGTGGATGGGATTTGGGTTTGGGGATAGGTCCCTGCGTACTCATATCTAAACGTGGAGGCAAGTATGCAGGGACCTAATTCCTTGATAACGTTTCTGAAAGACCGGTCTTTCTAAAACGATATCGAGTAACATTAAATTTAAGACTTATATTTAAGAGTTAAATTTAAGAGTCAGATTTAAGAGTCAGATTTAAGTTATTTGCGTAAGGATATCAATGTTCGTTGCGATGTTCTTGTCAAGTGTCGATATTATTCCATTATTCCATATTCTGTTTTATTTCGCATCTCTTTTCGTTCGAATTCTTACTCTGTCATTCTTCGTTGGTATCTGATCTCGCTCCTTTATCTCGTACTTCAGATTTCTGTGAAAATAAATCAAATTTCTGCGTTACTCGTGGGATCGCCGAGGGATGAGAATACGTCTTTAGTTAGAATTAATTTAGATTTATATGCTAAATAATATAATTTTAATTACTATTGTAATGAAATTGTGAAACAATACATTTTCTTACCCAAAGTAAACACAACTTATCCCTATTTTCCTTATACTTCTCGTTTAAGAAAACAGAATTACTAATTGCTCTAGTGCAAATCAATTCATATTTGCTTGGTATTAATAAATCATTTAGCTGCGCATTCGCTTGCATGCATCGCATGCTGCATGTAAGTAAGGGTCCCTGCGCAGTCACCTCCACGTGGTGGACCTGGGCCCTTGGTAACGTTTTCGAGAGACTGCTCTCTCGAAAACGATATCAAGCTAAGGACTACGCGCGTAGACATAAGAATAATTGTAAACTTGACGCTAGAAATACCAAGCTAGTCAAAAGATCGTGGTTCGTAGCTTCTAATAGAGATAGTTTGATTTTTCATTTGTATAAAGATTTCATAGATTCACTTTTAACAATTTTTGATTATTTCATTAATTTCGTTAGAGATTAGAATAATTTAATCACTGGTACTTCTAGCGTCGAGTCTTTTTCAGTACAATTGAAATTTTCAAGTCCTTCTCAGGACTTTGAAACTTTAAATTGGACTGCGAATAGTTTAGTTTAAGTTAATTATTGCCATCCAATTTGTACATTCATGTAATGTAATTTTAATAAGATAATGATCCCCTTTTATCCCGATTTCCCCCGTTTTTATTATTAATTATATATGGTGACTTCTATCTCGCTATGGTGTCCCTTCGATGAAGGGTTGTTTGATCGTTCGACGCCTGATGGTTTGACGTTTGAAGGTTTGATGGTTTGATGTTTGATGGTTTGATGTTTGATGGCTTGATGTTTGATGGCTTGATGTTTGATGGTTTGATGTTTGATGGTTTGATGTTTGATGGTTTGATGTTTGATGGCTTGATGTTTGATGGCTTGATGTTTGATGGTTTGATTTTTGATGGTTTGATGATCGATGGTTTGATATTTGATGGTTAGAAAATCACTTTCTTTCTGGTTTATTCTGGTTTACTTAAATCTCTGTTCGCCGTTGGAACGCCGTTGGATCGCCGCTGGATCGCTGACGGATGCGTGCGTTTTTAGTCATAAGTACTTGTATATTGTACATCTCTGTAATTTAATTGTAATCGTATTGTAAAGAAATACGTTTTCTTACCCGGAGAGAGAAATAACTGCTCCCCTTTCTTGCACCCCTCGTTTATCAAGACGGAACTTTTAATTGTTCTCGCGTAAATTAGTTCGCGTTTATTTGCTCGAGCACTCTAACTTTATGCTTCGTAAGATCGCTTCACGTAGATTTCCTCTTTTTTTCTTCTTCCTTTTTTCCCCTTTCCTTTTTTTCCCTTTCCTTTTTTCTCCTTCACTCGAGATTTAGATTTTAATCGTCACGCAGGGAAACAGTTGCGACTCAATCAAACCGATGCGTGTTTGTCGTGGCCACCTGGATCTTCACGGGTTCAGCCGTGGACGCGCTCACGATGGAGCGGGCTGAGTGTTTCCCAACCCGAGGCGCTGGGGTCTGACCTGCTGTAAGACGGATTCGGGCGGTTCCACGAGGTTCGTCTCTATCGCAGAGCAATCCTAGAGTTGGGCCTCGCTGGGGTTCAGATGGACATCTCACTCACCGTCGGGGAGAGCGCGGTTGCGATTGTTTCGACGTAAGACGTGGCATAAAACTTGCTCGCGATTCGCGTCGGGTACGGTTTGCCAAATGGCTAACGCGGAAGCATCGGATTGGAATGCTCTTTAATATAATAGTAGAATTTAGAGTATCGTACCGTAGAACCTTTTGCGAGACACTTTCGTTTGTCGAAAGTGTTGGAAGAGTCACTTAATAAATCTCTCTTCGGGTAAGACAGTGGTATTTCTCGTCACCCCTTTCGTAAAGTCCATACTGCAGTTTCTAAATATCTGATAGATTTTAGTATATGTATTATGGATTTCGCGTGTACTAAATTCAAGTAGAGTCAGATCTCGGTACCTTCTGTACCGAGATCGTAAATATATAATGAAGGGTGGATGGGATTAGGGTTTAGGGATGGGTCCCTGCGTAGTCACCTCCACGGGGTGGACCTGGGCCCTTGGTAACGTTTTCGAGAGACCGGCCTCCCGAAAACGATATCATGCTAAGGACTACGCACGTAGATTATATAATTAGTGTAATTAGAGAATAAGATATAGTTTAAGATAATTTTTGCGTTCGCAGCTGGATCGCCGCTGGATCGCCGTTGGATGACTTGATATAACTTGTTAAATTTATCGTGCCTCATCGAAGGAGGGTTGTTTGATTCTTTAATGTTCGATGGGTAGGTGATTGATGTTCGGAAATCCGCTTAGTTTTTGGTTTATTCTGATTTATTTTAACCCCTCCCTTCGCCGCTGGAACGCGGCTGGATGTCGTGATATAACTTACTACATATTCTCCATTAATAAAATTTAATTACGTTCCATCTTTGTTCCTTTCCCATGACTATTTTCATGCTAATCAATTCATTCGGTATTAGTAATCTATTCAGTGATCGGTAGATGAGTTATCTTAAGTATTGAAACTGAGAGCAGGTGTAGTTGAAATAGAAGTAATCATTCTGTGATTAAAGAAATATATGCGACGGTGGAAAATCAGGGAATTGTTTAAATAATCCGGCATCTCTCTCTCTCCATCTCTCTTTCTCTCTCTTTCTGTCTCCATGGTATCTTCCCTTGATCAAAGGTTGGCTCTTGATTTCAATAATTACAACAACAGAAAATTTAATTCTGTAGTCGCAAAGTGACTTCATTATTCTCTTTAAATTTGGAAATGAGGAAATGATATTTTCGGTGAATGCAGCGTTTGACTCATGGTATTGTTTTACGTAAAGAAATTGCCATTTCCACGTTTTCCAAGGTTCTTTCCAATTGTTTCACGCAAATAGGCTGTACGAAATTATAATTGAGAATGATTATTAGGGAATCGTGAAATTTGACGTATTTTCTCCGTTCTTGTCAAAAAATTCAATGGTTTTGAGTCGAATTTCAACCAATCCTTTTCATTTCCATTCTGTTGTCCAATTTTTATGATTTCTATAATAAAATTCCTGTGATGTCAATAAATAATTTCAACAGATATTTCTACGTTCGCCGCTGGATCGCCGCTGGATGCGTATATTATTAGTCATAAATAATAATAATTATAATTAGATAATAGTAATTGTGATAATAATTGTAATGAAATTGTAAGGGAGTATGTACATTGTCTTATCAAGAGCGAAACCATAGAATTTTTCCTCAAAATCCCCGTTTTATCGAAATTGAATATAATTATTCTTAGTCTCCATTTGCACACTACTGATGTTATCAGTAATAATTTTATTACTCTGCGTACTCGCTGGCATGCATCGCATGTGGCAAGCAAGTAGTGAGCACGCTAACTTAATGTTACACGTAAGTCGCTGCCATGAGTAGCTCCATGGGTCGAAAAGACCGTGGTTTGGAAAGTGGACAGCGCCGGAAAAATTTAGTTAGCAAATCTACATGATTACGTAGATCCACGTGAGTATGTAGAGTACCTTTGGTCACGTCGCGAATGTTATGTTCACTTTTCTCTTTGATTTATTACTTATCACAAGTTTGTCCAACTTTAATTACCTTTTTAATTTCATTTTTTCAGAATAGAGTATAATAGAGTTTAGTGTTTATCGCATCGTAATCCCTTTTGAGAAACGCTTTAATGTTTCTAAAGTGTCGATAAAGAGACTTTGTAAATTACTCTCTGGATAAGAACATGATATATACTTCCAGTCCCTTCTTCCCTTTCGCGATTCGTAAAGTCCACGTTGCAATTTCTAAGAAAATGACCCTGGATTTGGCGTGTATTGAATTCAAGTAGAGTCGGATCTCGGTACCTTCTGTACCGAGATCGTAAACATGTAATGGAGGGTGGATGGGATTAGGGAAATATGATGTGTTCCTGCGTAGTCACCTCCTCGTTGGTGGACCTGGGTACTTGGTAACGTTTTCGAGAGCCTGGTCTCTGAAAGACGATATCATGCTAAGGACTGCGCTTGTAGACATAAGTATTGTAGTAAACTTGATGCTAGATGTACCAAACTAGTTAAAAGATGGTGGTCGTAGCTTTTGATAGAGATAGATAGATTTTTCACTTGATCAAAGGTTTCATAGATTTACTTTCAACAATTTTCTATGATACTCATTCATTCCATTATTTCATTAACTTTGCGCGAGATTAGAATAACTGGATTACTGGTATTTTTAGCATCGAGTATTTTGCAGTACAATTTAAATTATCCAAGTCCTTTTCAGGACTTGGAAATTTTATTTACGTTGTACTTCAGGTAATAGTTGAAGCCATAATTTAAATTAAGTTAAGTAAAATTTTACTCTCGTGGCATCAACCTGGAACCGTCGAAGAATTATACTTTCTCTCTGGTCTTTTTGGATTTTAATTTAAATCAAATCTTTATCTGGCAAGAGGTTTTATGTCTGCAATAATTCACATTTTATGAGCTTTGGAAAATTTTTAATTCGGTCCTCCCTTTTGCGTAAAATATATCCACGAATTTTGCAAGAACTGCTACTTTATCAATTTTGAATCCTATATTGTAGAGAGTGTAAAAATTTGTACGCGATCAATATTTCGGACAGTAATGGTCATAAAATTCCATTAGATCAGTGGCCTATCTTGTAGCTCGTCGGTACTAGGATAAATCGAGACGAAGTTATCGACTTGAGCTTGCAGAGTATCACGAGCTTACCGACAGGCGATACTTGAGCTTGCAGTGCACCGTGGAAAGCTCCACGAGACCTCCGTATCGACTCGTCTCGATGCCTGCATGTTATCTATGCGGGATTCTAGATTTCTTCAGAAGCAAATTTCGTTGTAGATACAATCGCAGCACGGAGCAGAAAATCTCCTTACCGATATTCAATCAAATAGCGTATATGTTGCAAGTGTATTATATTCGTACAAGAAATCAATTAGTCGATCAGAAATCGTTAGAACCGCGCAACAAGCAAAGACAGAGAATCTCGCGAATTTTTTGAAACATTCGCGACATCAATCTCGAAATTTGTATTAGCATTGCATTCTCATACAGCAACTTATAAAAGGAATTCAGTAATTCTATACTTCTGCCAGAGTTTTTCATTTAGAAACGCTATGTCCGCTCTGCCTCATCTTTGCAGTGTTTGGACGTTTCGTTCGCCTGCTTTCGCATTCGTGCAGCGGTGAAATTGTCAGTATCGCGACGTGATCTCGCGGAAACACATGAATAATGTCAACTTCCAATGCGAATTCGCTTTCACCGAGTGTCGGGCTATTGCTACGGACATCAAATTTTAATATCCGCACTTTACTTTACCGCCGAGTGCATGGGAAGTTGTGTTCTTTTCATTGGAATTTTTATGCCTCGTAACGGTCCAGCCGCCAGCGACTGAATGTCTTCTCTAGTTAAGAGATGATCTACTCTGGGGAATGGAGTTCCCCTAGCCTGTATAATGGAAGCAAACGAAACGTCAAGTATTCTTCGTTACACGGAAATCTAACAATGGCGAAGGGTAGGAAAGATGCTTTCATTCGGATGAGGCGGTCTTCTATACACGCGTTCTTACATCTTTTTTGTACGTAAAAGGATGAGGCTGTATTGTTCTGTTTTGTTGCATCTCGATGGGTATTTAAAAGCAGTGTCGCATGTTTTTGCTGTAGATTCTGATTGTTTCGGAACAAGGGAAATCCTAATTACCTATTTCTGTAGGAGAGTGCAGTATCGTGATATAACGCACGTCTATCACGAATGCAAACTATCTCACGGTAAACTAGCAGTGTGATAGATCTGCATTTACGATTTCCTTCTCGAGGAAATTGAATTCTATAGAGCTTATCGTTTCAGAATTGTCTAGTGCCGCTTCTTGTTATATTATATCTTAATTTTTATTCTAATTGAAAGACAAATATGACAACTACTAGATAACTTTGGAGAACGTGTATTAATGTTAGAATCATTTTGAAGTTTCGACATTTAGATTAGCGATGTTAACTATTCAGTTGATCTTTATTGTGTTTGTGACACAGTAATAATTCAGTAGTTGCGTACGTTAACAATTTTAAATACCAAATTACTTTGTGAAAATGGTTCGATTAAAGAAACTTCGCTCGACACACGATAGGCTTTACAGCGAAGCAGTTTGCGCCCTCTGAATTGTGTTAATTAGAAACTTGATTGTAGGTCCAGCGCGCGTTTTCGCTGGAGCTATCATTCACGTCAATTAAAATAGCTCTGCGCTAACAATTCGTTAACTGGTTTGCTTCAATGCCCCGCGAAATTACCCACTAGCAAAAACGTAATCCGTGTGTTGATTCCATTCAAAGGAAGCAAATTAGATTAAATATCCAGGATTTGAATCTCTGGGGAGACGTAAACCGTATGCTGAAATTAATTCATAATTATGTAATGGTCGCTAGGTCATAGATGTTTCTATTGAAGTTTCATTTTCGTAGCGTTCAGCTCGTTAGGCATTGCATATTTTTAGAACCTGAAGTAGAAATACAAATTTTTCTTCTCCGTTCCGAGCGGAGTTTTGTGTAACTTTCCGTTCGGTATCCCAACAGAGTATACTCTTCTTTCTTCAAGGGGTACAATTTTTCATCACCACTGCATCGCTATAGAGGCTCATGTTCACTGTCGAAAGAAACGGTCCTAGAATCTATCAAACCTGGTCGCGCATCGATAATCGTGTAGAAAGGATAAATTAACATCTGGCATTGGCCAAATATCTAGGTCGAGAATTTACTGAAGAATCATTAGAGAGAAAAAACGACAATACGAATCTCCGACACAATGTATACAATGTATTCACACTCGCTTCGAAATGAGAAAGGGTGATAAAATGAAATACAAGAAGTAAAAACAACGGTTCGGTATTTCCACAGACGAATTCGTTACGTCAAAGAACGCGATGTAACCGATGTAAAATTCGACGAAGTTCAAGTACGCGTGACGAGGCTTCTTTTATTATACTACGTTCGTTCTTTGATTTGAAGGTTGATGAAACTTCCTGTCGGGTTGATTCATTTGGTAAACATGGACCTGGCATTTCGCGGAGAATAATAGATTAACATGACTCGTGACAGAGAGGAGAGAACGAAAAAGTTGGAAGAAAGTTGCCGCAATTTCATCTAGCACCGCGCCGCGTAAGTTCGTTACACGAGCGGAATTTTCCATATAAAGCATCGCGCACGCTGAACATCTTATCGCTTCTTTGAGCTATCGCTGTGAGATTCCCCTAGCCTTCAAAGCAGTTAAAATTTTCACAGTTTCAGTGGAATCGTGCCCACAGCGTGACCTACATTCGCGGAATTTCATTTTTCTCCCTATAATGTGAATGCATGTGATTGTATTGTTGGATTGAAAAATTCAGAGTACGCAATGGTTCCGTAGACCTCCGTGAGATATTCGCGAAGTTTCACATTGTCAATTTCACTTGTCGTATCTTGGAAATGAACGAACTTAAGCAAATCGAACATTCTCTTTACCTCTCAAAAAGAATGAAGTCGGCAAATAAGCGGTGTTCTTTCCATTTTTCTGATCTTCGCAAATAATTAGTAACAATGTGGTGAAACGGAACATCTTTTTCCTTTAAAGAGAAATTCAATTTTGTTAGTCGTTTAACTCGAATTGTTTCTCTAATCAATAACATATTAAACACGTTGACAGTTGCTCGCGGGTATTGCTGAAACTCGTACGAATTTACATTTCCGACGCGCGAATGCATCGCACTCGTCAATCATAACATCAATCTACAACATCGGACACCGACGACCATTGAATTATCAGCCTTCAGCTAATCAACTGACAAAACAACACGTACCTTTGATAAAGTCCACAGCCATTCCCAAGCCGTACGTATCCTTGTCGTAATCGTCGAGAATGTAGGCGCCGATCTTAACACCGGGTACAATTCCACGATCGTTGAGCCTGTCCAGAGTGTAAAGCATCACCTCGAGCGCTTGAACGTCACGTTGCGGCATCACTGGCCCGCAGGTGATGGTATCCTTCCTCTCATGGACTATCATTAGACGACTCAACACTAGATTATACTCGACCATCGCGCTGTGCTTAACTGGCCACTGATTCGGCGGTTCCAGCTCATGCGACGAGTTGTTCGTCGTTTGCGAGGACGCCTCGTCCATGGTAACGGTTCATGGTCAGAAGAAGTGGCGATCATGTCAAAAGTGAACAAAAATTGGTTCACGTCGTTAATCAATCCGATGGTCGACGTTTCGGCGGTAACTGGAAGTTGTTCCCTCTCTGTAGACGAAAGCGCGAGATTTTCGTTAAGGTAGTTGTCCAGAGAACCATTCGTACTTTTCAAACGGGAGCGAAACCTTTGATCAATCCTGCACTCTGGAGACGAATTCTAGTGGACGTGTCAACGAGACTCTTAGCCCCCCGGGAGCATCGTTGCTGGCATTCGCTTGGACGTATTCCATTTGCATGGTCGAGGCGGTTCTTCGTTGGACCTCGTCCTTGACCCACGTCGGCGTAGAAGTTCGTCCCGACACCGGGCCTCCGACCTTCATAGATGAATCAAGTTTCAGGCTCGTCGATGTCGAAGTTTGCACCGTGGACGACCTGGACTTTCGTTCTCTCGTAGGATGATCGATCACCGGGATGGGCATCGTGCTCAAGGAGTTAAACCCGTCGGACGGATTAACTTCGTTCACCGTTCCATTATCCAACAAGCGGGTTTGAGCCCTCTCATTTTTCGAGCTAAACCCGACGGACGGTTCATCAGGCTTAATGTCGCAGTCATGTTTGAATATTTCGATTCAACGACTCTGTCGCCCTTGAACCGACGGGTTGCCGTTTCTTCGAAACCATTAGAGGATCGTTAAACGTTACTTCATCATCTTCTGTCAAACCATCCGTAGCTGTATCGAACCGTTCCGCCTGGTCGTCGATTTTCCTATTTATCGTCCCAATTGTTTGGATAACGGCTTTTCTAGACGCGGATGGTCGTTCAGAAGGGGTTAAAGGAAGCTTCGATTTCGAATATTTCGTTTTATTCACGAGCGATTGCTTATGGTTCGCGTTTATTTTGATATCCTTCGTAATCTTCCGCTCTTGCTCAGTCGAAGATGAGTTCCTGAACGTATCGTCGGAATTTCCCTCGCCGAATTCAGGAAGGCCACTGTTCTCCGACGTATAGCCCCTTTCGGTTAGACAGTTCATATCGTTTCTTAGGTACGAGGCACTCCTTGGCGCCGCAACAGAGCTATGCTCGGAGTTCACGAGGACGCCGTCAGACTCCTTTGTCACGTTACTTTGCGCAAAAGCCTCTTCCGTTGTCGCTTTATTCGCCTCTTCTTTAGCCTTATCAATCTCGCTCCGCGGTTGCGTCTAATTCCATATCTTGCGACGAATCCGCGCTCAAATTGAGTCTTATCGAGATCACATCGTTACTTAGACTTGAAACGTTTTCCGGTAACTGTGCATTGTCAGTTCAACGTCGAATTCGGTTTGCCATTTAACATCGAGCTATCCGATATCAGTGAATCGTTCTCACTCACCACATCTGGTGCTTCGAGTGTTACTCTGTTAACTCATCCTGTGCTTCCGTCGTGACTTGTTGAACTGAATTCATTGCTCAATGTTAAAGTACTCAAATTTAACGTCGAATCATTCCACTGCTGTACGTGTGCTGCAGCATCTCGATCGTCCAGTGAGTTATACTTAACGTTCTCTGAAATGAAGTCGATCTCCAATTCTGTCTCAACAATTTTCGCATCGTTATCCAAAAAATCATTTGTCGTTTCGTTGAAAGTAACATTCAATGAAGTTCCATCGTATTGCGACGAATGCAACGCGACCGCGTCGGTAGACGGAATAATATTTCTCTTCTCGCGGATCGAAAAATTTCCACGGGTTCTCCTGTCTGCCTCATCATCGCTTCCATTTGTTGATATCTGTTTCACGGAGATTCCATTCAACTGGCGCGTATACTCCATCTCTCTCCGAATCAACGTTGATTTACGAGACGTCGAGTTTCACCAGGAACCTTCGAACTCTGAAGAATGAGGAGTCCTCCCTTCTGTCTTGATGGCTTTGACTCTTTTGCCTCGCGGCTCGCAAATCGAGGATCCCGAATTCTGGCAGAGGTACGACCACTCCAGATTTATTACATCACCAGAATCGAACGACCTCGGCTCTTCGTCAAGTTTTATTCCCGAATTTTTAATGGACCTTCTGCTCATCAACTGATACATGGAATTATCATGCCCGTCGACTTCTATTTCCCGATTTCCCTTTTGGTTTCAATTCTCCGTCGAACAGTTCACTAATAGAAGCGGAAGATTTATGAGTTTCAATGAAATATCGTTTCTGGATGTATCCTTTGGGCTCAACATCTCGCGTATCTTTCTTACCTTTCGTAGATGCTCGTCTCTTCGCGTCTTTTAATCTTTTTCGACCCGTCAGCGTTTTCAATTTCAACCGTCCAATCCTTAATAGTTGATTAATAGAGGTGGAAGACTCGGCGGAATCGATTAAATATTGCTCAACCGAGCCTTCCGACGGCTTCCTACCACTCAATCCCCCTGGATCCGCGAATTTCTCCGATTTCAATCCTGTTTCGAATGCTTTACCGATAGAAACAACGGATTCAGGAATCTCAGTCGAATGTCGCTTCCATTGCGGTTTCCTCGCCATCTCCCAAGCTCCGAGAACCCACGATACCGTCACCCTGAAAATAGTCCATAGTCCTTTGACCGTCCACCCTATAGGATCTTTTCATCCGAAGACGTCGAAGCTCGCCACTGAATCCCCCTTGCCTTCTCACGTCCTTGTTCTCTCGTCTGAAAGCCTTTAGCGAGTCGTCATTGCACGAATCCACAACAACGTGATCGTAATCAACGGTCGCATCGCCGCCTCTCTAGCGACGTCTTTCATCGCGACACGGGAAACCCGGGAGGATAAGCGGGGCTCTTCCGGAATATTCACTGAACTCCCGGTGAATCCGGTCGATCCCCTGGCAGTTGGCCCGGTTCGGCGTTTATCGCGTCGTTCCTTGTGGCAGTCGTTCGACGGGTCGGGATCCGCGAGTCGACGATCGCTCGACCGGATCGATCGATCGTCATCTTCGTCGGTTTGATTCGCGTCCACCGCCTGAGCGGTTCGCCAGGAAATTGCTCCCGACGACTCCTCCGTGATGTCATTCTTGACGAGTGGACGGAATGTTTGCCGAGCGGTAGTTGATGGCAATGATAACTTTTAAGGGTGCCGGGATGACGGAGTATTTGAATGGTTTTGGAATTTCAGGGATGGTTCATTAGCGCCGCGAGCCCCGTAAGCGACTTCGGCGCGGTTAACCGACAGCTGGTTGTTACCATAATCGAGCGGATACCGTTCGCCCGCCAAAATGTTTCGCAGAATCGATAGCACCACTGACACGGCCAGTACGGCCAGCCAACAGTTGTTCCGCCGCACCACCTGTCTCCCGTGACAAACATGTCCTGGTCCTGCAAAAATACGCAGCGTCTCTGTGAATCCACCACATCGCATAATAAGACCTATCGATCTAGTAATCTTATGCTAATCGAGGAGAAACGTATCGAATATCGTTCTCTACGAGATGTACGTGTTTGTTGCACCGAGACGGTTCGAGGCAATTTGGTTGAAACTATTTGAATGGTACAAAAGGGTTCAATTTGATTCGCTCTGTTTGAGAGCGGTTTAATCTATTTGCAGAGGAATGGAAATGTTTGAAGATTAATTATTCATACGTATATTGTGTATGCAATCAACTTAGAGGTTAAGGGTTGAAGCTTTGTATTACAGATACGTGAAGTGCATTAATATCGTGGAGTTTATTTTGAGCTAAGTTATTAATCATGATGCAATAACGAACCAGTAAATATCTCTGCGAGTGTTGCACATTTTCGAAATTACAGAAGAATACCGCATAGTTGGAACTCCGAGCATTACACGTGCATAGTCAAAGCAGGAACTAACCTCGATCAAACATTGGCTATCAGTTAAGCGTGGAATATTGCCACTAAATTTCTCGTATCCAAATCGAAGGAGCCAGTGGCCGCAACAGGCGCATACGGAGTCCTGGTGCACCATTGTACATATTTTAGCATCGGTGTATTGATTAATTGTGTTCAATGCGTTCATATTAAATTCTCCATCACTTCTGATAGTACCTTCAAGTGACTGTAAAAGATTAATACCCTGGAAATCCATTTATTTGAACAGCGTCGGTGGAAATCTCGCTCGTGCGAATGCTTTTTGTAGCCATAATACGTTGATCCGATTACTCTTAGTACAAGCGTTTTCATTTGGTTGGCACGGAGCCAAACTGCGATTTGATCGAGAGTGATTTTCCTAGTTTCTATAAATCAGATTTATCGATCCCCTTTCTATAGACCGATACGATCAGCAGTATCGTTGATGGATCACCCTCGCGCAGTTAATCGAATGAAATTTTAATAATCCGAGAATATGATAGCTTAGGAACGAAGCTATCGCGATGTCGATATAATCTATACAATTGATGCAGAATTAATTACCACTCGGTTAACGCTATCTCGAAAGCCAATATAATCTCTTTAAGCGACGTCTTATTGTTGCCAGGCCGCGCAGCGATCCCCTAATCGCTCTTCCAGAAAATTAACCCCTCGCGCTATAACCGTTGTATCCTATCTAACCGTGGATCGTCGCGATTCAACGCGAGCATCCATTATTTTAACACTGCTTGCGCGTTAATTAGTCCGTTTCGAGGCACGGTCTTTCCTCTTTGTCCAATAAATTTCGCGCGGCTGCGAATCCTGAAGGAAAGCCTCGGAAACGAAGGTTATATTACTTGATCTCCTTTCCGTGCTCGTGTCCAGGTTTGACGCGTTCGTCGGCTAAATATCTGTCGGAACAATGGAGTTACATGGCTTTAATAAGGCCGTTACTTTATCGAAGGGCAGCCGCGCTCGATAGGATTGAATCGTACGAAATGGACCCCGTTTCGCCCCGTCTCTCGGAGTAGGCACATGCCAGGTTTATTGTCAGATGTATCGACGGACACGGTGATTTCGCGGGGACAGCGATAGGTTGGTAGGAATCGATCGAGCCCCGTTAAACGGTTATTGGACGATTTAGGTGAGGTAAGCATACTTCCTTGCAGAGCGTATTAAACTTGGTCTTCGATTCTCACGACACTTTCCAGCTTAAATTGACATTTTGGAGGTCTCAGATGTCTTTAATTCAATTATCTTCACGGGTAATTTCAACGGTAACTTTGATTTCCTAATCTTCTCTTATCCGTGGGTGATAATTTGAATGGAATATCCGAAGGATTCATTTTTTACCTTTCAGTTGATGAAATCAGTAATTCACGTTGTAAGTAGTTCATTTCTCTTTTATCGCTTGACGAATTCACTAGAGAATTTGACGGTTTACGGAAAGGAACCAGCATTAGTAAGAAACTTGAAAATTTGTTTGAAAAGAGAGCAACAATAACTGGATGTGGTGAATACTGGGTAGTACATATTACTATCTGGATGTGGATTTTGGGAGCGATGCCTTCATCAAGAGAAAATAAGAAGCCAATATTGAAGAGGAAGAGAATAAGAAGAACAGTATGCCGAGGGAAAAATTCAGGGATTCTTCTATTGTTCGTGTTTGAACATTTTTTTCATCTACCCCCGTATTTCGAGGTATAAAGTTAAACTGATAACAAATATTACATACAAGAATGCATGTTTTCGTGAAATTTTATCACGACAGTCTACCATTATCCTCAACAGCGAAAATTAGTAGCCAATATTGTGTTCCGTTCCTTCTCAACCCCTGAAAGAGAAATTACACTTTCTAAAAGACTTTAGACATCCTGTAGAATCCGCAACTGAAGGGGTTACCGTAAATACCTTTCGTGGTGTTAAAATTTGACACGCGTATGACGGAGATAATCTGACGTGAATTTATTCAAACGGAATCTGAATTGTCATCTTTTAATGATCGATCTCTTAATCGCGACCAGTAGAAGGAATTCAGCGCGAAGTGATCAGCAAATCCTCATTGTTGGATCGTTTAACTGGTGCATGTAATTACGACTGTATATTGTACATTTGTATCAGCTCCTCGCCCTAATTGGTCTGGTTCGAGCCGCTGACATCTGCATTGTCTATGACAACATATGTTGTCGTAACTTTCTCAATCGTATTCGGGATCCGTTCAATTATACAGGCTTGTATAAGGTACATGTGCGCGAAACAGATGGTTGTGATCACTCCTTGGTTCGATTGAGGAATCCGCGTGGCATTTTTCTAAGGATTTTAATCATTTCGACGAGTTCCATGACGGCGTTTCCACCTGGCATTCAAGTGCTACAAAATATTTTTCGTCAAGCGAATTCCACGGATACAATTTCGAACGTGGTCGCGTACGTTCTTTCGTCCGCGAGAAGAAAGAACCCATAGAATGGAGTTCCGCGGCGACGCAGCATCCCCTGCAATTCAAAAGGGGACCAAGGTTGGAACAAAGGGAATCCTTAATGGCACGCAAAGACCGTCTACTGGGAAATAATTGGAGACAAAAGTCTCCATTCCCGTGACGTGTAAAGTGGATTGATTATTCTTCTGACGATATATCTTTGTTCGATTATACGGAACTGCACTTTAGAAGAGGGAAGTTGTTTTTGTTCTCGATAGGTTTCACTCGTTTACTTTCGAGAACACTCGCTAATGGAGCGATTTTTCCATTTGATGGGTTTACATTGGTTCAGCGGCCGTGCTCTTTTTGTTTCACGAGCGACTTCGCGGCCGGCGCAAGGGTCTCCGCTTTAATCTCCCGCATAGACGGTGAGAATGGACCTTTAATCTTCTCCGAACGATCAGTGCTACCTCTTTTGAAAAGCAAGCAATGTATTGTTAATATTGGATGCTTTCCAACCGACCTTTTAAATCGGCGCTATCATTTAAATTCGCAGCTAGATTGGTCCGTGATCGGTTGGCGAGGTTAACTGTTCCCTTCTTTTTTTGTTTGTCCGCTACGATGTACCACTGTTGATAATCCGTGGCGAACGATGACTGGAATGTGATAAGAGGAATTTTTATCGGGAGCCAGCGAACGATTTTTTCCCAGGGAAAAGCTTCTATAAAAGCAGCAAGGTTTTATTTCTTACGGAAATTTAATGCTCTTATAATTTCTCTTAAAGTTTTTATTAAAACTCCATGAAGATTTAAGCTGATTTTTTCCCCCCTCCGCCGATGGGAGGGATCGCGAGATTTTTATTAGAAATTTCGTAGATTGGCTGTAAGCAGCTTTCGTTGTACCTTGGATTTTCTTATCGTCGCGTATAGGAAATGATACCATGAACTATTTGAACTAGAAGTTCGTTGATACAGTTTTATAACCGCCTATATCGCCGTGTAATTGAGGAAGGGTAGCACGTTCGCGTAAGCACACACAACGCGATATAGGATACGAGGAATTCATTTTTCCATTTTCCGCATTGATTGGCAAAGCAGAAAGTCCAAGAAAAAGCGCGAGGTCCTAAGAGGCGACGTTCCAAAGGGGTGGCTAGCGTAGAGTCATAATGCTCGCAGATGTGCCTGCGAACAAAAATTGCGACCAGTGACATTTCGCGTTTGTATCTGCTTTACGGATCTCGAGATTTCGATACTCCTTGACACCGAATGATTCTGCGATTTTCGCAATAAATAGCGGAGACACGCGTGCATCGTAACGCATCAGCTACCGCTCCTACAAATTCTACACCTAGGAGATGACATACCGAATCTCGGGCCTCTAGAATTTTTTTCATTCAAGTACATATTGTCTATGGGCCACTAGTGACCGCTCCAGGAGTTCGCTCTCCGCATATTTCGACTCCCAGAGCCAGACATGCCGTATCTGGTACCCCTAGAATTGACTTCACTTATGTACTGATTCGCTCTGCGCCATTAATAACCAATCCATGAGTTCTATCTCCTTATACGAAACATAGGGTCGGACATATCATGTCTGTGGACCCTAGTATTGGTTTGATTTAAGTATATATTGGTTGTTGGCCATTAACGACCCCTCCAGAAGTTCGTCAACCTCCACTTATTTGACACCTAGGGTCGGATATGCCGTGCCTGGGGACCCTAATATTGGATTCAATTAAGTACTTATTGGCTCTTGGCCAGTAGTAATCGCTCCAGGAGTTCTATAGCCGCCTACTTCGAAACATAGGACCGAACATACTATAACAGGGGCCTTTAGAATTGGATTCATACAACCCCCTATTGAAGCTGTGGTATTACTAACCGCGCCAAGAGATTCCCTGGCAACTAATTCGACACCCAGGGTCAGAGATGCTTTCCAAGGGCCTGTAGTGTTGGTCTCATTTAATTACTTATTGGCTCTGGGTCATTCGTAACCCCCCTAGGACTTCGTAGCCCGCATATTCAACCCAAGGTATTCCAAACATGCCACATTTTATCCGCTCGACCATTATATATAAACAGAACCAAATATAACCCAACCTAACACAACCTAACCTCTCGGCGTTAATATTTTATAAAATTCCTGACGTGTCGGCCCTTACTTCTCGGCGGGAACATTATGTACGTCTACAATGTTATATATCCTAACCTAAGGCAACCTAACATCTCGGCAGTAATATTTTACAACATTCCTGACGTGTCGGCCACTACTTCTCGTAGGGAACATTATACATAAATAGAACCTAAAATAAATTAACCTAATTCCACGCAGCACTTGTGTAGTAGTGTTTCACAGGATCCCGGGCATGCTGGCCCTACATCGCGGTGGGAACATTATATGGGTCTATAACGTTATATATTATAACTTACGGCACGCTAACTTCTCGGCGGTACATTTTACAACGTTTCTGGCGTGTCGGAACCTACATCTCGGTGGGAACATTATATACGTCTATAACGTACTATAACCTAACCTAACCCATCTAGCCCCACGATGGTAGTGTTTGAAAGAATCTAAAACGAACCATGACCGCCGAGACTTGCGTTAGGTCAGGTTACATAACGTTTCAGACGTAGATAACGTTCCGACCGAGAAGTATGGGCCGACACGCCAGAAATGTTGTAAAATATTACATCCGAGATGTTAGGTTGCCTTAGCTTAGGATGTATAACGATATAGACATATGTACGGTCCTCATCGAGACGTACGGGCCGAGATGACCAGAATTCTGTAAAACATTTCCACGGAGGGGCTAGATGGGACAGGGTAGGTTATAGTACGTTATAGACGTATATAATGTTTCCATTGAGAAAGACGGGCCGACCCGTCAGGATATTGTAAGGTATTATGGTCGAGAGGTTAGGTTGCGTTAGGTTAAGTTATTTAACGCTATGGACCTATATAATGTTCCCATCGGAAAGCAGGGGCCGACACGCCCGGGATATTGTAAAACATTATTACCCACGGGATAACTGGGTTAGGTTAGGTTACATTAGGTTATAGACCTATATAATGTTCCCACCAAGAAGTAGTGGTCGACATGCCAGGAATGTTGTAAAATATTACATCCGTGATTGTTACATTGGCTTAGGTTAGGATATATAACGTTATAGGCGTATATAATGTCTCCACCGAGAAGGACGGGCCGACACGAAAGGAATGTTGTAAAATATTACCGCCGAGAGGTTAGATTTCCTTATGTTAGGATATATAACGATATTGACGTATATAATTAGCCCGCCGTGAAGTAGAGGCCGACGCGCCAGCAATGTTGTAGAATATCACGGTGGGAATATCATATACGTCTATGACGGTATATATCCTCACCTAAGGCGACCTAACTGCTCGACGGTATTATTTTACAATATACCTCGCGGGTCGGCGTGTTGTACTCGGTGGGAACATTATATACGTCTATAGAATAATATAACCTATCCTAACCTATCTAGCACCTCACGGGTAATGTTTTACAGCATCCCGGGCGCGTCGGCCCGTACGTCTCGGTGGGGATATTATATACGGCTATATCGTTATATATCCTAACCTAAGGCAGCCTAACATGTCGGATGTAGTATTTTACAACATTTCTGGTGGTCGGGCCCTACTTCTCGGTGGGAACATTGTATACGTCTATAACGTAATATAACCTAACCTAACCCACCTAGCACCTCGCTGGTAATGTTTTACCGAATCCCGTTCGTGTCGTCCCGTACTTCGCGGTGGGGACATCATATAAGCCTATAACGTTACGTAGCCTAACCTAACCCATCTAGCCCCTAGGTGTTAATGTTTTACAGAATAGCAGTCGTGTCCGCCCGTACCTCTCCGTGGGAACATGATATACGTCTATAACGTTATTTATCCTAACCTGAGGCAACCTAACATGTCGAACGTAATATTTTACAACATTCCTGGCGGGTTGGCCCCTACTTCTGGGTGCGGACATTATATACATCCATTACGTTGTATATCCTTACATAAGGCAACCTAACATCTCGGATGTAGTATTTTCCAACACTCCTAGCAGGCCGGCCTCAACTTCTCGGTGGGAACATTATATACGTGTATATCGTAATATAACCTAACCTAACCCATCTAGACCCTCGGTCATAATGTTTTACAGTATCCCGGTCTTGTCGGTCCGTCCTCGGTGGGGACATTATATACGTCTATAACGATATATATCTCAACCTAAGGCAATCTAACATCTCGGATGTAGTATTCTCCAACATTCCTGGCGGGTCGGCCCCTACTTCTCTGTGGGAACATTATATACGTCTATAACGTAATATAACCTAACTTAACCCATCTAGCCCATCGCCGGTAATATTTTAGAGAATCCCGTTCGTGTCGTCCCGTACGTCTCGCTGGGGACATTATATATGTCCATAACGTTATATATCCTTTTTTTCTTTTTTTTATCGTGGGGAAACCCTCATGGTTACCTCGGACTTTGGGGACTATCCGAGGTTATGTCGGACTCTTACCGACTAAAGCCCACGGTGGCCATCATCTGCGCGTGTCGGACGGGAGCTGGGAACTCTTAACGATCGACGACCGGCATCCTCCTGCGCTGGGGTCTCCAGTTGACCCTCTGCTCGGCTACTCTTGCCTGTAGCCTGATCTTCTACCATGGTGACGCGCAAAGATATCTGTGTGCGCCAAGCGCCGCTTGTGAGTGGCTCACGAGCGGCGCTACGTCAAAGGTACACGTGCAATCACGATCGCAAGCCCAAACATGTGACCATCTGTGCTTACCTGGACGCACAGCTGGCAAACTCCTGTTTGCTGCCGTTGCAGCTGCGAGTCTTTCGCAGCTGTGCATCCTTCCGGTCCTGGCCGTCTTGGCCTCTTGTAACGGAACAGCTGCAAGTCTTTCGCAGCTGGTCGTCCTGTCCAATCCCGGTCTTCTTGACCTCTTCGCCATCTTGGCATCCGCTTCGGTCGTCTTGACCTCTTCATCTCTTCGGGCTCTTCTTCGCCCATCTTCCGGATGAAGATAGCCTTTGAGATGAGGTGGTTGGCGGCGAAGTTCCGTTCCCCGATGGGATCTTGGAAGTGACCCCCGTCCGATAACGGGAGTCCTCTATCTTGAAAGGGAACGGGGCAAACGTCAAGGACGCCGACCCCGTAGACAGCGTTGAGCAGGGACACCGCGCTCCCTTTCGTGCTCGGCGGCCTCCTTCGCGGCCATGACTTTGTCGCAAAACGCCGTCACGGCCTGCCAGTATCTCTCACCTTCGAGCATCTTTGACATGATGCTCTTCAGTGAGAGATTCGACCCTACCTCGACTATCAGTGGTCGATGCAGCCGTTCCCACGCTGGACACCTCTTCAGTGTGTGCTGCGCCGTGTTGTCCTCTTCGCCACAGTGTGGCATGCAGCCGTGGCTTCCTTGCCAATCCTCTGCAGGTACTGACCGAAGCATCCATGTCCGGTCAGTATCTGCGTGGTTCTAAAGCTAAGTAGCCCTCTTCAGCGGTCCACCCACTTATCTAGGATGGTTAGGACCGCTCCGATCGTCCTGTGTTCGGAGCGAGTGGAGAGGTGTCTCTTCCACTCCTCTATCGAAGCCGATCTTACCGCGTCCCTGAGTTCTTTTCTACTCAGGGCTGGTGCGTCATCGTCATCTTCCTGGTCCGCGTTTTGAAGCGAATGGTAGACGAACGCATCCTCGCTGACCATGTATTCGATAGGCACCAGCCCAGCAAGCGCGGTGGCCACATCGTATGATACCGTCCTGTATCCTCGTATCGCACGAATGGCCATCCTCCTCCACGCGCTGCGCAGGGACGAGATCCTCTTGTCGGTGTGTCTCCGCTCCGCGATGGAGCTGTACCACACCGGGGCTCCGTACAATGCTATGCCACGGATCACCCCGGCGTATACTCTTCGCGCCCTCTCGTTAGGGCCCTTCAGGTTGGGCATTATGCGGCTTAGCTTGAGTGCCGCTGTCTCCAACCTGCCGGCAAGTTTCTCTATGTGGCTAGAGAATCTCCAGTCCTCGTCGAGCCGAAGGCCGAGGTAGTTGATGTCTCGGCCCGGCTCGATCCTTGCCGGTCCCACACTTACCGCCACGCGAGGTGTTCCTCTTGTGGGTCTCCTCCGGCTCCGTCTGCTGAAGCACACGATCTCCGTCTTCTGCGGAGCCAGCTCGAGGCCCATCTTCCGGATGCGGTTAGCCACGACTGCCTTTCCCAATTCTGCCCGGCAGGCAGCTCGCGTATCTGTCTTACCGGCGGCGAACACAAACGTGTCGTCTGCGTAGCATATCAGGCGCACGCCCGCCGGCATTGCTGCTGTCAACGCGGCATTGTACCCGATGTTCCACAGGAGCGGTCCTAGTACCGATCCCTGGGGTACGCCACGGTTGACAGGTCTGCTTTGTGGCCCATCCTGGCTATCGTAGACTATCGCCCTGTCGCTGAGATAGTCTACCACCACGTTACTGATGTGTGGTGGGATTCCATGCCTGTCCAGGGCTGCGTAAATAGCTGGCCATTGCAGGGAGTTGTACGCGTTCTTGATGTCTAACGAGACAGCGTATGCAACTCCCCCCCTGGACAAAACCATCTCGATGAGTATCTTGACTTCACTCACCGCGTCGATCGTCGACCTGCCCGCCCTGAATCCGTACTGGCAATCCGCCAGTGCAGGTCCGACGCGCGACAGGTGCTGGACGATTCGTTCGCGTATTATTCTTTCGAACAGCTTTCCTACCTCGTCCTGCAACACTATGGGCCGGAACGCTGATGGTGAATCCTCCGGTTTGCCTTCCTTTCGGAGGAGCACCAACCTGCCGGACTTCCATCTTCGAGGGAGCGTCCCCGCCTTGATGCAGGCTGAGAACAGTCTTCTCAGTCTCGAACCAAGGACGCTCAGCGCCATCGTCCAGACACGGCCGAGTATTACATCCGGACCGGGGGCTGTGTTCTTCTTCGCCATCCTCTTGACGGCCCCGGCCAGTTCCTCTTCGGAAACCTCCAACTACGGTGTCCACCCGTATCGGGCCGCTGCTGGGGGCTCTTCGTTCCCTCCCTCGGGAAAGAGGTCGTCCAATACCCTCTCCAGCAGCGGGACCTCTAAGGTTTCCGTCAACGGGGGCGCCCATGGTCGCAGTTTGTCCACCACTATCTTGTAGGGACGCCCCCATGGATCCTCTTCGAGAGTTTGGAGGAGTCCATCCAATGCGCGTGGCTTGGACTTCCTGATGGCAGCCTGCAGCTCCTTCTTCTTGTCCCTGTAGCTGTTGTACAGCTGCAAAGTCCTCGTCGCGTCCGAGTTCCTTTTTCTTCTCTCTCTGGTGTACTGGTGGCGCCCAGCGGTGCAATTTGCACGGAGCTGCGCGATCTCTGCGTTCCACCAGTATACTGGACGCTTCGGCGGACTGCCGCGGGCTCTTGGCATGCCCGTGTCGCATACCGCTGTCATCGCGTTGACAAACCAGTCCGCCTCGGTGTTGACATCTTCTATCGGGCTGACCGGCGTCTCCTGCCAGCCTACCGCGAGGATTGCTGCCATCAGGTGGTCTTCCTCGATTCTCCTCAGCGACCACTTCTGGCGGTGGTGATTAGCCTGTTGGGCCGTGTGTGGGACGGAGACATCCATGGAGATGTACAGATGATCGGACAGTGTCTCCTTCTCTTTCACTCTCCATTCTCTAATTTGCCGTGCTGCCTTGCGGTTACCAAAGGAGAGGTCCACCATGCTTTCTCCCTGGTACCGCACGCATGTGCTGGCTGAGCCTTCGTTTAGTAGCGTCAGGCCCAGGCCAGACGCCCAGTCTAGCGTGGCGTGGCCTCTTGCGTCCGTCCTAGATGATCCCCACGCCGTCGCGTGCGCATTATAGTCTCCTAGCACTAGGACGGGTGACTCTGCATATCTCGCAACTGTCCGTCCCGTCCTGTCCAACAGGTCTTCGTACTTGCTGATGGACCACCTGGGAGGGGCGTATAGTCCGATAACGGTGAATCCCGCCCAGGTTATCGCGACGAATCCTTCCTCGCGTGCGACCGTCTTGATTGGTCGTACACGTGTCCGTGCAGACTGCACGATCACCACCGAGCCGTCTCTATCTCCGATCCACGCTCGATTGTCGCGGATGGAGTACGGCTCCGCTATCACTGCCAACTCGAAATCGCCGCCCTGTAGTCTTGCTACTACCAGGTCTTGGGCACGGGCAGCATGATTCGAGTTAGTCTGCAGGATACGGCATGGCGTGAATTTTATGCCGTATCCATGGCCTCCTCCTGGCCCTTACCTGCTGGAGTCGTTGTTGCCGGCTCCACGGTCTTTCCTTCTTCCAGAGCGGTCGCTGGTTCCTTCCTACATTCCGCTGCCGTTACGGCTTCTACAGCCGGCTTGCTGCTCTTTTTCGTAGCTTTAGGCGCCTTGCACACCTCCCCACCAGCCCTGTGGTGTGCTCGTCTGCCTGCAGCCTTGCAGACGATGCATGTGGGCGCAGTTTGCCTGCACTCACTGGCTCTGTGGCCGGACTCACCGCACCTGTAACACAGGTTGCGCCGATCCACTTTGCTGGTACAGCTTTGCTGTACGTGGCCAGTTTCCCAGCACTTGAAGCATCGATCCGGTCTCGGCTTTAAAGCCGCCACCCGGATCAAGGACCAACCGATCCTTATTCTGCCGGCATATGCCACTTTCGTGGCAGCGGCGAGGGGACACTGCACCCACATGGTGCCGAGCCCGTTTGACGAGTCCCTTCGTATCCCGGTCCGTATTTTTCCTCGGCCTTGCATCCTCCTGCGGATGCGATGGCTTCCGCCACTTCTTGTGGCGTTATGGAGCCCTCGAGCCCGTAGACCCTCAGGTCTGCCCTCTTGTGAGGCGTCGCGACATATACCTCTCTTTCGCCCAACGCCTCCCTGAGTTTGCCGGCAAGGGCAGCCGCTTTGGCCTCCTTCTCCTTGCCGGTAATTTCTAGGATCAGTCCGCCCGTTCTGGCCTTTTTCGGGCAGACCTCTTCTATGCCCACCTCTGCGAGCTTTACTCGCTGCCGGGCAGCTGTCATCACCTCAGCGTAGGTGGCTTTGCTATCCTGAGGGATGGTGAGGACGACGGCTGCTGTTCTGGGAACCTCTCCCAGTGTCGTCCTTGCGTTGCGTTTCGCTGCGCTGACGCGCACCTGCCTCCTTTCCTTCTCAGCGGCGGCCTTTGATGGCTTGCCAGCCGCCGTTTTCTTTTCCCTTCTGCCCAGGACCTTTGTCCAGGGGAGCTCCACCTGCGTGGTTTTCTTCTCCGCAGGGGGGGGGGCAGGGCAGAGTGCTGCCTGCCGCTCGTTCTCCTTCCTCACGGATTCCTCGCGTATCCTCTTCATACGCGCCTCCAAGGAGGACTCGGTTTTCGCAGGTGCCGTTGTTCCTGTTGCGGGTGGGAGGGCCGTCCGTTTGCCCTTAGCGGTCTTTAAGGGGGCCTTCCCCTTTTCGACGTCCGTCGTCGTCTCCCCCGTTTTTCTTACCTTTACGAGGAAGGCACGTTTCGCCGCGGTGGGGCGCTCTTTTACCATCATTGCAGTTGTCTGATCCTTCTTCTTCGGAGGGAGTCTCTCCTTAATTCTCCCCCAGATCTTCTCGATCCGTCGATCGAATCTTTCCTCGAGGCTTGAAAGGATATTCTTGAGTCCAACCTGTAGGATATCCTCTCTTGCCTCCGTTGTAGGCGGTTCTTCTCGCCTTTCTGGCACCGGGCTCCTCCTCGCCGCTGGTTGGGGGGAAGCCCGCTCCTCCACGGCTGCCAGCTTCCTCTTTAGCTTCTCGTTCTCGAGGCGCAGGCTTTCTGCCTGCAGCCTCCACTCTTGGGCTTCAGAGCTCACCGCAGCGGGGTTGCCCTTTGCTCGCTCTGCGAGCTCCAAGAGAGTGGCGCGCAGCGTTCTTGCGCCTACGCGTACTGCCCTCTTCTTTGGGCATTGTAGGTTGCGCGATTTTGCTGCAACCCATTCGATCTTGTTCGCCTCTTTCAAGGCGGTCAGTCCAAGATCGGGCAGGGGGGCCCTTCTAGCCTCCGCATGCAGCTCCTCGTCTGTCGGCACAGGCTTTGTCGACCTTGCCGGTCGAGGGGGGACGACTGTTGCCCAGTCGATCTCTTCGTCCTCCAGGGCGCTGTCTACGTCAGCGGTGGCAGCTTTCCTTTGCCAGCGCCTTGCGCCCTTCGTGGCTCTCTCGGACAAGGTCGACACCATCGATGTCACAGAGGCGTCCGTGTCATACGCCTCCGTGGTCTGCCTTGCCTCCTTCTGTCCTTTGCTGGACTTAGGGCATGGCCTCGTCGTCATGGATATGATGGAGGCGAGCGACTCATCGGAGTCGCCTCCAACGCTGGACGGATCTCCTGCGCGCCTCCTCTTAGCCGCGAGGCGGCTGTTTCGCCTATTGTGGGATCGCTCTTCCATCTCGGATGTCGAGTGGTCCTCCGATCTTGCCGAGAATAGACAGCTGGTGCCTGCCCCTTTTCCACAGGCTGGAGCCTGTGGCTGTATGAAATAGTCGGCGTAGTCCATTTTGGGATTACCCCTGCCAGACATGTTCGTTTGCCTCTTCGTGTTTCTGTTCGTGTTCGTGTTCCTCAGTTTTGCACGAAACTTCACGAAAAACACATTTGTTTGTCGCGTAGGTATTATTGAACCGTCGGTAAGTTACCGGTACACTCCTCTGCCGAGTGGACTGCTTTGCCCTGTGCACGGTCCGACAGTTGCTAAATGTACGCGCGCACTCTTTACCAACACTCGGTCCGCGAATTTTGCGGTTACCTATCGAAGGTTATCGAGGGTGGATGTAGTTTTCGACCGTCAATAAGTCGCCACCTGGTGTCTGTTCGCAGAGACCGAGGAGGTGTCAATTATAGTTTATCGGCCACCGATAGACACCACGGACACCAAAAAATCACCCTCGGTCGGAAATTGTCCGGTTACCGACCGTTCAGTTACCGACAGCAGAGCTGTCGGTAAGTTACCACGCACTGCACGCACTCGTTTCGACCGAGGAACTGTCAGTTACTGTTTATTGGCCGTCGATGAGTACGCAAAACGCTGCAGTTTAATCCGCGGCCGGCAATTGTTAAGTCACCGACTGCCCGGTTACCGATGGTGGGTTCGCCCGACCGTCGGTAATTCCTCCGTCTCAAAACCCGACTTCCGGGTTGTTGCTTGGTTTGTTTTAACCAACAATACCCTAAACTAACAACCAATATCGTGGCAATCGGTGTTTTTGCAAAATTACCAACCGCACGGTTATCGACCGCAGGTGGTACCGCTGCTGTCGGTAATTCGAAATTTTTCAGTTCCCGCTGCGTTTATTTCAGTTATTATTTGTTGAAAACGCACTACACCTTCGTCAACGATCAATTTCGCACGGCTGGCAGGAAAAAACGGCGAGAAATTCCAATTCGTGCGACCGGAATGTTACCTACGACGGTCGGCAAACTGTACCGACCGTGAGCTGTCAAACTCTTGCAAGAATTGATTTTTGACTTGTTTATTACCGCATGCACTGTTTCTACGTGTCCAATAAACAATTCTACGTCCACTCACTGGCACATGGTGCAACCTTGGTAGAGTTGCTGCAAAATTTTCACCTCCGTCAACTATGTTCCGTGGTGGCAGCACTACTCGGTTCCACTTCGCCAAAATTTACTGTTTTTTACTGTTTTTAACAGTTTTTCCGCCTCGTAATTGCACAAAATCAGTGTCTATTGTCACTTCACACCCGATTATGGCAATTTCCGCACCGAAAAAGGCCTATTTCCAATTCTTGATTTTTCGCCACGTGCACGTGTTCCCACACAAAGGAGTGACGTCACACGTCACTCCTATTTCACTTAAAATCACTTATTTTCACTTTTTTAAGCGTTTTTTCACCGCGAATAAGTTTATTTCTAGTGTCTGTGGTCACTTTACACTTTCTCGTCGTAAATTCACACGCATAAACGGTCAATTTTCAAAGTATATTGCCGTATATAAGAACACGTATTTTCACGCAGCAAAATAAAGTGTTATATCACTCGCTTTATTTCAGTCACTTTCACTACGCGTTTTTACCGATTTTCAATGCGTTTTTAGTTGTTTATCGGCACTTTTGCGTTCACTTTCGTGTTCTTTCTAATTGTTGTCCGTCCACTACGCGTTTTAGCCCGTTCTTCTCGGTTTTTCGGCACTTTTTTCGCGTTCATTGTCACCTTATGACAGCTCAGTCACTCGCGTTGCGTTACGTGCATATACACCAGCTGTACTAGCGTACTTGCCGTTATGCTCGGCAACACGTGCCAGTCGGCGCGTGACGTCACGCTCCGCTTACTTTGTTCTTAGCGCTCGCGTTATCTTCTTTTTTACGGTGATTTCACACCGAGAATTTTAATCCGTTCACTTTGTTGGATTTATTGTCCAATCACTTCACTATTTTCGTAGCGTTTGATGCTATTTAGCCGCGTTTTCGGTCCCGCTTTTGCACTCGCGTTTTTCACTCGTCTAGCGGTAGTTTTTGACAACTGACTCGTGAAAGGCGTATTTTTATCGCGTTTTCGATATTTTCCCGGCACGCCGCGTTAGGTAACCGGTTTTTTTATCGAAACTACAATCACTCCAGACGCGTTTTATACGATTTTTACCGTATGTTGACCGCGTTTCCCGGAATTTTTTGTTCCTCACCCGCACGTATTTTTTAACTTTTAGTTTTTACGTGTCTGTTCACTCCCGTCGTGGTTCACGCGGCCGTACCGAGCAACTGTCGTGCGTTCCGAACTGCACGATCACCGTGTATATCGGCGCGAGGAAGATGACGTGACGTCACGCCTGTCTTTCTTTGTTCTATCTTTGTTCGTTTTCGACGTATTTTCACCAGGATTTCGGCTATTTCCCGCCACGTACGTTCTCGGTGACGTTGTTTTTCGTCACCTTATGCTCTCTCAACGCGGTTCACGCACAGACACCGAACGGAAACCCGATTTTTCCGTACAACGCGAGCACGCGGCTTTCGCCGCGAGGCAAGATGGCGGATGGCGTCGCCCGCCTCTTTCTTGATTGTTTTCGCGTACTTTTCCACAGTTTTTCCACCTTTTCACTGAACTTCACTTCACTACACTTACCTAGCGGATCCTCTTCACCTCCTGGAACACCCTCAGCTCCGCTCGAACCCTGAAATTCGCGAAACGTGCCCCGAAGCGCGTACCGTACGGCAGCGAACGCGTCACCAGGTGCAAATCGAACAAAGACGCGCACGTATTATGCTCGATTTGCCTCCTACTCGCGACTTTCACGTGAGATTTTCGTCTCAACGCGTAGTTTCGCGTACCCGTAACGTGCCAAAAACAAGTTTTGACACGAAACTCGCTATCTTCCTCGAAAATTCGAACGCTTTTCAGAGAGATATCGTATGCACGTCCGTCAGCTTACTCGTCCGCCAAGCGAATCTCTCATAACGTTATATATCCTAACCTAAGGCAACCTAACATCTCGAATGTAGTGTTTTACAACATTCCTGACGTGTCGGCCCCTATCTCTCGGTGGGAATATTATATACGTCTATAACGTTATATATCCTAGCCTAAGGCAATCCTAACATGTCGAATGTAATATTTTACAACATTCTGGCGTGTCGTCGCCTGCTTCTCGAAGGGGACATTTTATACGTCTATAACGTTGTATATCCTAAACGAAGGCAACCTAATATCTCGGATTTAATATTTTACAACATTCCTGGCATGTCGGTCCCTACTTTTCGGTGGGAATATTATATACGTCTATAACCTTATACATCCTAAGGTAAGGCAACCTAACATCTCGGATGTAATATTTTATAACATTCCTGGCGTATCGTCGCCTGCTTCTCGATGGGGACATTATATACGTTTATAACGTTGTATCTCCGAACCTAACGCAACCTAACATCTGGGATGTAATATTTTACAACATTCCTGGCATGTCGGTACCTACGTCTCGGTGGGAACATTCTATATGTGTATAACGTTGTATATCCTAACCTAAGGGAACCTAACATCTCGGGTGTAATATTTTACAACATTCTGGGTTGTCGGTCCCTTTGTCTCGGTGGGAACATTATATACGTGTATAACGATATATATCCTAACCTAAGGCAACATAACATCTCGGACGTAATAGTTGAAAACATTCCTGGCGTGTAGGCCCGTTCTTCTCGGTGGGAACATTATATACGTCTATAACAGTATATATCCTAGCCTAAGGCAATCCTAACATGTCGAAAGTAATATTTTACATCATTCCTGGCGTGTCGTCGCCTGCTTCTCGATGGGGACATTATATACGTCTATAACGTTGTATATCCTAACCTAACGCAACCTAACATCTGGGATGTAATATTCCTAGCGTGTCGCCGCCTACTACTGGATGGGGACATTATATACATCTATAACGTTATACATCCTAACCTAAGGGAACCTAACATCTCGGGTGTAATATTTTACAACATTCCTGACGCGTCGGACCCTATTTCTCGGTGGGAACATTATATACGTCTATAACGTTATATATCATAACCTAAGGCAACCTAACATCTCTACCATAATATTTTACAACATTCCTGGCGTGTCGGATCGCACTTCTCGGTGCGAACATTATATACGTGTATAACGTTGTATATCCTAACCTAACGCAACCTAATATCTGGGATTTAATATTTTACATCATTACTGGCGTGTCGTCGCCTGCTTCTCGATGGTGACATTATATACTTCTATAACGTTGTATATCCTAACCTAACGCAACCTAAAATCTGGGATGTAATATTTTACAACATTCCTGGCGTGTCGTCGCCTACTTCTCGATGGGGACATTATATACATCTATAACATTGTATATCCTAACCTAAGGCAAACTAACATCTCGGATGTAATATATGATAACATTCCTGGCGTGTCGTCGCCTGCTTCTCGATGGGGACATTATATACGTCTATAACGTTGTATATCCTAACCCAACGCAACCTAACATCTGGTATGTAATATTTTACTACAGTCCTGGCATGTCGGACCCTACGACTTGGTGGGAACATTATATACGTCTATAACGATATACATCCTAACCTAAGGCAAACTATCCTCTCTACCGTAATATTTTACAACATTCCTGGCGTGACGGCACATACTTCCCGATGGGGACATTATATACGTTTATAACGTTGTATATCCTAACCTAAGGGAACCTAACACCTCGGGTGTAATATCTTACAACATTCCTGACGCGTCGGCCCCTATTTCTCGGTGGGAACATTATATACGTCCATAACGTAATATAACCTAACCTAACCCATCTAGCCCCTCGGCCGTAATGTTTTACCGAATCCCGTTCGTGTCATCCCGTACGTCTCGGTGGGAACATTGTATGCGCCTATAACGTTATATAACCTAACCTAAGGAAACCTAACATCTCGGATGTAGTATTTTACAACATTACTGTCGGTGCGGAACCTACTTCTCGGTGGGAACATTATATACGTCTATAACGTAATTTAACCTAACCTAACCCATCTAGCCCCTCGCTTGTAATGTTTTACAGAATCCCAATCGTGTCGGCCCGTACTTCTCGGTGGGGACACTATATACGTCTGTAACGCTATACATCCTAACCTAAGGTAACCTAACATCTCGAATGTTGTATTTTACAACATTCCAGGCGGGTCGGGCCCTACTTCTCGGTGGGAACATTACATACGTCTATAACGTAGTATAATCTAACATAACCCATCTAGCATCTCGCTGGTAATGTTTTACAGAATCTCGTTCGTGTCGTCCCGTGCGTCACGGTGCGAACATTGTATACGTCTATAACGATATATATCCTCACCTAAGGCAACCTAACATCTCGAATGTAGAATTTTACCACATTCCGGGCGGGTCGGCCTCTACTTCTCGGTGGGAACATTATATACGTCTATAATGTAACGTAACCTAACATAACCCATTTAGCCCCTCGCTGGTAATGTATTACAGATTCCAGCTCGTGTCGTCCCGTACGTCTCGGTGGGAACATTGTATGCGTCTGCAACGTTATATATCCTAACCTAAGGCAAACTAACATCTCGGATGTAGTATTTTGCAACATTCCTGGCGGGTCGGCCCCTACTTCCCGGTGGAAACATTGTGTACGTCTATATCGCAATATAACCTAACCTAACCCAAATAACCCCTCGATGGTAATGTTTTACAGAATCCCGGTCGTGTCGGTTCGTACCTCTCCGTGGGATATTATATAGGTCTATAACGTTATATATCCTAACCTAAGGCAACCTAACACCTCGGATGTAGTATTTTCCAACATTCCTGGCGGGTCGGCCTGTACTTCTCGGTGGGCACATTATATACGTCTATAACGTAATATAACCTAACCTAACCCATCTAGACCCTCGCTGGTAAATGTTTTACAGAATCCCGGTCGTGTAAGCCCCTACTTCTCGGTGGGGACATTATATACTTCTATAACGTAACATAACCTAACCTAACCCATTTTGCCCCACGTTGATAATGTTTTACAGAATCATGCCCGCGTCGGCCCGTACTTCTCGTTGGGGACATTATATACGTCTATAACGTAATATAACCTAACCTAACCCAGCTAGATCCTCGCTGGTAATGTTTCACAGAGTCCCGTTCGTGTCGTCCCGTACATCTCGTCGCGGACATTATATTCGTCTATAACGTTATATATACTAACCTAAGGCAAACTAACATCTCGAATGTAATATTTTACTACATTCCTGGCTGGTCGGCCCCTACTTCTCTGTGGTAACATTATATACGTCTATAACGTTATATATCCTAGCCTAAGGCAATCTAACATCTCGAATGTAATATTTTACTACATTCCTGGCTGGTCGGCCCCTACTTGTCGGTGGGAAAATTATATACGTCTATAACGCTATATATCCTAGCCCAAGGCAACCTAACATCTCTAACGTAATATTTTACAACATTACTGGCATGCAAGTCCCTACTAATCTGTGGTAACATTATGTACGTCTATAACGTTATATATCATAACCTAAGGCCACCTAACTTGTCGAATGTAATATTTTACTACATTCCTGGCATGTCGGCTCCTACTTCTCGGTGGGAACATTGTATACGTCTATAACGCTATGTATCCTAGCCTAAGGCAACCTAACATGTCGAATGTAATATTTTACTACATTCCTGGCATGTCGGCACCTACTTCTCGGTGGGAACGTTATATACGTCTATAACGCTATATATCCTAGCCAAAGGCAATCCTAACATGTCGAATGTAATATTTTCCAACATTCCCGGCACTTCGGCCCCTACTTCTCGTTGGGAACGTTATATACGTCTATATCGCTATATATCCTAGCTTAAGGCAACCTAACAAGTCGAATGTAATATTTTACAACATTACTGGCGCGTCGGCAACTACTTCTCGGTGGGAACAGTATATAAGTCTATAACGTAATATATCCTAACCTAAGGCAACCTAACACCTCGGATGTAATGTTTTATAACATTCCCGTCACTTCGGCCCCTACTTCTCGGTGGGAACATTATATACGTCTAGGACGCTATATATCCAAGCTTAAGGCAACCTAACATCTCGGATGTAATATTTTACTACATTCCAGGCTCGTTGGCCCCTACTTCTCGGTGGGAACATTATATACGTCTATAACGCTATATATCCTAGCCTCTGGCAACCTAACATGTCGAATGTAATATTTTACAACATACCTGGCGCGTCGGCACCTACTTCTCGGTGGGAACAGTATATACGTCTATAATGATATATATCCTAACCTGAAGCAACCTAACATCTCGGATGTAATATTTTACAACATTCCTGGCATGTCGGTCCCTACATCTCGGTGGGAACATTCTATACGTCTATAACGTTGTATATCCTTACCTAAGGGAACCTAATATCTCGGGTGAAATATTTTACAACATTCCTGTCGCGTTGGCCCCTATTTTTCGGTGGGAACATTATATACGTCTATAACGTGATATATCCTAGCCTAAGGCAACCTAACATGTCGAATGTAATATTTTACAACATTCCTGTCCTGTCGTCGCCTGCTTCTCGATGGGGACATTCTATACGTCTATAACGTTGTATATCCTAACCTAAGGGAACCTAACATCTCGGGTGTAATATTTTAGAACATTCCTGACGCGTCAGTCCCTATTTCTCGGTGGGAACATTATATACGTCTATAACGATATATATCCTAACCTAAGGCAACCTAACATCTCGGATGTAATATTTTACAACATTCCTGGCATGTCGGGCCCTACCTCTCGGTGGGAACATTGTATACGTCTATAACGATATATATCCTAGCCTAAGGCAACCTAACATGTCGAATGTAATATTTTACAACATTCCTGTCGTGTCGTCGCCTGCTTCTCGATGGGGACATTCTATACGTCTATAACGTTGTATATCCTAACCTAAGGGAACCTAACATCTCGGGTGTAATATTTTAGAACATTCCTGACGCGTCAGTCCCTATTTCTCGGTGGGAACATTATATACGTCTATAACGATATATATCCTAACCTAAGGCAACCTAACATCTCGGATGTAATATTTTACAACATACCTGGCATGTCGGGCCCTACCTCTCGGTGGGAACATTGTATACGTCTATAACGATATATATCCTAGCCTAAGGCAACCTAACACCTCGGATGTAATATTTTACAACATTCCTGGCATGTCGGGCCCTACCTCTCGGTGGGAACATTGTATACGTCTATAACGATATATATCCTAGCCTAAGGCAACCTAACATGTCGAATGTAATATTTTACAACATTCCTGACGTGTCGGCCCGTAGTTCATGGTGGTAACATTATATACGCCTACAACGTTATATATACTAGCCTAAGGCAACCTGACATCTCGGATGTAATATTTGACAACATTCCTGGCGTGTTAGCGCGTACTTCTCGGTCGGAACATCATATACGTCTATAACGTTATATATCCCGTCGTAAGGCAACATAACATCTCGGATGTAATATTTTAAAACATTCCTAGTGGGTCGTCGCCCGCTTCTCGATGGGGACATTATATACGTCTATAACGTTGAATATCCTAACCTAAAGCAACCTAACATCTGGGATGTAATATTTTACAAGATCCCTGGCATGTCGGTCCCCACGTCTCTGTGGGAACATTATATACGTCTATAACGATCTATATCATAACCTGAAGCAACCTAACATCTCGGATGTAATATTTTACAACATTCCTGGCATGTCGGTCCCTACTTCTCGGTGGAAACAATGTATACGTCTATAACGATATATATCCTAGCCTAAGGCAACCCAACATGTCGAATGTAATATTTTACAACATTCCTTGCGTGTCGTCGCCTACTTCTCGCTGGGGACATTATATGCATCTATAACGTTGTATATCCTAACCTAAGGCAACCTAACATCTCGGATGTAATATTTTACAACATTCCTGGCATGTCGCTCCCTACTTCTCGGTGGGAACATTGTATACGTCTATAACGATATATATCCTAGCCTAAGGCAACCTAACATGTCGAATGTAATATTTTTCAACTTTTCTGTCGTGTCGTCGCCTGCTTCTCGATGGGGACATTATATACGTCTATAACGTTGTATATTCTAAGCTAACGCAACCTAACATCTGGGATGTAATATTTTACAACATTCCTGGCGAGTCGTCGCCTACTTCTGGATGGGGAGATTATATACATCTCTAACGTCATATATCCTAACCTAAGGGAACCTAACATCTCGGGTGTAATATTTTACAACATTCCTGGCGTGTCGTCGCCTACTTCTCGATGGGGACATTATATACATCTATAACGATGAATATCCTAACCTAAGGCAACCTAACATCTCGGATGTAATATTTGACAACATTCCTGGCGTGTCGGCCCGTACTTCTCGCTGGGAATATCATATACGTCTATAACGTTATATATCCTAGCCTAAGGCAATCCTAACATGTCGATTGTAATATTTTACAACATTCCTGGCATGTCGGCTCCTACTTCTCGGTGGGAACAGTATATACATCTATAACGTTATATATCCTAGCCTAAGGCAACCTAACATCTAAGATGTAATATTTTACTACATTCCTGGCGCGCTGGCCCCTACTTCTCGGTGGGAACATTATATACGTCTATAACGCTATATATCCTAGACTAAGACAAGCTAACGTGTCGAATGTAATATTTTACAACATTCCCGGCGCGTCGGCACCTACTTCTCGGTGGGAATATTATATACGTCTATAAGGCTATATATCCTAGCTTAAGGCAACCTAACATGTCGAATGTAATATTTTACAACATTCCTGGCGCGTCGGCACATACTTCTCGGTGGGAACATTATATACGTCTATAACGTAATATATCCTAAACTAAGGCAACCTATCATCTCTACCGTAATAATTTACAACATTCCTGGCATGCAAGTGCCTAGTTCTCTATGGTAACATTATATACGTCTATAACGTTATATATCCTAACCTAATGCAACCTAACATCTCGGATGTAATATTTTACTACATTCCTGGCGCGGCGGCACCTACTTCTCGGTGGGAACAGTATATACGTCTAAAACGTTATATATCCTAACCTAAGGCAACCTAACATGCCGAATGCAATATTTTACAACATTCCCGGCGCTTCGGTCCCTACTTCTCTGTGGTACCATTATATACGTCTATAAGGTTATATATCCTAGCCTAAGGCAATCCAAGCATGTCGCATGTAATATTTTACAACATTCCAGGCGCGTCCGCTACTACTTCTCGGTGGGAACATTATATAGGTCAATATCGTTATATATCCGAACCTAAGACAACCTAGCATCTCGGGTGTAATATTTTACTACATTCCTGGCACGTCGGCCCGTACCTATTGGCGGGAACATTATCTAAGTCATTAACGATATATATCCTAACGTAAGGCAACCTAACATCTCGGATGTAATATTTTACTACATTCCTGGCACGTCGGCCCCTACTTCTCGGTGGGAACATTATATACGTCTATAACGCTATATATCCTAGCCTCTGGCAAGCTAACATGTCGAGTGTAATATTTTACAACATACCTGGCGCGTCGGCACCTACTTCTCGGTGGGAACAGTATATACGTCTATAATGATATATATCCTAACCTGAAGCAACCTAACATCTCGGATGTAATATTTTACAACATTCCTGGCATGTCGGTCCCTACATCTCGGTGGGAACATTCTATACGTCTATAACGATATATTTCCTATCCTAAGGCAACCTAACATCTCGGATGTAATATTTTACAACATTCTGGCGTGTCGTCGCCTGCTTCTCGGTGGGGACATTATATACGTCTATAACGTTGTATATTCTAAGCTAACGCAACCTAACATCTGGGATGTAATGTTTTACAACATTCCTCGCATGTCGGTCCCTACGTCTCCGTGGCTATATTATATACTTCTGTAACGTTGTATATCCTAACCGAACGCAACCTAACATCTGGGATGTAATATGTTAAAACATTCCTGGCATATCGGTCCCTACGTCTCGGTGGGAACATTATATACGTCTGTAACGATATATACCCTAACCTAAGGCAACCTAACATCTCGGATGTAATATTTTACAACAATCTGGCGTGTCGTCGCCTGCTTCTCGATGGGGACATTATATACGTCTATAACCTTGTATATACTATCCTAACGCAACCTAATATCTGGGATGTAATATTTTACAACATTCTTGGCATGTCGGTCCCTACGTCTCCGTGGGTACATTATATACGTCTATAACCATGTACATACTAACCTAACGCAACCTAACATCTGGGATGTAATATTTTACAACATTCCTGGCGCGTCGGGCCCTACATTCAGGTGGGAACGTTATATACGTCTATAACGATATATATCCTGTCGTAAGGCAACATAACATCTCGGATGTAATATTTTACAACATTCCTGGCGTGTCGTCGCCCGCTTCTCGATGGGGACATTATATACGTCTATAACGTTGTATATCCTAACCTAAAGCAACCTCACATCTGGGATGTAATATTTTACAAGATTCCTGGCATGTCTGTCCCCACGTCTCGGTGGGAACATTATATACGTCTATAAAGATATATACCCTAACCTAAGGCAACCTAACATCTCGGATGTAATATTTTACAACATTCCTGGCGTGTCGTCGCCTACTTCTGGATGGGGACATTATATACATCTATAACGTTGTATATCATAACCTAAGGCAACCTAACATCTCGGATGTAATATTTTACAACATTCCTGGCATGTCGGTCCCTACGTCTCGGTGGGAACATTATATACGTCTATAACGATATATATCCTAACCTAAGGCAACCTAACATCTCGGATGGAATATTTTACAACATTCCTGGCGTGTCGTCGCCTACTTCTCGATGGGGACATTATATACATCTATAACGTTGTATATCCTAACCTAAGGCAACCTAACATCTCGGATGTAATATTTTACAACATTCTGGCCTGTCGTCCCCTGCTACCCGATGGTGACATTATATACGTCTATAACCATGTATATACTAACCTAACGCAACCTAACATCTGGGATGTAATATTTTACAACATTCCTGGACTGTCGGTCCCTACGTCTCCGTGGGTACATTATATACGTCTGTAACGTTGTATATCCTAACCTAACGCAACCTAACATCTGGGATGTAATATTTTAAAACATTCCTGGTATGTGGTCGCCTACTTCTGGATGGGGACATTATATACATCTATAACGTCATATATCCTAACCTAAGGGAACCTATCACCTCGGGTGTAATATTTTACAACATTCCTGACGCGTCGGCCCGTAGTTCACGGTGGTATCATTATATACGCCTATAACGTTATATATCCTAGCCTAAAGCAACCTAACATCTCGGATGTAATATTTTACAACATTCCTGGCGTGTCGTCGCCTACTTCTCGATGGGGACATTATATACATCTATAACGTTGTATATCCTAACCTAAGGCAACCTAACATCTCGAATGTAGTATTTTACAACATTCCTGGCATGTCGGTCCCTACTTCTCGGTGGGAACATTCTATACGTCTATAACGTTGTATATCCTAACCTAAGAGAACTTAACATCTCGGATGTAATATTTTACAACATTCTGGCGTGTCTTCGCCTGCTTCTCGATGGGGACATTATATACGTCTATAACGTTGTATATCCTAACCTAACGCAACCTAACATCTGGGATGTAATATTTTACAACATTCCTGGTATGTCGGGCCCTACGTCTCCGTGGGTACATTATATACGTCTACAACGTTGTATATCCTAACGTAAGGCAACATGACATATCGGATGTTATATTTTAAAACATTCCTGGCGTGTCGGTCCCTACGTCTCGGTGGGAACATTATATACGTTTATAACGATATATAACCCAACCTAAGGCAACCTAACATCTCGGATGTAATATTTTACAACATTCCTGGCGCTTCGGCTGCTACTTTTCGGTGGGAACATTATATACGTCTATAACGTTACATATCCTAACGTATGGCAACATAACATCTCGGATATTATATTTTACAACATTCCTGGCGTGTCGTCGGCTGCTTCTCGATGGGGACTTTATAAACGTCTATAACGTTGTACATCTTAACCTAACGCAACCTAACATCTGGGATGTAATATTTTACAACATTCCTGGCGCGTCGGCCCCTACATTCAGGTGGGAACGTTATATACGTCTATAACGATATATATCCTGTCGTCAGGCAACATAACATCTCGGATGTAATATTTTACAACATTCCTGGCGTGTCGTCGCCCGCTTCTCGATGGGGACATTATATACGTCTATAACGTTGTATATCCTAACCTAAAGCAACCTCACATCTGGGATGTAATATTTTACAAGATTCCTGGCATGTCTGTCCCCACGTCTCGGTGGGAACATTATATACGTCTATAAAGATATATACCCTAACCTAAGGCAACCTAACATCTCGGATGTAATATTTTACAACATTCCTGGCGTGTCGTCGCCTACTTCTGGATGGGGACATTATATACATCTATAGCGTTGTATATCATAACCTAAGGCAACCTAACATCTCGGATGTAATATTTTACAACATTCCTGGCATGTCGGTCCCTACGTCTCGGTGGGAACATTATATACGTCTATAACGATATATATCCTAACCTAAGGGAACTTTACATCTCGGATGTAATATTTTACAACATTCCTGGCATGTCGGTCCCTACTTCTCGGTGGGAACATTCTATACGTCTATTACGTTGTATATCCTAACCTAAGGGAACCTATTACTTCGGGTGTAATATTTTACAACGTTCCTGACGCGTCGGCCCGCAGTTCACGGTGGTAACATTATATACGCCTATATCGTTATATATCCTAGCGTAAAGCAACCTAACATCTCGGATGTAATATTTTACAACATTCCTGGCGTGTCGTCGCCTACTTCTCGATGGGGACATTATATACATCTATAACGTTGTATATCCTAACCTAAGGCAACCTAACATCTCGAATGTAGTATTTTACAACATTCCTGGCATGTCGGTCCCTACTTCTCGGTGGGAACATTCTATACGTCTATAACGTTGTATATCCTAACCTAAGAGAACTTAACATATCGGATGTAATATTTTACAACATTCTGGCGTGTCGGTCCCTACTTCTCGGTGGGAACATTCTATACGTCTATAACGTTGTATATCCTAACCTAAGAGAACTTAACATATCGGATGTAATATTTTACAACATTCTGGCGTGTCTTCGCCTGCTTCTCGATGGGGACATTATATACGTCTATGACGTTGTATATCCTAACCTAACGCAAACTAACATCTGGGATGTAATATTTTACAACATTCCTGGTATGTCGGGCCCTACGTCTCCGTGGGTACATTATATACGTCTACAACGTTGTATATCCTAACGTAAGGCAACATGACATATCGGATGTTATATTTTAAAACATTCCTGGCGTGTCGGTCCCTACGTCTCGGTGGGAACATTATATACGTTTATAACGATATATATCCCAACCTAAGGCAACCTAACATCTCGGATGTAATATTTTACAACATTCCTGGCGCTTCGGCTGCTACTTTTCGGTGGGAACATTATATACGTCTATAACGTTACATATCCTAACGTATGGCAACATAACATCTCGGATATTATATTTTACAACATTCCTGGCGTGTCGTCGCCTGCTTCTCGATGGGGACTTTATAAACGTCTATAACGTTGTACATCTTAACCTAACGCAACCTAACATCTGGGATGTAATATTTTACAACATTCCTGGCGCGTCGGCCCCTACATTCAGGTGGGAACGTTATATACGTCTATAACGATATATATCCTGTCGTCAGGCAACATAACATCTCGGATGTAATATTTTACAACATTCCTGGCGTGTCGTCGCCCGCTTCTCGATGGGGACATTATATACGTCTATAACGTTGTATATCCTAACCTAAAGCAACCTCACATCTGGGATGTAATATTTTACGAGATTCCTGGCATGTCTGTCCCCACGTCTCGGTGGGAACATTATATACGTCTATAAAGATATATACCCTAACCTAAGGCAACCTAACATCTCGGATGTAATATTTTACAACATTCCTGGCGTGTCGTCGCCTACTTCTGGATGGGGACATTATATACATCTATAACGTTGTATATCATAACCTAAGGCAACCTAACATCTCGGATGTAATATTTTACAACATTCCTGGCATGTCGGTCCCTACGTCTCGGTGGGAACATTATATACGTCTATAACGATATATATCCTAACCTAAGGGAACCTTACATCTCGGATGTAATATTTTACAACATTCCTGGCATGTCGGTCCCTACTTCTCGGTGGGAACATTCTATACGTCTATTACGTTGTATATCCTAACCTAAGGGAACCTATTACTTCGGGTGTAATATTTTACAACGTTCCTGACGCGTCGGCCCGCAGTTCACGGTGGTAACATTATATACGCCTATATCGTTATATATCCTAGCGTAAAGCAACCTAACATCTCGGATGTAATATTTTACAACATTCCTGGCGTGTCGTCGCCTACTTCTCGATGGGGACATTATATACATCTATAACGTTGTATATCCTAACCTAAGGCAACCTAACATCTCGGATGTAATATTTTACAACATTCTGGCCTGTCGTCCCCTGCTACTCGATGGTGACATTATATACGTCTATAACCTTGTATATACTAACCTAACGCAACCTAACATCTGGGATGTAATATTTTATAACATTCCTGGACTGTCGGTCCCTACGTCTCCGTGGGTACATTATATACGTCTGTAACGTTGTATATCCTAACCTAACGCAACCTAACATCTGGGATGTAATATTTTAAAACATTCCTGGTATGTGGTCGCCTACTTCTGGATGGGGACATTATATACATCTATAACGTCATATACCCTAACCTAAGGGAACCTATCACCTCGGGTGTAATATTTTACAACATTCCTGACGCGTCGGCCCGTAGTTCACGGTGGTATCATTATATACGCCTATAACGTTATATATCCTAGCCTAAAGCAACCTAACATCTCGGACGTAATATTTTACAACATTCCTGGCGTGTCGTCGCCTACTTCTCGATGGGGACATTATATACATCTATAACGTTGTATATCCTAACCTAAGGCAACCTAACATCTCGAATGTAGTATTTTACAACATTCCTGGCATGTCGGTCCCTACTTCTCGGTGGGAACATTCTATACGTCTATAACGTTGTATATCCTAACCTAAGAGAACTTAACATCTCGGATGTAATATTTTACAACATTCTGGCGTGTCTTCGCCTGCTTCTCGATGGGGACATTATATACGTCTATAACGTTGTATATCCTAACCTAACGCAACCTAACATCTGGAATGTAATATTTTACAATATTCCTGGCGTGTCGTCGCCTGCTTCTCGATGGGGACATTATATACGACTATAACGTTGTATATTCTAACCTAACGCAACCTAACGTCTGGGATGTAATGTTTTACAACATTCCTGGCGTGTCATCGCCTACTTCTGGATGGGGACATTATATACATCTATAACGTTATATGTCCTAACCTAAGGGAACCTATCACCTCTGGTGTAATATTTTACAACATTCCTGACGCGTCGGCCCGTAGTTCACGGTGGTAACATTATATACGCCTATAACGTTATATATCCTAGCCTAAAGCAACCTAACATCTCGGATGTAATATTTTACAACATTCCTAGCGTGTCGTCGCCTACTTCTCGATGGGGACATTATATACATCTATAACGTTGTATATCCTAACCTAAGGCAACCTAACATCTCGAATGTAGTATTTTACAACATTCCTGGCATGTCGGTCCCTACTTCTCGGTGGGAACATTCTATACGTCTATAACGTTGTATATCCTAACCTAAGGCAACCTAACATCTCGAATGTAGTATTTTACAACATTCCTGGCATGTCGGTCCCTACTTCTCGGTGGGAACATTCTATACGTCTATAACGTTGTATATCCTAACCTAAGAGAACTTAACATATCGGATGTAATATTTTACAACATTCTGGCGTGTCTTCGCCTGCTTCTCGATGGGGACATTATATACGTCTATAACGTTGTATATCCTAACCTAACGCAACCTAACATCTGGAATGTAATATTTTACAACATTCCTGGCGTGTCGTCGCCTGCTTCTCGATGGGGACATTATATACGACTATAACGTTGTATATTCTAACCTAACGCAACCTAACGTCTGGGATGTAATGTTTTACAACATTTCTGGCGTGTCGTCGCCTACTTCTGGATGGGGACATTATATACATCTATAACGTTATATGTCCTAACCTAAGGGAACCTATCACCTCGGGTGTAATATTTTACAACATTCCTGACGCGTCGGCCCGTAGTTCACGGTGGTAACATTATATACGCCTATAACGTTATATATCCTAGCCTAAAGCAACCTAACATCTCGGATGTAATATTTTACAACATTCCTGGCGTGTCGTCGCCTACTTCTCGATGGGGACATTATATACATCTATAACGTTGTATATCCTAACCTAAGGCAACCTAACATCTCGAATGTAGTATTTTACAACATTCCTGGCATGTCGGTCCCTACTTCTCGATGGGGACATTATATACATCTATAACGTTGTATATCCTAACCTAAGGCAACCTAACATCTCGAATGTAGTATTTTACAACATTCCTGGCATGTCGGTCCCTACTTCTCGGTGGGAACATTCTATACGTCTATAACGTTGTATATCCTAACCTAAGGCAACCTAACATCTCGAATGTAGTATTTTACAACATTCCTGGCATGTCGGTCCCTACTTCTCGGTGGGAACATTCTATACGTCTATAACGTTGTATATCCTAACCTAAGAGAACTTAACATATCGGATGTAATATTTTACAACATTCTGGCGTGTCTTCGCCTGCTTCTCGATGGGGACATTATATACGTCTATAACGTTGTATATCCTAACCTAACGCAACCTAACATCTGGAATGTAATATTTTACAACATTCCTGGCGTGTCGTCGCCTGCTTCTCGATGGGGACATTATATACGTCTATAACGTCGTATATCCTAACCTAACGCAACCTAACATCTGGAATGTAATATTTTACAACATTCCTGGCGTGTCGTCGCCTGCTTCTCGATGGGGACATTATATACGACTATAACGTTGTATATTCTAACCTAACGCAACCTAACGTCTGGGATGTAATGTTTTACAACATTCCTGGCGTGTCGTCGCCTACTTCTGGATGGGGACATTATAAACATCTATAACGTTATATGTCCTAACCTAAGGGAACCAAACATCTCGGGTGTAATATTTTACAACATTCCTGAAGCGACGGCCGCTATTTCTCGGTAGGAATATTGTATACGTCTATAACGTTATATATCCTAGCCTAAGGCAACCTAACATCTCGGATGTAATATTTGAATACATTCCTGGCGTGTCGGCCCGTACTTCTCGCTGGGAATATCATATACGTCTATAACGTTATATATCCTAGCCTAAGGCAACCCAACATGTCGAATGTAATATTTTACAACATTCCTGGCGTGTCGTCGTCTACTTCTCGCTGGGGACATTATATGCATCTATAACGTTGTATATCCTAACCTAAGGCAACCTAACATCTCGGATGTAATATTTTACAACATTCCTGGCATGTCGGTCCCTACTTCTCGGTGGGAACATTGTATACGTCTATAACGATATATATCCTAGCCTAAGGCAACCTAACATGTCGAATGTAATATTTGACAACATTCCTAGCGCGTCGGCCCCTACTTCTCAGTGGGAACATTATATACGTCTATAACGTTATATATCCTAGCCTAAGGCAATCCTAACATGTCGATTGTAATATTTTACAACATTCCTGGCATGTCGGCTCCTACTTCTCGGTGGGAACAGTATATACATCTATAACGTTATATATCCTAGCCTAAGGCAACCTAACATCTAAGATGTAATATTTTACTACATTCCTGGCGCGCTGGCCCCTACTTCTCGGTGGGAACATTATATACGTCTATAACGCTATATATCCTAGACTAAGACAAGCTAACGTGTCGAATGTAATATTTTACAACATTCCTGGCGCGTCGGCACCTACTTCTCGGTGGGAATATTATATACGTCTATAAGGCTATATATCCTAGCTTAAGGCAACCTAACATGTCGAATGTAATATTTTACAACATTCCTGGCGCGTCGGCCCCTACTTCTCGGTGGGAACATTATATAAGTCAATAACGTTATATATTCTAACGTAAGGCAACCTAACATCTCGGATGTAATCTTTTACTGCATTCCTGGCACGTCGGCCCCTACTTCTCGGTGGGAACATTATATACGTCTATAACGTTATATATCCTAGCCTACGGCAACCTAACTTGTCGAATGTAATATTTTACAACATTTCTGGCGTGTCGTCGCCTACTTCTCGATGGGGACATTATATACATCTATAACGTGGTATATCCTAACCTAAGGCAACCTAACATCTCGGATGTAATGTTTTACAACATTCTGGCGTGTCGTCGCCTGCTTCTCGATGGGGACTTTATAAACGTCTATAACGTTGTATATCCTAACCTAACGCAACCTAACATCTGGGATGTAATATTTTACAACATTCCTGGTATGTCGGGCCCTACGTCTCCGTGGGTACATTATATACGTCTACAACGTTGTATATCCTAACGTAAGGCAACATGACATATCGGATGTTATATTTTAAAACATTCCTGGCGTGTCGGTCCCTACGTCTCGGTGGGAACATTATATACGTTTATAACGATATATATCCCAACCTAAGGCAACCTAACATCTCGGATGTAATATTTTACAACATTCCTGGCGCTTCGGCTGCTACTTTTCGGTGGGAACATTATATACGTCTATAACGTTACATATCCTAACGTATGGCAACATAACATGTCGAATGTAATATTTTACAACATTCCTGGCGTGTCGTCGCCCGCTTCTCGATGGGGACATTATATACTTCTATAACATTGAATATCCTAACCTAAAGCAACCTAACATCTGTGATGTAATATTTTACAAGATCCCTGGCATGTCGGTCCCCATGTCTCGGTGGGAACATTATATACGTCTATAACGATATATATCCTAACCTAAGGGAACCTTACATCTCGGATGTAATATTTTACAACATTCCTGGCATGTCGGTCCCTACTCCTCTGTCGGAACATTGTATACGTCTATAACGATATATGTCCTAGCCTAATGCAACCTAACATCTCGGATGTAATATTTTACAGCATTCTTGGCGTGTCGTCGCCTGCTTCTAGCTCGGAACATTATATACGTCTATAACGTTGTTTATCATAACCTAAGGTAACCTAACATCTCGCATGTGATATTTTACAACATTCCTGGCGTGTTGTCGGCTGCTTCTCGATGGGGACATTATATACGTCTATAACGTTGTATACCCTAACCTAACGCAACCTAACATCTGCGATGTAATATTTTACAACATTCCTGGCATGTCGGTCCCTACGTCTCCGTGGGTACATTATATACGTCTATAACGTTGTATATCCTATCCTAACGCAACCTAACATCTAGGATGTAATATTTTAAAACATTCCTGGCAAGTCGGTCCCTGCGTCTCGGTGGGAACATTATATACGTCTATAACGATATATATCCTAACCTAAGGCAACCTATCATCTCGGATGTAATATTTTACAACATTCCTGGCATGTCGGTCCCTACTCCTCTGTGGGAACATTGTATACGTCTATAACGATATATGTCCTAGCCTAATGCAACCTAACATCTCGGATGTAATATTTTACAGCATTCCTGGCGTGTCGTCGCCTGCTTCTAGCTGGGGACATTATATACGTCTATAACGTTCTTTATCCTAACCTAAGGTAACCTAACATCTCGGATGTAATATTTGACAACATTCCTGGCGTGTCGGCCCGTACGTCTCGGTCGGAACATTCTATACGTCTATAAGGTTGTATATCCTAACCTAAGGGAACCTGATATCTCGGATGTAATATTTTACAACATTCTGGCGGTTCGTCGCCTGCTTCTCGATGGGGACATTATATACGTCTATAACGTTGTACTTCCTAACCTAACGCAACCTAACATCTGGGATGAAATATTTTACAACATCCCTGGCATGTCGGTCCCCATGTCTCGGTGGGAACATTATATACGTCTATAACGATATATATCCTAACCTAGGAGAACCTAACATCTCGGGTGTAATATTTTACAACATTCCTGACGCGTCGGCCACTATTTCTCGTTGGGAACATTCTATACGTCTATAACGTTGTATATCCTAACCTAAGGGATCCTAACATATCGGGTGTAATATTTTAGAACATTCCTGACGCGTCGGTCCCTATTTCTCGGTGGGAACATTATATACGTCTATAACGTTATGTATCCTAGCCTAAGGCGACCTAACATGACGAATGTAATATTTTACATCATTTCCGCCGTGTCGGCCCGTAGTTCTCGGTGGTAACATTACATACGACTATAACGGTATATATCCCAGCCTAAGGCAACCTAACATCTCGGATGTAATATATTACAGCATTCCTGGCGTGTCCGCCCGTACTTCTTGGTGGGGACATTATATACGTCTATAACGTTGTATATGCTAACCTAAGGCAACCTAACATCTCGGATGTAATATTTTACAACATTCCTGGCGCTTCGGCTGCTACTTTTCGGTGGGAACATTATATACGTCTATAACGTTACATATCCTAACGTATGGCAACATAACATGTCGAATGTAATATTTTACAACATTCCTGGCGTGTCGTCGCCCGCTTCTCGATGGGGACATTATATACTTCTATAACATTGAATATCCTAACCTAAAGCAACCTAACATCTGTGATGTAATATTTTACAAGATCCCTGGCATGTCGGTCCCCATGTCTCGGTGGGAACATTATATACGTCTATAACGATATATATCCTAACCTAAGGGAACCTTACATCTCGGATGTAATATTTTACAACATTCCTGGCATGTCGGTCCCTACTCCTCTGTCGGAACATTGTATACGTCTATAACGATATATGTCCTAGCCTAATGCAACCTAACATCTCGGATGTAATATTTTACAGCATTCTTGGCGTGTCGTCGCCTGCTTCTAGCTCGGAACATTATATACGTCTATAACGTTGTTTATCATAACCTAAGGTAACCTAACATCTCGCATGTGATATTTTACAACATTCCTGGCGTGTTGTCGGCTGCTTCTCGATGGGGACATTATATACGTCTATAACGTTGTATACCCTAACCTAACGCAACCTAACATCTGCGATGTAATATTTTACAACATTCCTGGCATGTCGGTCCCTACGTCTCCGTGGGTACATTATATACGTCTATAACGTTGTATATCCTATCCTAACGCAACCTAACATCTAGGATGTAATATTTTAAAACATTCCTGGCAAGTCGGTCCCTGCGTCTCGGTGGGAACATTATATACGTCTATAACGATATATATCCTAACCTAAGGCAACCTATCATCTCGGATGTAATATTTTACAACATTCCTGGCATGTCGGTCCCTACTCCTCTGTGGGAACATTGTATACGTCTATAACGATATATGTCCTAGCCTAATGCAACCTAACATCTCGGATGTAATATTTTACAGCATTCCTGGCGTGTCGTCGCCTGCTTCTAGCTGGGGACATTATATACGTCTATAACGTTCTTTATCCTAACCTAAGGTAACCTAACATCTCGGATGTAATATTTGACAACATTCCTGGCGTGTCGGCCCGTACGTCTCGGTCGGAACATTCTATACGTCTATAAGGTTGTATATCCTAACCTAAGGGAACCTGATATCTCGGATGTAATATTTTACAACATTCTGGCGGTTCGTCGCCTGCTTCTCGATGGGGACATTATATACGTCTATAACGTTGTACTTCCTAACCTAACGCAACCTAACATCTGGGATGAAATATTTTACAACATCCCTGGCATGTCGGTCCCCATGTCTCGGTGGGAACATTATATACGTCTATAACGATATATATCCTAACCTAGGAGAACCTAACATCTCGGGTGTAATATTTTACAACATTCCTGACGCGTCGGCCACTATTTCTCGTTGGGAACATTCTATACGTCTATAACGTTGTATATCCTAACCTAAGGGATCCTAACACATCGGGTGTAATATTTTAGAACATTCCTGACGCGTCGGTCCCTATTTCTCGGTGGGAACATTATATACGTCTATAACGTTATGTATCCTAGCCTAAGGCGACCTAACATGACGAATGTAATATTTTACATCATTTCCGCCGTGTCGGCCCGTAGTTCTCGGTGGTAACATTACATACGACTATAACGGTATATATCCCAGCCTAAGGCAACCTAACATCTCGGATGTAATATATTACAGCATTCCTGGCGTGTCCGCCCGTACTTCTTGGTGGGGACATTATATACGTCTATAACGTTGTATATGCTAACCTAAGGCAACCTAACATCTCGAATGTAATATTTTACAACATTCCTGGCGTGTCGTCGCCTACTTCTCGATGGGGACATTGTATACATCTATAACGTTGTATATGCTAACCTAAGGCAACCTAACATCTCGGATGTAATATTTTACAGCATTCCTGGCGTGTCCGCCCGTACTTCTTGGTGGTGACATTATATACGTCTATAACGTTGTATATCCTAGCCTAACGCAACCTCACATCTGGGATGTAATATTTTACAAGATTCCTGGCATGTCTGTCCCCACGTCTCGGTGGGAACATTATATACGTCTATAAAGATATATACCCTAACCTAAGGCAACCTAACATCTCGGATGTAATATTTTACAACATTCCTGGCGTGTCGTCGCCTACTTCTGGATGGAGACATTATATACATCTATAACGTTGTATATCATAACCTAAGGCAACCTAACATCTCGGATGTAATATTTTACAACATTCCTGGCATGTCGGTCCCTACGTCTCGGTGGGAACATTATATACGTCTATAACGATATATATCCTAACCTAAGGGAACCTTACATCTCGGATGTAATATTTTACAACATTCCTGGCATGTCGGTCCCTACTTCTCGGTGGGAACATTCTATACGTCTATAACGTTGTATATCCTAACCTAAGGAAACCTATTACTTCGGGTGTAATATTTTACAACATTCCTGACGCGTCGGCCCGTAGTTCACGGTGGTAACATTATATACGCCTATATCGTTATATATCCTAGCGTAAAGCAACCTAACATCTCGGATGTAATATTTTACAACATTCCTGGCGTGTCGTCGCCTACTTCTCGATGGGGACATTATATACATCTATAACGTTGTATATCCTAACCTAAGGCAACCTAACATCTCGAATGTAGTATTTTACAACATTCCTGGCATGTCGGTCCCTACTTCTCGGTGGGAACATTCTATACGTCTATAACGTTGTATATCCTAACCTAAGAGAACTTAACATCTCGGATGTAATATTTTACAACATTCTGGCGTGTCTTCGCCTGCTTCTCGATGGGGACATTATATACGTCTATAACGTTGTATATCCTAACCTAACGCAACCTAACATCTGGAATGTAATATTTTACAACATTCCTGGCGTGTCGTCGTCTGCTTCTCGATGGGGACATTATATACGTCTATAACGTTGTATATTCTAACCTAACGCAACCTAACGTCTGGGATGTAATATTTTACAACATTCCTGGCGTGTCGTCGCCTACTTCTGGATGGGGACATTATATACATCTATAACGTTATATGTCCTAACCTAAGGGAACCAAACATCTCGGGTGTAATATTTTACAACATTCCTGAAGCGTCCGTCCCTATTTCTCGGTGGGAACATTATATACGTCTATAACGTTATATATCCTAGCCTACGGCAACCTAACTTGTCCAATGTAATATTTTACAACATTTCTGGCGTGTCGTCGCCTACTTCTCGATGGGGACATTATATACATCTATAACGTGTTATATCCTAACCTAAGGCAACCTAACATCTCGGATGTAATATTTTACAACATTCCTGGTATGTCGGGCCCTACGTCTCCGTGGGTACATTATATACGTCTACAACGTTGTATAACCTAACGTAAGGCAACATGACATATCGGATGTTATATTTTAAAACATTCCTGGCGTGTCGGGCCCTACGTCTCGGTGGGAACATTATATACGTCTATAACGATATATATCCTAACCTAAGAGAACCTAACATCTCGGGTGTAATATTTTAGAACATTCCTGACGCGTCGGGCCCTATTTCTCGGTGGGAACATTATATACGTCTATAACGTTATGTATCCTAGCCTAAGGCGACCTAACATGACGAATGTAATATTTTACATCATTTCCGCCGTGTCCGCCCGTAGTTCTCGGTGGTAACATTACATACGACTATAACGGTATATATCCCAGCCTAAGGCAACCTAACATCTCGGATGTAATATTTTACAACATTCCTGGCATGTCGGTCCCTACTTCTCGGTGGAAACATTGTATACGTCTATAACGATATATATCCTAGCCTAAGGCATCCTAACATCTCGGATGTAATCGTTTACAATATTCTGTCATGTCGGTCACTACGTCTCGGTGGAACATTATATACATCTCTAACGTTATATATCCTAGCCTAAGGCAACCTAACATGTCGAATTTAATATTATTCAACATTCCTGGCGTGTCGTCGCCTCCTTCTCGGTGGGGACATTATATACGTCTATAACGTTGTATATCCTAACCTAACGCAACCTAACATCTGGGACGTAATATTTTACAACATTCCTGGCGCGTCGGCACCTACTTTTCGGTGGGGCCATTATATACGTCTATAACGTTATATATCCTAACGTAAGGCAACATATCATCTCGGATGTAATATTTTACAAAATTCCTGGCGTGTCGTCGCCTGCTTCTCGATGGGGACACTATATACGTCTATAACTATATATATCCTAACCTAAGGGAACCTAACATCTCGGATGTTATATTTTACAACATTCCTATCATGTCGGACATTACATCTCGGTGGGAACATTCTATACGTCTATAACGTTGTATATCCTAACCTAAGGGAACCTAACATTTCGGGTGTAATATTTTACAACATTCCTGACGCGTCGGCCCCTATTTCTCGGTGGGAACATTGTATACGTCTATAACGATATATATCCTAGCCTAAGCAACCTAACATCTAGTATGTAATATTTTACTACATTCCTGGCATGTCAGTCCCTACGTCTCGTTGGGAACATTATATACGTCTATAACGTTGTATATCCTGACCTAATGCAACCTAACATCTGGGATGTAATATTTTACAACATTCCTGGCGTGTCGGCTCGTACTTTTCGGTGGGAACATTATATACGTCTATAACGTTATCCATCCTAACGTAAGGCAACATAACATCTCGAATGTAATATTTTACAACATTCCTGGCTTGTCGTCGCCTGCTTCTCGATGGGGACATTATATACATCTATATCGTTGTATATCCTAACCTAAGGCAACCTAACATCTCGAATGTAATATTTTACAACATTCCTGGCATGTCGGTCACTACGTCTCGGTGGGAACATTATATACGTCTATAACGATATATATCCTAACCTAAGGGAACCTAACATCTGGGATGTAATATTTTACAAAATTCCTGGCACGTCGGTCCCTACTTCTCGGTTTGTACATTCTATACGTCTATAACGTTGTATATCCTAACCTAAGGGAACCTAACATCTCAGGTGTAATATTTTAGAAGATTCCTGAACCTGTCGGCCCGTAGTTCTCGGTGGTAACATTATATACGTCTATAACGTTATGTATCCTAGCCTAAGGCAACCTAACATGCCGAATGTAATATTTTACAACATTCCTGGCGTGTCGTCGCCTGCTTCTCGATGGGAACATTATATACATCTATATCGTTGTATATCCTAACCTAAGGCAACCTAACACCTCGAATGTAATATTTTACAACATTCCTGGCATGTCGGTCCCTATTTCTCGGTGGGAACATTGTATACGTCTATAACGATATATGACCTAGCCTAAGGCAACCTAACATCTCGGATGTAATATTATTCAACATTCCTGGCGTGTCGTCTACTGCTTCTCGGTGGGGACATTATATACGTCTATAACGATGTATATCCTAACCTAACGCAACCTAACTTCTGGGATGTAATATTTTACAACATTCCTGGCATGTCGGTCCCCACGTCTCGGTAGGAACATTATATACGTCTATAAGGATATATATCCTAACCTAAAGCAACCTAACATCTCGGATGTAATATTTTACAACATTTCTGACACGTCGGCCCCTATTTCTCGGTGGGAACATTATATACGTCTATAACGTTATATATCATAGCCTAAGGCGACCTAACATGTCGAATGTAATATTTTACATCATTCCTGGCGTGCCGGCCCATAGTTCTCGGTGGTACCAATATATTCGTCTATAACGTTATGTATCCTAGCCTAAGGCAACCTAACATGTCGAATGTAATATTTTACAACATTCCTGGCGAGTTGTGGCCTGCTTCTCGATGGGGACATTATATACGTCTATAACATTGTATATCCCACCCGAAGGCAACCTAACATCTCGAATGTAGTATTTCACAGCATTCCTGGCGGGTCGGCCCCACTTCTCGGTAGGGACATTAGATAAGTCTATATCGTAATATAACCTAACCTAACCCATCTAGACCCTCGGTGATAATGTTTTACAGAATCCCGTTCGTGTCGTCCCGCACGTCTCGGTGCGGACATTATATAAGTCTATAACGTTATATATCCCACCCGAAGGCAACCTAACATCTCGAATGTAGTATTTTACAACATTCCTGGCGGCTCGGTCCCACTTCTCGGTAGGGACATTATATAAGTCTATATCGTAATATAACCTAACCTAACCCAGCTAGACCCTCGCTGATAATGTTTTACAGAATCCCGTTCGTGTCGTACCGTACGTCTCGGTGCGGACATTATATAAGTCCATAACGTTATATATCCTAACCTAAGGCAACTTAACATCTCGAATGTATTATTTTACAACATTCCAGGCGAGTCGGCCCCTACTTCTCGGTGGGCACACTATATACGTCTATATCGTAATATAACCTAACCTAACCTATTTTGCCCCTAAGTGATAATGTTTCACAGAATCCCGGTCGTCTCTGTCCGTACTTCTCGGTGGGGACATTATATACGTCTATAACATTGTATATCCTAGCCTAAGGCAACCTAACATCTCGGATGCAGTATTTCACAACATTCCTGGCGGTTCGGCCCCACTTCTCGGTGGGGACATTATATAAGGCTGTATCGTAATATAACTTAACCTAACCCATCTAGCCCCCCGCTGGTAATGTTTTACGGAATCCAGTTCGTGTCGTCCCGTACGTATCGGCGGGGACATTGTATGCGTCTATAACGTTATATATCCTATCCTAAGGCAACCTAACATCTCGGATGCAGTGTTTTACAACATTCCTGGCGGGGCGGAACCTACTTCTCGGTGGGAACATTATAGAAGTCTATATCGTAATATAACCTAACCTAACGCATCTAGACCCTCGCTGGTAATGTTTCACAGAATCCCGTTTGTGTCCGCCGCTCGTTACGGTGCGGACATTATATACGTCTATAACGTTATATATCCTAACCTAAGGCAACCTAACATCTCGAATGTAGTATTTTACAACATTCCAGGCGGGTCGGCCCCTACTTCTCGGTGGGCACACTATATACGTCTATATCGTCATATAACCTAACCTAACCCATTTTGCCCCTCAGTGATAATGTTTCACAGAATCCCGGTCGTCTCTGTCCGTACTTCTCGGTGGGGACATTATATACGTCTATAACATTGTATATCCCACCCGAAGGCAACCTAACATCTCGAATGTAATATTTCACAACATTCCTGGCGGGTCGGCCCCACTTCTCGGTAGGGTCATTATATAAGTCTATATCGTAATATAACCTAACCTAACCCATCTAGACCCTCGGTGATAATGTTTTACAGAATCCCGTTCGTGTCGTCCCGTACGTCTCGGTGCGGACATTATATAAGTCTATAACGTTATATATCCTAACCTAAGGCAACTTAATATCTCGAATGTAGTATTTTACAACATTCCAGGCGGGTCGACCCCTACTTCTCGGTGGGCACACTATATACGTCTATATCGTAATATAACCTAACCTAACCTATTTTGCCCCCAAGTGATAATGTTTCACAGAATCCCGGTCGTCTCTGTCCGTACTTCTCGGTGGGGACATTATATACGTCTATAACATTGTATATCCTAACCTAAGGCAACCTAACTTCTCGGATGTAGTATTTTCCAAAATACCTGGCGGGTCGGCCCCTACTTCTCGGTGGGAACATTATATTCGTCTATAACGTAATATAACCTAACCTAACCCATCTAGCCCCTCGGCGGTAATGTTTTACAGAATCCCGTTCGTGTCGTCCCGTACGTCTCGGTGCGAACATTCTATAAGTCTATAACGTTATATATCCTAACCTAAGGCAACTTAACATATCGAATGCAGTATTTTACAAAATTCCTGGCGGGCTGAACCTACTTCTCGGTGGGAACATTATATAAGTCTATATCGTAATATAACCTAACCTAACCCATCTAGCCCCTCTGCGGAAATGTTTTACAGAATCCGTTCGTGTCGCCCCGTACGTCACGGTGCGGACATTATATACGTCTATAACGTTATATATCCTAACCTAAGGCAACCTAACATCTCGGATGTAGTATTTTACAACATTCCTGGCGGGTCGGGACCTACTTCTCGGTGGGAACATTATATACGTCCATAACGTAATATAACCTAACCTGATCCATCTAGCCCCTCGGCGGTAATGTTTTACGGAATCCCGGTCGTGTTGGCTCATACTTCTCGGTGGGGACATTATATACGTCTATAACGTTATATATCCTAACCTAAGGCAACCTAACATCTCGGATGCAGTATTTTACAACATTCCTGGCGGGTCGGCCCCACTTCTCGGTAGGCAGATTATATAAGTCTATATCGTAATATAACCTAACCTAACCTATCTAGACCCTCGCTGGTAATGTTTCACAGAATCCTGTTCGTGTCGCCCCGTACGTCAAGGTGCGGACATTATATACGTCAATAACGTTATATATCCTAACCTAAGGCAACCTAACATCTCGGATGTAGTATTTTCCAAAATCCCTGGCGGGCTGAACCTACTTCTCGGTGGGAACATTATATAAGTCCATATCGTAATATAACCTAACCTAACCCATCTAAACCCTCGCTGGTAATCTTTCACAGAATCCCGTTCGTGTCGCCCGGTACGTCACGGTGCGGACATTATATACGTCTATAACGTTATATAACCTAACCTAACCCATCTAGCCCCACGGCGGAAATGTTTTACAGAATCCGTTCGTGTCGTCCCGTACGTCTCGGTGCGGACATTGTATGCGTCTATAACGTTATATATCCAAACCTAAGGCAACCTAACATCTCGGATGTAGTATTTCACAACATTCCTGGCGGGTCGGCCCCACTTCTCGGTAGGGACATTATATAAGTCTATATCGTAATGTAACCTAACCTAACCCATCTAGACTCTCGCTGGTATTATTTCACAGACTCCCGTTCGTGTCGCCCCGTACGTCACGGTGCGGACATTATATACGTCTATAACGTTATATATCCTAACCTAAGGCAACCTAACATCTCGGATGAGGTATTTACCAAAATACCTGGCGGGTCGGCCCTTACTTCTCGGTGGGCACACTATATACGTCTATATCGTAATATAACCTAACCTAACCCATTTTGCCCCTCGCTGATAGTGTTTTACGGAATCCCGGTCGTGTTGGCTCAAACTTCTCGGTGGGGACATTATATACGTCCATAACGTTATATATCCTAACCTAAGGCAACCTAACATCTCGGATGTAGTATTTTCCAAAATAAATGGCGGGTCGGCCCCAACTTCTCGGTGGGAACATTATATATGTCTATAACGTAATATAACCTAACCTAACCCATCTAGCCCGTCGGCGGTAATGTTTTACAGAATCCCGTTCGTGTCGTCCCGTACGTCTCGGTGCGAACATTCTATAAGTCTATAACGTTATATATCCTAACCTAAGGCAACTTAACATATCGAATGTAGTATTTTACAAAATTCCTGGCGGGCTGAACCTACTTCTCGGTGGTAACATTATATAAGTCCATATCGTAATATAACCTAACCTAACCCATCTAAACCCTCGCTGGTAATCTTTCACAGAATCCCGTTCGTGTCGCCCCGTACGTCACGGTGCGGACATTATATACGTCTATAACGTTATATACGCTAACCTAAGGCAACCTAACATCTCGGATATAGTATTTTCCAAAATACCTGGCGGGTCGGCCCCACTTCTCGGTAGGGACATTATATAAGTCTATATCGTAATATAACCTAACCTAACCTATCTAGACCCTCGCTGGTAATGTTTCACAGAATTCTGTTCGTGTCGCCCCGTACGTCAAGGTGCGGACATTATATACGTCAATAACGTTATATATCCTAACCTAAGGCAACCTAACATCTCGGATGTAGTATTTTCCAAAATACCTGGCGGGTCGGCCCCTACTTCTCGGTAGGAACATTATATACGTCTATAACGTAATATAACCTAACCTAACCCATCTAGCCCCACGGCGGAAATGTTTTACAGAATCCGTTCGTGTCGTCCCGTACGTCTCGGTGCGGACATTGTATGCGTCTATAACGTTATATATCCAAACCTAAGGCAACCTAACATCTCGGATGTAGTATTTCACAACATTCCTGGCGGGTCGGCACCACTTCTCGGTAGGGGCATTATATAAGTCTATATCGTAATGTAACCTAACCTAACCCATCTAGACTCTCGCTGGTATTATTTCACAGACTCCCGTTCGTGTCGCCCCGTACGTCACGGTGCGGACATTATATACGTCTATAACGTTATATATCCTAACCTAAGGCAACCTAACATCTCGGATGAGGTATTTACCAAAATACCTGGCGGGTCGGCCCTTACTTCTCGGTGGGCACACTATATACGTCTATATCGTAATATAACCTAACCTAACCCATTTTGCCCCTCGCTGATAGTGTTTTACGGAATCCCGGTCGTGTTGGCTCAAACTTCTCGGTGGGGACATTATATACGTCCATAACGTTATATATCCTAACCTAAGGCAACCTAACATCTCGGATGTAGTATTTTACAACATTTCTGGCGGGTCGGGACCTACTTCTCGGTGGGAAAATTATATACGTCTATAACGTAATATAACCTAACCTAACCCATCTAGCCCCTCGGCGGTAATGATTTACAGAATCCCGTTCGTGTCGTCCCGTACGTCTCGGTGCGAACATTCTATAAGTCTATAACGTTATATATCCTAACCTAAGGCAACTTAACATATCGAATGTAGTATTTTACAAAATTCCTGGCGGGCTGAACCTACTTCTCGGTAGGGACATTATATAAGTCTATATCGTAATTGACCCTAACCTAACCCATCTGGACCCTCGGTGATAATGTTTTACAGAATCCCGTTCGTGTCGTCCCGTACGTCTCGGTGCGGACATTATATACGTCTATAACGTTATATATCCTAACCTAAGGCAACTTAACATCTCGAATGTAGTATTTTACAACATTCCAGGCGGGTCGGCCCCTACTTCTCAGTGGGCACACTATATACGTCTATATCGCAATATAACCTAACCTAACCTATTTTGCCCCTAAGTGATAATGTTTCACAGAATCCCGGTCGTTTCTGTCCGTACTTCTCGGTGGGGACATTATATACGCCTATAACATTGTATATCCCACCCGAAGGCAACCTAACATCTCGAATGTAGTATTTCACAACATTCCTTGCGGTTCGGCCCCACTTCTCGGTGGGGACAGTATATAAGGCTATATCGTAATATAACTTAACCTAACCCATCTAGCCCCCCGCTGGTAATGTTTTACGGAATCCAATTCGTGTCGTCCCGTACATCTCGGTGGGGACATTGTATGCGTCTATAACGTTATATATCCAAACCTAAGGCAACCTAACATGTCGGATGTAGTATTTCACAACATTCCTGGCGGGTCGGCCCCACCTCTCGGTAGGGACATTATATAAGTCTATATCGTAATGTAACCTAACCTAACCCATCTAGACCCTCGCTTGTATTATTTCACAGACTCCCGTTCGTGTCGTCCCGTACGTCTCGGTGCGAACATTCTATAAGTCTATAACGTTATATATCCTAACCTAAGGCAACTTAACATATCGAATGTAGTATTTTACAAAATTCCTGGCGGGCTGAACCTACTTCTCGGTAGGGACATTATATAAGTCTATATCGTAATTGACCCTAACCTAACCCATCTGGACCCTCGGTGATAATGTTTTACAGAATCCCGTTCGTGTCGTCCCGTACGTCTCGGTGCGGACATTATATACGTCTATAACGTTATATATCCTAACCTAAGGCAACTTAACATCTCGAATGTAGTATTTTACAACATTCCAGGCGGGTCGGCCCCTACTTCTCAGTGGGCACACTATATACGTCTATATCGCAATATAACCTAACCTAACCTATTTTGCCCCTAAGTGATAATGTTTCACAGAATCCCGGTCGTTTCTGTCCGTACTTCTCGGTGGGGACATTATATACGCCTATAACATTGTATATCCCACCCGAAGGCAACCTAACATCTCGAATGTAGTATTTCACAACATTCCTTGCGGTTCGGCCCCACTTCTCGGTGGGGACAGTATATAAGGCTATATCGTAATATAACTTAACCTAACCCATCTAGCCCCCCGCTGGTAATGTTTTACGGAATCCAATTCGTGTCGTCCCGTACATCTCGGTGGGGACATTGTATGCGTCTATAACGTTATATATCCAAACCTAAGGCAACCTAACATGTCGGATGTAGTATTTCACAACATTCCTGGCGGGTCGGCCCCACTTCTCGGTAGGGACATTATATAAGTCTATATCGTAATGTAACCTAACCTAACCCATCTAGACCCTCGCTTGTATTATTTCACAGACTCCCGTTCGTGTCGTCCCGTACGTCTCGGTGCGAACATTCTATAAGTCTATAACGTTATATATCCTAACCTAAGGCAACTTAACATATCGAATGTAGTATTTTACAAAATTCCTGGCGGGCTGAACCTACTTCTCGGTAGGGACATTATATAAGTCTATATCGTAATTGACCCTAACCTAACCCATCTAGACCCTCGGTGATAATGTTTTACAGAATCCCGTTCGTGTCGTCCCGTACGTCTCGGTGCGGACATTATATACGTCTATAACGTTATATATCCTAACCTAAGGCAACTTAACATCTCGAATGTAGTATTTTACAACTTTCCAGGCGGGTCGGCCCCTACTTCTCAGTGGGCACACTATATACGTCTATATCGCAATATAACCTAACCTAACCTATTTTGCCCCTAAGTGATAATGTTTCACAGAATCCCGGTCGTTTCTGTCCGTACTTCTCGGTGGGGACATAATATACGCCTATAACATTCTATATCCCACCCGAAGGCAACCTAACATCTCGAATGTAGTATTTCACAACATTCCTTGCGGTTCGGCCCCACTTCTCGGTGGGGACAGTATATAAGGCTATATCGTAATATAACTTAACCTAACCCATCTAGCCCCTCGCTGGTAATGTTTTACGGAATCCAATTCGTGTCGTCCCGTACATCTCGGTGGGGACATTGTATGCGTCTATAACGTTATATATCCAAACCTAAGGCAACCTAACATGTCGGATGTAGTATTTCACAACATTCCTGGCGGGTCGGCCCCACTTCTCGGTAGGGACATTATATAAGTCTATATCGTAATGTAACCTAACCTAACCCATCTAGACCCTCGCTTGTATTATTTCACAGACTCCCGTTCGTGTCGTCCCGTACGTCTCGGTGCGAACATTCTATAAGTCTATAACGTTATATATCCTAACCTAAGGCAACTTAACATATCGAATGTAGTATTTTACAAAATTCCTGGCGGGCTGAACCTACTTCTCGGTAGGGACATTATATAAGTCTATATCGTAATTGACCCTAACCTAACCCATCTAGACCCTCGGTGATAATGTTTTACAGAATCCCGTTCGTGTCGTCCCGTACGTCTCGGTGCGGACATTATATACGTCTATAACGTTATATATCCTAACCTAAGGCAACTTAACATCTCGAATGTAGTATTTTACAACATTCCAGGCGGGTCGGCCCCTACTTCTCAGTGGGCACACTATATACGTCTATATCGCAATATAACCTAACCTAACCTATTTTGCCCCTAAGTGATAATGTTTCACAGAATCCCGGTCGTTTCTGTCCGTACTTCTCGGTGGGGACATTATATACGCCTATAACATTGTATAACCCACCCGAAGGCAACCTAACATCTCGAATGTAGTATTTCACAACATTGCTTGCGGTTCGGCCCCACTTCTCGGTGGGGACATTATATAAGGCTATATCGTAATATAACTTAACCTAACCCATCTAGCCCCCCGCTGGTAATGTTTTACGGAATCCAATTCGTGTCGTCCCGTACATCTCGGTGGGGACATTCTATAAGTCTATAACGTTATATATCCTAACCTAAGGCAACTTAACATATCGAATGTAGTATTTTACAAAATTCCTGGCGGGCTGAACCTACTTCTCGGTGGGAACATTATATAAGTCTATATCGTAATATAACCTAACCTAACACATCTAAACCCTCGCTGGTAATCTTTCACAGAATCCCGTTCGTGTCGCCCCGTACGTCACGGTGCGGACATTATATACGTCTATAACGTTATATATGCTAACCTAAGGCAACCTAACATCTCGGATATAGTATTTTCCAAAATACCTGGCGGGTCAGCCCCACTTCTCGGTAGGGACATCATATAAGTCTATATAGTAATATAACCTAACCTAACCTATCTAGACCCTCGCTGGTATTGTTTCACAGAATCCCGTTCGTGTCGCCCCGTACGTCACGTTGCGGACATTATATACGTCTATAACGTTATATATCCTAACCTAAGGCAACCTAACATCTCGGATGTAGTATTTTACAACATTCCTGGCGGGTCGGGACCTACTTCTCGGTGGGAACATTATATACGTCCATAACGTAATATAACTTAACCTGACCCATCTAGCCCCTCGGCGGTAATGTTTTACAGAATCCCGTTCGGTTTGGTTCATACTTCTCGGTTGGGATATTATATACGTCTATAATATTGTATATCCCACCCGAAGGCAACCTAACATCTCGAATGTAGTATTTCACAACATTCCTGGCGGGTCGGTCCCACTTCTCGGTAGGAACATTATATACGTCTATAACGTAATATAACCTAACCTAACCCATCTAGCCCCACGGCGGAAATGTTTTACAGAATCCGTTCGTGTCGTCCCGTACGTCTCGGTGCGGACATTATATACGTCTATAACGTTATATATCCTAACCTAAGGCAACTTAACATCTCGAATGTAGTATTTTACAACATTAAAGGCGGGTCGGCCCCTACTTCTCGGTGGGCACACTATATACGTCTATATCGTAATATAACCTAACCTAACCTATTTTGACCCTAAGTGATAATGTTTCACAGAATCCCGGTCGTCTCTGTCCGTACTTCTCGGTGGGGATATTATATACGTCTATAACATTGTATATCCTAACCTAAGGCAACCTAACATCTCGGATGTAGTATTTTCCAAAATAACTGGCGGGTCGGCCCCTACTTCTCGGTGGGAACATTATATATGTCTATAACGTAATATAACCTAACCTAACCCATCTAGCCCCTCGGCGGTAATGTTTTACAGAATCCCGTTCGTGTCGTTCCGTACGTCTCGGTGCGAACATTCTATAAGTCTATAACGTTATATATCCTAACCTAAGGCAACTTAACATATCGAATGTAGTATTTTACAAAATTCCTGGCGGGCTGAACCTACTTCTCGGTGGGAACATTATATAAGTCCATATCGTAATATAACCTAACCTAACCCATCTAAACCCTCGCTGGTAATCTTTCACAGAATCCCGTTCGTGTCGCCCCGTACGTCACGGTGCGGACATTATATACGTCTATAACGTTATATACGCTAACCTAAGGCAACCTAACATCTCGGATATAGTATTTTCCAAAATACCTGGCGGGTCGGCCCCACTTCTCGGTAGGGACATTATATAAGTCTATATCGTAATATAACCTAACCTAACCTATCTAGACCCTCGCTGGTAATGTTTCACAGAATTCGGTTCGTGTCGCCCCGTACGTCAAGGTGCGGACATTATATACGTCAATAACGTTATATATCCTAACCTAAGGCAACCTAACGTCTCGGATGTAGTATTTTCCAAAATACCTGGCGGGTCGGCCCCTACTTCTCGGTAGGAACATTATATACGTCTATAACGTAATATAACCTAACCTAACCCATCTAGCCCCACGGCGGAAATGTTTTACAGAATCCGTTCGTGTCGTCCCGTACGTCTCGGTGCGGACATTATATACGTCTATAACGTTATATATCCTAACCTAAGGCAACTTAACATCTCGAATGTAGTATTTTACAACATTAAAGGCGGGTCGGCCCCTACTTCTCGGTGGGCACACTATATACGTCTATATCGTAATATAACCTAACCTAACCTATTTTGCCCCTAAGTGATAATGTTTCACAGAATCCCGGTCGTCTCTGTCCGTACTTCTCGGTGGGGATATTATATACGTCTATAACATTGTATATCCTAACCTAAGGCAACCTAACATCTCGGATGTAGTATTTTCCAAAATAACTGGCGGGTCGGCCCCTACTTCTCGGTGGTAACATTATATATGTCTATAACGTAATATAACCTAACCTAACCCATCTAGCCCCTCGGCGGTAATGTTTTACAGAATCCCGTTCGTGTCGTCCCGTACGTCTCGGTGCGAACATTCTATAAGTCTATAACGTTATATATCCTAACCTAAGGCAACTTAACATATCGAATGTAGTATTTTACAAAATTCCTGGCGGGCTGAACCTACTTCTCGGTGGGAACATTATATAAGTCCATATCGTAATATAACCTAACCTAACCCATCTAAACCCTCGCTGGTAATCTTTCACAGAATCCCGTTCGTGTCGCCCCGTACGTCACGGTGCGGACATTATATACGTCTATAACGTTATATACGCTAACCTAAGGCAACCTAACATCTCGGATATAGTATTTTCCAAAATACCTGGCGGGTCGGCCCCACTTCTCGGTAGGGACATTATATAAGTCTATATCGTAATATAACCTAACCTAACCTATCTAGACCCTCGCTGGTAATGTTTCACAGAATTCTGTTCGTGTCGCCCCGTACGTCAAGGTGCGGACATTATATACGTCAATAACGTTATATATCCTGAATTAAGGCAACCTAACGTCTCGGATGTAGTATTTTCCAAAATACCTGGCGGGTCGGCCCCTACTTCTCGGTAGGAACATTATATACGTCTATAACGTAATATAACCTAACCTAACCCATCTAGCCCCACGGCGGAAATGTTTTACAGAATCCGTTCGTGTCGTCCCGTACGTCTCGGTGCGGACATTATATACGTCTATAACGTTATATATCCTAACCTAAGGCAACTTAACATCTCGAATGTAGTATTTTACAACATTAAAGGCGGGTCGGCCCCTACTTCTCGGTGGGCACACTATATACGTCTATATCGTAATATAACCTAACCTAACCTATTTTGCCCCTAAGTGATAATGTTTCACAGAATCCCGGTCGTCTCTGTCCGTACTTCTCGGTGGGGATATTATATACGTCTATAACATTGTATATCCTAACCTAAGGCAACCTAACATCTCGGATGTAGTATTTTCCAAAATAACTGGCGGGTCGGCCCCTACTTCTCGGTGGGAACATTATATATGTCTATAACGTAATATAACCTAACCTAACCCATCTAGCCCCTCGGCGGTAATGTTTTACAGAATCCCGTTCGTGTCGTCCCGTACGTCTCGGTGCGAACATTCTATAAGTCTATAACGTTATATATCCTAACCTAAGGCAACTTAACATATCGAATGTAGTATTTTACAAAATTCCTGGCGGGCTGAACCTACTTCTCGGTGGGAACATTATATAAGTCCATATCGTAATATAACCTAACCTAACCCATCTAAACCCTCGCTGGTAATCTTTCACAGAATCCCGTTCGTGTCGCCCCGTACGTCACGGTGCGGACATTATATACGTCTATAACGTTATATACGCTAACCTAAGGCAACCTAACATCTCGGATATAGTATTTTCCAAAATACCTGGCGGGTCGGCCCCACTTCTCGGTAGGGACATTATATAAGTCTATATCGTAATATAACCTAACCTAACCTATCTAGACCCTCGCTGGTAATGTTTCACAGAATTCTGTTCGTGTCGCCCCGTACGTCAAGGTGCGGACATTATATACGTCAATAACGTTATATATCCTAACCTAAGGCAACCTAATATCTCGGATGTAGTATTTTCCAAAATACCTGGTGGGTCGGCCCCTACTTCTCGGTAGGAACATTATATACGTCTATAACGTAATATAACCTAACCTAACCCATCTAGCCCCACGGCGGAAATGTTTTACAGAATCCGTTCGTGTCGTCCCGTACGTCTCGGTGCGGACATTGTATGCGTCTATAACGTTATATATCCAAACCTAAGGCAACCTAACATCTCGGATGTAGTATTTCACAACATTCCTGGCGGGTCGGCCCCACTTCTCGGTAGGGACATTATATAAGTCTATATCGTAATGTAACCTAACCTAACCCATCTAGACTCTCGCTGGTATTATTTCACAGACTCCCGTTCGTGTCGCCCCGTACGTCACGGTGCGGACATTATATACGTCTATAACGTTATATATCCTAACCTAAGGCAACCCAACATCTCGGATGAGGTATTTACCAAAATACCTGGCGGGTCGGCCCTTACTTCTCGGTGGGCACACTATATACGTCTATATCGTAATATAACCTAACCTAACCCATTTTGCCCCTCGCTGATAGTGTTTTACGGAATCCCGGTCGTGTTGGCTCAAACTTCTCGGTGGGGACATTATATACGTCCATAACGTTATATATCCTAACCTAAGGCAACCTAACATCTCGGATGTAGTATTTTCCAAAATACCTGGCGGGTCGGCCCCTACTTCTCGGTAGGAACATTATATACGTCTATAACGTAATATAACCTAACCTAACCCATCTAGCCCCACGGCGGAAATGTTTTACAGAATCCGTTCGTGTCGTCCCGTACGTCTCGGTGCGGACATTATATACGTCTATAACGTTATATATCCTAACCTAAGGCAACTTAACATCTCGAATGTAGTATTTTACAACATTAAAGGCGGGTCGGCCCCTACTTCTCGGTGGGCACACTATATACGTCTATATCGTAATATAACCTAACCTAACCTATTTTGCCCCTAAGTGATAATGTTTCACAGAATCCCGGTCGTCTCTGTCCGTACTTCTCGGTGGGGATATTATATACGTCTATAACATTGTATATCCTAACCTAAGGCAACCTAACATCTCGGATGTAGTATTTTCCAAAATAACTGGCGGGTCGGCCCCTACTTCTCGGTGGGAACATTATATATGTCTATAACGTAATATAACCTAACCTAACCCATCTAGCCCCTCGGCGGTAATGTTTTACAGAATCCCGTTCGTGTCGTCCCGTACGTCTCGGTGCGAACATTCTATAAGTCTATAACGTTATATATCCTAACCTAAGGCAACTTAACATATCGAATGTAGTATTTTACAAAATTCCTGGCGGGCTGAACCTACTTCTCGGTGGGAACATTATATAAGTCCATATCGTAATATAACCTAACCTAACCCATCTAAACCCTCGCTGGTAATCTTTCACAGAATCCCGTTCGTGTCGCCCCGTACGTCACGGTGCGGACATTATATACGTCTATAACGTTATATACGCTAACCTAAGGCAACCTAACATCTCGGATATAGTATTTTCCAAAATACCTGGCGGGTCGGCCCCACTTCTCGGTAGGGACATTATATAAGTCTATATCGTAATATAACCTAACCTAACCTATCTAGACCCTCGCTGGTAATGTTTCACAGAATTCTGTTCGTGTCGCCCCGTACGTCAAGGTGCGGACATTATATACGTCAATAACGTTATATATCCTAACCTAAGGCAACCTAATATCTCGGATGTAGTATTTTCCAAAATACCTGGTGGGTCGGCCCCTACTTCTCGGTAGGAACATTATATACGTCTATAACGTAATATAACCTAACCTAACCCATCTAGCCCCACGGCGCAAATGTTTTACAGAATCCGTTCGTGTCGTCCCGTACGTCTCGGTGCGGACATTGTATGCGTCTATAACGTTATATATCCAAACCTAAGGCAACCTAACATCTCGGATGTAGTATTTCACAACATTCCTGGCGGGTCGGCCCCACTTCTCGGTAGGGACATTATATAAGTCTATATCGTAATGTAACCTAACCTAACCCATCTAGACTCTCGCTGGTATTATTTCACAGACTCCCGTTCGTGTCGCCCCGTACGTCACGGTGCGGACATTATATACGTCTATAACGTTATATATCCTAACCTAAGGCAACCCAACATCTCGGATGAGGTATTTACCAAAATACCTGGCGGGTCGGCCCTTACTTCTCGGTGGGCACACTATATACGTCTATATCGTAATATAACCTAACCTAACCCATTTTGCCCCTCGCTGATAGTGTTTTACGGAATCCCGGTCGTGTTGGCTCAAACTTCTCGGTGGGGACATTATATACGTCCATAACGTTATATATCCTAACCTAAGGCAACCTAACATCTCGGATGTAGTATTTTACAACATTTCTGGCGGGTCGGGACCTACTTCTCGGTGGGAAAATTATATACGTCTATAACGTAATATAACCTAACCTAACCCATCTAGCCCCTCGGCGGTAATGATTTACAGAATCCCGTTCGTGTCGTCCCGTACGTCTCGGTGCGAACATTCTATAAGTCTATAACGTTATATATCCTAACCTAAGGCAACTTAACATATCGAATGTAGTATTTTACAAAATTCCTGGCGGGCTGAACCTACTTCTCGGTAGGGACATTATATAAGTCTATATCGTAATTGACCCTAACCTAACCCATCTGGACCCTCGGTGATAATGTTTTACAGAATCCCGTTCGTGTCGTCCCGTACGTCTCGGTGCGGACATTATATACGTCTATAACGTTATATATCCTAACCTAAGGCAACTTAACATCTCGAATGTAGTATTTTACAACATTCCAGGCGGGTCGGCCCCTACTTCTCAGTGGGCACACTATATACGTCTATATTGCAATATAACCTAACCTAACCTATTTTGCCCCTAAGTGATAATGTTTCACAGAATCCCGGTCGTTTCTGTCCGTACTTCTCGGTGGGGACATTATATACGCCTATAACATTGTATATCCCACCCGAAGGCAACCTAACATCTCGAATGTAGTATTTCAAAACATTCCTTGCGGTTCGGCCCTACTTCTCGGTGGGGACAGTATATAAGGCTATATCGTAATATAACTTAACCTAACCCATCTAGCCCCCCGCTGGTAATGTTTTACGGAATCCAATTCGTGTCGTCCCGTACATCTCGGTGGGGACATTGTATGCGTCTATAACGTTATATATCCAAACCTAAGGGAACCTAACATGTCGGATGTAGTATTTCACAACATTCCTGGCGGGTCGGCCCCACTTCTCGGTAGGGACATTATATAAGTCTATATCGTAATGTAACCTAACCTAACCCATCTAGACCCTCGCTTGTATTATTTCACAGACTCCCGTTCGTGTCGTCCCGTACGTCTCGGTGCGAACATTCTATAAGTCTATAACGTTATATATCCTAACCTAAGGCAACTTAACATATCGAATGTAGTATTTTACAAAATTCCTGGCGGGCTGAACCTACTTCTCGGTAGGGACATTATATAAGTCTATAACGTAATTGACCCTAACCTAACCCATCTAGACCCTCGGTGATAATGTTTTACAGAATCCCGTTCGTGTCGTCCCGTACGTCTCGGTGCGGACATTATATACGTCTATAACGTTATATATCCTAACCTAAGGCAACTTAACATCTCGAATGTAGTATTTTACAACATTCCAGGCGGGTCGGCCCCTACTTCTCAGTGGGCACACTATATACGTCTATATCGCAATATAACCTAACCTAACCTATTTTGCCCCTAAGTGATAATGTTTCACAGAATCCCGGTCGTTTCTGTCCGTACTTCTCGGTGGGGACATTATATACGCCTATAACATTGTATATCCCACCCGAAGGCAACCTAACATCTCGAATGTAGTATTTCACAACATTGCTTGCGGTTCGGCCCCACTTCTCGGTGGGGACATTATATAAGGCTATATCGTAATATAACTTAACCTAACCCATCTAGCCCCCCGCTGGTAATGTTTTACGGAATCCAATTCGTGTCGTCCCGTACATCTCGGTGGGGACATTGTATGCGTCTATAACGTTATATATCCAAACCTAAGGCAACCTAACATGTCGGATGTAGTATTTCACAACATTCCTGCCGGGTCGGCCCCACTTCTCGGTAGGGACATTATATAAGTCTATATCGTAATGTAACCTAACCTAACCCATCTAGACCCTCGCTTGTATTATTTCACAGACTCCCGTTCGTGTCGTCCCGTACGTCTCGGTGCGAACATTCTATAAGTCTATAACGTTATATATCCTAACCTAAGACAACTTAACATATCAAATGTAGTATTTTACAAAATTCCTGGCGGGCTGAACCTACTTCTCGGTGGGAACATTATATAAGTCTATATCGTAATATAACCTAACCTAACCCATCTAAACCCTCGCTGGTAATCTTTCACAGAATCCCGTTCGTGTCGCCCCGTACGTCACGGTGCGGACATTATATACGTCTATAACGTTATATATGCTAACCTAAGGCAACCTAACATCTCGGATATAGTATTTTCCAAAATACCTGGCGGGTCAGCCCCACTTCTCGGTAGGGACATCATATAAGTCTATATAGTAATATAACCTAACCTAACCTATCTAGACCCTCGCTGGTATTGTTTCACAGAATCCCGTTCGTGTCGCCCCGTACGTCACGTTGCGGACATTATATACGTCTATAACGTTATATATCCTAACCTAAGGCAACCTAACATCTCGGATGTAGTATTTTACAACATTCCTGGCGGGTCGGGACCTACTTCTCGGTGGGAACATTATATATGTCCATAACGTAATATAACTTAACCTGACCCATCTAGCCCCTCGGCGGTAATGTTTTACAGAATCCCGTTCGGTTTGGTTCATACTTCTCGGTTGGGATATTATATACGTCTATAATATTGTATATCCCACCCGAAGGCAACCTAACATCTCGAATGTAGTATTTCACAACATTCCTGGCGGGTCGGTCCCACTTCTCGGTAGGGACATTATATAAGTCTATATCGTAATATAACCTAACCTAACCCAGCTAGACCCTCGGTGATAATGTTTTACAGAATCCCGTTCGTGTCGTCCCGTACGTCTCGGTGCGGACATTATATAAGTCTATAACGTTATATATCCTAACCTAAGGCAACTTAACATCTCGAATGTAGTATTTTACAACATTCCAGGCGAGTCGGCCCCTACTTCTCGGTGGGCACACTATATACGTCTATATCGTAATATAACCTAACCTAACCTATTTTGCCCCTAAGTGATAATGTTTCACAGAATCCCGGTCGTCTCTGTCCGTACTTCTCGGTGGGGACATTATATACGTCTATAACATTGTATATCCTAACCTAAGGCAACCTAACATCTCGGATGCAGTATTTTGCAACATTCCTGGCGGGTCGGCCCCACTTCTCGGTAGGGAGATTATATAAGTCTATATCGTAATATAACCTAACCTAACCTATCTAGACCCTCGCTGGTAATGTTTCACAGAATTCTGTTCGTGTCGCCCCGTACGTCAAGGTGCGGACATTATATACGTCAATAACGTTATATATCCTAACCTAAGGCAACCTAACATCTCGGATGTAGTATTTTCCAAAATACCTGGCGGGTCGGCCCCTACTTCTCGGTGGGAACATTATATATGTCTATAACGTAATATAACCTAACCTAACCCATCTAGCCCCTCGGCGGAAATGTTTTACAGAATCCGTTCGTGTCGCCCCGTACGTCACGGTGCGGACATTATATACGTCTATAACGTTATATATCCTAACCTAAGGCAACCTAACATCTCGGATGTGGTATTTTCCAAAATACCTGGCGGGTCGGCCCCTACTTCTCGGTGGGAACATTATATACGTCTATAACGTAATATAACCTAACCTAACCCATCTAGCTCCACGGCGGAAATGTTTTACAGAATCCGTTCGTGTCGTCCCGTACGTCTCGGTGCGGACGTTATATACGTCTATAACGTTATATATCCTAACCTAAGGCAACTTAACATCTCGAATGTAGTATTTTACAACATTAAAGGCGGGTCGGCCCCTACTTCTCGGTGGGCACACTATATACGTCTATATCGTAATATAACCTATCGTAACCCATTTTGCCCCTAAGTGATAATGTTTCACAGAATCCCGGTCGTTTCTGTCCGTACTTCTGGGTGGGGACATTATATACGTCTATAACATTGTATATCCCACCCGAAGGCAACCTAACATCTCGAATGTAGTATTTCACAACATTCCTGGCGGTTCGGCCCCACTTCTCGGTGGGGACATTATATAAGTCTATATCGTAATATAACTTAACCTAACCCATCTAGCCCCCCGCTGGTAATGTTTTACGGAATCCAATTCGTGTCGTCCCGTACATCTCGGTGGGGACATTGTATGCGTCTATAACGTTATATATCCTAACCTAAGGCAACCTAACATCTCGGATGTAGTATTTTACAACATTTCTGGCGGGTCGGGACCTACTTCTCGGTGGGAAAATTATATACGGCCATAACGTAATATAACCTAACCTAACCCATCTAGCTCCTCGGCGGTAATGTTTTACAGAATCCCGTTCGGTTTGGTTCATACTTCTCGGTGGGGACATTATATACGTCTATAACATTGTATATCCCACCCGAAGGCAACCTAACATCTCGAATGTAGTATTTCACAACATTCCTGGCGGGTCGGCCCCACTTCTCGGTAGGGACATTATATAAGTCTATATCGTAATATAACCTAACCTAACCCATCTAGACCCTCGGTGATAATGTTTTACAGAATCCCGTTCGTGTCTCCCCGTACGTCACGGTGCGGAAATTATATACGTCTATAACGTTATATATCCTAAGCTCATGCAACCTAACATCTCGGATGTAGTATTTTCCAAAATACCTGGCGGGTCGGCCCCTACTTCTCGGTGGGAACATTATATACGTCTATAACGTAATATAACCTAACCTAACCCATCTAGCCCCTCGGCGGTAATGTTTTACAGAATCCCGTTCGTGTCGTCCCGTACGTCTCGGTGCGGACATTATATAAGTCTATAACGTTATATATCCTAACCTAAGGCAACCTAACATCTCTAACGTAGTATTTTACAACATTCCAGGCCGGTCGGCCCCTACTTCTCGGTGGACACATTATATACGTGTATATCGCAATATAACCTAGCCTAACCCATTTAGCACCTCGCCGGTAATGTTTTACAGAATCCAATTCGTGTCGTCCCGTACATCTCGGTGGGGACATTGTATGCGTCTATAACGTTATATATCCTAACCTAAAGCAACCTAACATCTCGGATAAAGTATTTACCAAAATACCTGGCGGGTGGGCCCTTACTTCTCGGTGGGCACACTATATACGTCTATATCGTAATATAACCTAACCTAACCTATTTTGCCCCTAAGTGATAATGTTTCACAGAATCCCGGTCGTCTCTGTCCGTACTTCTCGGTGGGGACATTATATACGTCTATAACATTGTATATCCTAACCTAAGGCAACCTAACATCTCGGATATAGTATTTTCCAAAATACCTGGCGGGTCGGCCCCACTTCCCGGTAGGGACATTATATAAGTCTATATCGTAATATAACCTAACCTAACCTATCTAGACCCTCGCTGGTAATGTTTCACAGAATCCTGTTCGTGTCGCCCCGTACGTCACGGTGCGGACATTATATACGTCTATAACGTTATATATCCTAACCTAAGGCAACCTAACATCTCGGATGTAGTATTTACCAAAATACCTGGCGGGTCGGCCCCTACTTCTCGGTGGGCACACTATATACGTCTATATCGTAATATAACCTAACCTAACCCATTTTGCCCCTCGGAGATAATGTTTTACAGAATCCCGGTCGTGTTGGCTCACACTTCTCGGTGGGGACATTATATACGTCTATAACGTTATATATCCTAACCTAAGGCTATCTAACATCTCGGATGTAGTAATTTCAAAATTACTGGCGGGTATGCCCCTACTTCTCGGTGGGAACATTATATACGTCCATAACGTAATATAACCTAACCTAACCCATCTAGCCCCTCGGCGGTAATGTTTTACAGAATCCCGTTCGTGTCGTCCCGTACGTCTCGGTGCTGACATTATATAAGTCTATAACGTTATATATCCTAACCTAAGGCAACCTAACATCTCGGATGTAGTATTTTACAACATTTCTGGCGGGTCGGGACCTACTTCTCGGTGGGAAAATTATATACGGCCATAACGTAATATAACCTAACCTAACCCATCTAGCTCCTCGGCGGTAATGTTTTACAGAATCCCGTTCGGTTTGGTTCATACTTCTCGGTGGGGACATTATATACGTCTATAACATTGTATACCCCACCCGAAGGCAACCTAACATCTCGAATGTAGTATTTCACAACATTCCTGGCGGGTAGGCCCCACTTCTCGGTAGGGACATTATATACCTCTATATCGGAATATTACCTAACCTAACCCATCTAGCCCCTCGGCGGTAATGTTTTACAGAATCCCGTTCGTGTCGTCCCGTACGTCTCGGTGCGGACATTATATAAGTCTATAACGTTATATATCCTAACCTAAGGCAACCTAACATTTCGGATGTAGTATTTTACAACATTCCTGGCGGGTCGGCCCCACTACTAGGTAGGGACATTATATAAGTCTATATCGCAATATAACCTAACCTAACCCATCTAGACCCTCGCTGGTAATGTTTCACAGAATCTCGTTCGTGTCGCCCCGTACGTCTCGGTGGGGACATTGTGTGCGTCTATAACGGTATATATCCTAACCTAAGGCAACCTAACATCTCGGATGTAGTATTCTACAACATTCCTGGCGGGGCGGAACCTACTTCTCGGTGGGAACAGTATATAAGTCTATATCGTAATATATCCTAACCAAACCCATTTTGCCCTTCGGTGATAATGTTTTACAGAATCCCGGTCGTGTTGGATCATACTTCTCGGTGGGGACATTATATACGTCTATAACGTTATATATCCTAACCTAAGGCAACCTAACATCTCGGATGTAGTATTTTACAACATTCCTGGCGGACTGAACCTACTTCTCGGTGGGAACATTATATAAGTCTATATCGTAATATAACCTAACCTAACCCATCTAGAACCTCGCTGGTAATGTTTTACAGAATCCCGGTCGTGTTGGCTCATACTACTCGGTGGGGACATTATATACGTCTATAACATTATATATCCTAACCTAAGGCAACCTAACACCTCGAATGTAGTATTTTACAACATTCCAGGCGGGTCGACCCCTACTTCTCGGTGGGCACATTATATACGTCTATATCGCAATATAACCTAACCTAACCCATTTAGCCCCTCGCTGGTAATGTTTTACAGAATGCCGGTCGTGTCGGCCCGTACCTCTCCGTGGGACATTATATAGGTCTATAACGTAATATATCCTAACCTAAGGCAACCTAACACCTCGGATGTAGTATTTTATAAAATTCCTGGCGGGTTGGCCCATACTTCTCGGTGGGAACATTATATATGTCTATAATGTAATATAACCTAACCTAAACCATCTAGCACCTCGCTGGTAACGTTTTACAGATTCCCGGTCGTATCGGCCCGTACTACTCGGTGGGGACACTATATACGTCTATAACGTTATATATCACAACCTAAGGCAACCGAACATCTCGGATGTAGTATTTTCCAATATTCCTGGCGGGTCGGACTCTACTCCTCGGTCGGAACATTATATACGTATATAACGTAATATAACCTAACCTAACCCATTTTGCCTCTCGGTGATAATGTTTTACAGAATCCCGGTCGTGTCGGCCCGTACTTCTCGGTGCGGACATTATATAAGTCTATAACGTTATATATCCTAATCTAAGGCAACCTAACATCTCGATTTTAGTATTTTACAAGATTCCAGGCGGGTGGGCCCCTACTTCTCTGTGGGAACATTATATACGTCTATAAAGTTATATATCCTAGTCTAAGGCAACCTAACATCTCGGATGTAATATTTTACTACATTCCTGGCTCGTCGGCCCCTACTTCTCGGCGGGAACATTATATACGTCTATAACGTTACTTATTCTAGCCTAAGGCAACCTAACATCTCGGATGTTATATTTTACTACATTCCTGGCGCGCCGGCCCCTACTTCTCAGTTGGAACATTATATTCGTCTATAATGCTACATATCCTTGCCTAAGGCAACCTAACATCTCGGATGTAATATTTTACTACATTCCTGGCGCGCCGGCCCCTACTTCTTGGTGGGAACATTATATACGTCTATAACGTTATATATCCTAGCCTAAGGCAATCCTAACATCTCGGATGTAATATTTTACAACATTCCTGGCGCGTCGGCACATACTTCTCGGTGGGAACATTATATACGTCTATAACGTTATATATCCTAACCTAAGGGAACCTAACACCTCGGATGTAATGTTTTATAACATTCTTGGCGTGTCGGCCCCTATTTCTCGGTGGGAATATTATATACGTCTTTAACGCTATATATCCTAGCCTAAGGCAACCTAACTTGTCGAGCGTAATATTTTACAACATTCCTGGCGCGTCGGCACCTACTTTTCGGTGGGAATATTATATACGTCTATAATGTTATATATCCTAGCCTAAGGCAACCTAACATACCGGATGTTATATTTTACCACATTCCTGGCGCGCTGGCCCCTACTTCTCGGTGGGAACATTATATACGTCTATATCGCTATATATGATGACGTAAGGCAACCTAACATGTCGAGCGTAATATTTTACAACATTCCTGGCGTGTCGGCCCCTATTTCTCGGTGGGAACATTATATACGTCTTTAACGCTATATATACTAGCCTAAGGCAGCCTAACATCTCGGATGTAATATTTTACTACGTTCGTGGCGCACCGGCCCCTACTTCTTGGTGGGAACATTATATACGTCTATAACGTTATATATCCTAGCCTAAGGCAATCCTAACATCTCGGATGTAATATTTTACAACATTCCTGGCGCGTCGGCACCTACTTCTCGGTGGGAACATTATATACGTCTATAACGTTATATATCCTAACCTAAGGGAACCTAACACCTCGGATGTAATGTTTTACAACATTCCTGGCGTGTCGGCCCCTATTTCTCGGTGGGAACATTATATACGTCTATAACGCCATATATCTTAACTTAAGGCAATCCTCATATCTCGGATGAAATATTTTACAACATTCCTGGCGCGCCGGCACCTACTTTTCGGTGGGAATATTATATACGTCTATAAAGTTATATATCCTAGCCTAAGGCAACCTAACATACCGGATGTAATATTTTACCACATTCCTGGCGCGCTGGCCCCTACTTCTCGGTGGGAACATTATATACGTCTATAACGCCATATATCGTAACTTAAGGCAATCCTCATTTCTCGGATGTAATATTTTACAACATTCCTGGCGCGCCGGCACCTATTTCTCGGTGGGAACATTATATACGTCTATAACTTTACATATCCTAGCCTAAGGCAACCTAACATGTCGAGCGTAATATTTTACAACATTGCTGGCTCGTCGGCCCCTACTTCTCGGCGGGAACATTATATACGTCTATAACGTTATATATCCTAACCTAAGGGAACCTAACATCTTGGAAGTAATATTTGATAACATTCCTGGCGTGTAGGCCCGTAGTTCTCGGTGGGAATATCATATACGTCTATAACGTTATATATCCTAGCCTAAGGCAATCCTAACATGTCGAATGTAATATTTTACAGCATTCCTGGCGCGTCGGCCCCTACTTCTCGGGTGGAACATTATGTACGTCTATAACGTTATGTATCCTAACCTAAGGCAACCTAACATCTCGGATGTAATATTTTACTACATTCCTGGCACGTCGGCCACTACTTCTCGGTGGGAACATTATATAAGTCTAGAACGCTATATATCCTAGCCAAAGGCAAACTAACATGTCGAATGTAATATTTTACAACATTCCCGTCACTTCGGCACCTACTTCTCGGTGGGAACATTATATATGTCTATAACGTTATATATCCTAGCCTAAGGCAACCTAACATCTCGGATGTTATATTTTACTACATTCCCGGCGCGCCGGCCCCTACTTCTCGGTGGGAACATTACATACGTCTATAACGTTATATATCCTAGCCTAAGGTAATCCTAACAACTCGGATGTAATATTTTACAACATTCCTGGCGCGTCGGCACCTACTTCTCGGTGGGAACAGTATATAAGTCTATAACGTTATATATCCTAGTCTAAGGCAACCTAACATCTCGGATGTAATATTTTACTACGTTCGTGGCGCACCGGCCCCTACTTCTTGGTGGGAACATTATATACGTCTATAACATTATATATCCTAGCCTAAGGCAATCCTAACTTCTCGGATGTAATATTTTACAACATTCCTGGCGCGTCGGCACCTACTTCTCGGTAGGAACATTATATACGTCTATAACGTTATATATCCTAACCTAAGGGAACCTAACACCTCGGATGTAATGTTTTACAACATTCCTGGCGTGTCGGCCCCGATTTCTCGGTGGGAACATTATATACGTCTATAACGCCATATATCGTAACTTAAGGCAATCCTCATATCTCGGATGTAATATTTTACAACATTCCTGGCGCGCCGGCTCCTACTTTTCGGTGGGAATATTATATACGTCTATAAAGTTATATATCCTAGCCTAAGGCAACCTAACATGTCGAGCGTAATATTTTACAACATTCCTGGCGTGTCGGCCCCTATTTCTCGGTGGGAACATTATATACGTATATAACGTTATATGTCCCAACCTAAGGGAACCTAACACCTCGGATGTAATGTTTTACAACATTCCTGGCGTGTCGGCCCCTATTTCTCGGTGGGAACATTATATAAGTCTAGAACGCTATATATCCTAGCCTAAGGCAAACTAACATGTCGAATGTAATATTTTACAACATTCCCGTCACTTCGGCACCTACTTCTCGGTGGGAACATTATATACGTCTATAACGTTATATATCCTAGCCTAAGGCAACCTAACATCTCCGATGTTATATTTTACTACATTCCCGGCGCGCCGGCCCCTACTTCTCGGTGGGAACATTACATACGTCTATAACGTTATATATCCTAACCTAAGGCAACCTAACCTCTCGGATCTAATATTTTACTACATTCCTGGCACGTCGGCCCCTAGTTCTCGGTGGGAACATTATATACGTCTATAACGTTATATATCCTAGTCTAAGGCAACCTAACATCTCGGATGTAATATGTTACTACGTTCGTGGCGCACCGGCCCCTACTTCTTGGTGGGAACATTATATACGTCTATAACGTTATATATCCTAGCCTAAGGCAATCCTAACATCTCGGATGTAATATTTTACAACATTCCTGGCGCGTCGGCACCGACTTCTCGGTGGGAACATTATATACGTCTATAACGTTATATATCCTAACCTAAGGGAACCTAACACCTCGGATGTAATGTTTTACAACATTCCTGGCGTGTCGGCCTCTATTTCTCGGTGGGAACATTATATACGTCTATAACGTTATATATCCTAACGTAAGGGAACCTAACATCCCGGATGTAATATTTTACAACATTCCTTGCGTGTCGGCCCCTATTTCTCGGTGGGAACATTATATACGTCTTTAACGCTATATATCCTAGCCTAAGGCAACCTAATTTGTCGAGCGTAATATTTTACAACATTCCTGACGCGTCGGCACCTACTTCTCGGTGGGAATATTATATACGTCTATAAAGTTATATATCCTAGCCTAAGGCAACCTAACATACCGGATGTAATATTTTACCACATTCCTGGCGCGCTGGCCCCTACTTCTCGGTGGGAACATTATATACGTCTATAACGCCATATATCCTAACTTAAGGCAATCCTCATATCTCGGATGTAATATTTTACAACATTCCTGGCGCGCCGGCACCTATTTCTCGGTCGGAACATTATATACGTCTATAACTTTACATATCCCAGCCTAAGGAAACCTAACATGTCGAGCGTAATATTTTACAACATTCCTGGTTCGTCGGCCCCTACTTCTCGGTGGGAACATTATATACGTCTATAACGTTATATATCCTAACCTAAGGGAACCTAACATCTTGGACGTAATATTTGACAACATTCCTGGCGTGTAGGCCTGTAGTTCTCGAGGGAATATCATATACGTCTATAACGTTATATATCCTAGCCTAAGGCAATCCTAACATGTCGAATGTAATATTTTACAGCATTCCTGGCGCGTCGGCCTCTACTTCTCGGGTGGAACATTATATACGTCTATAACGTTATATATCCTAACCTAAGGCAACCTAACCTCTCGGATGTAATATTTTACTACATTCCTGGCACGTCGGCCCCTAGTTCTCGGTGGGAACATTATATACGTCTATAACGTTATATATCCTAACCTAAGGCAACCTAACCTCTCGGATCTAATATTTTACTACATTCCTGGCGCGTCGGCACCTACTTCTCGGTGGGAACATTATATACGTCTATAACGTTATATATCCTAACCTAAGGGAACCTAACATCTCGGATGTAATATTTTACAACATTCCCGTCACTTCGGCCCCTACTTCTCGATGGGAACTTTATATACGTCTATAACGTTATATATGTTACATGACGTAAGGCAACCTAACATGTCGAGCGTAATATTTTACAACATTCCTGGCGTGACGTCCCCTATTTCTCGGTGGGAACATTATATACGTATATAACGTTATATATCCTAGTCTAAGGCAACCTAAAATCTCGGATGTAATATTTTACTACGTTCGTGGCGCACCGGCCCCTACTTCTTGGTGGGAACATTATATACGTCTATAACGTTATATGTCCTAGCCTGAGACAATCTAACATGTCGAATATAATATTTTACAATATTCCTGGCGCGTCGGCAACTACTTCTCGGTGGGAACTGTATATACGACTATAACGTTATATATCCTAACCTAAGGCAACCTAACATCTCGGATGTAATATTTTACTACATTCCTGGCACGTCGGCAACTACTTCTCGGTGGGAACATTATATAAGTCTAGAACGCTATATATCCTAGCCTACGGCAAACTAACATGTCGAATGTAATATTTTACAACATTCCCGCCACTTCGGCACCTACTTCTCGGTGGGAACATTATATACGTCTATAACGTTATATATCCTAGTCTATGGCAACCTAACATCTCGGATGTTATATTTTACTACATTCCCGGCGCGCCGGCCCCTACTTCTCGATGGGAACATTATATACGTCTATAACGTTATATATCCTAACCTAAGGCAACCTAACATCTCGGATGTAATATTTTACAACATTCCTGGCGCGTCGGCACCTACTTCTCGGTGGGAACAGCATATAAGTCTATAACGTTATATATCCTAACCTAAAGCAACCTAACATCTCGGATGTAATATTTTACTACATTCCTGGCTCGTCGGCCCCTACTTCTCGGTGGGAACATTATATACGTCTATAACGTTACTTATTCTAGCCTAAGGCAACCTAACATCTCGGATGTTATATTTTACTACATTCCTGGCGCGCCGGCCCCTACTTCTCGGTTGGAACATCATATTCGTCTATAATGCTACATATCCTTGCCTAAGGCAACCTAACATCTCGGATGTAATATTTTACTACATTCCTGGCGCGCCGGCCCCTACTTCTCGGTGGGAACATTATATACGTCTATATCGCTATATATAACGACGTAAGGCAACCTAACATGTCGAGCGTAATATTTTACAACATTCCTGGCGTGTCGTCCCCTATTTCTCGGTGGGAACATTATATACGTATATAACGTTATATATCCTAGTCTAAGGCAATCCTAACATCTCGGATGTAATATTTTACAACATTCCTGGCGCGTCGGCACCTACTTCTCGGTGGGAACATTATATACGTCTATAACGTTATATATCCTAACCTAAGGGAACCTAACATCTCGGATGTAATATTTTACAACATTCCTGGCGTGTCGGCCCCTATTTCTCGGTGGGAACATTATATACGTCTATAACGCTATATATCCTAGCCTAAGGCAAACTAACATATCGAATGTAATATTTTACAACATTCCCGTCACTTCGGCCCCTACTTCTCGATGGGAACATTATATACGTGTATAACGTTATATATCCTAACCTAAGGCAACCTAACATCTCGGATGTAATATTTTACTACATTCCTGGCACGTCGGCCACTACTTCTCGGTGGGAACATTATATAAGTCTAGAACGCTATATATCCTAGCCTACGGCAAACTAACATGTCGAATGTAATATTTTACAACATTCCCGTCACTTCGGCACCTACTTCTCGGTGGGAACATTATATACGTCTATAACGTTATATATCCTAGCCTATGGCAATCTAACATCTCGGATGTTATATTTTACTACATTCCTGGCGCGCCGGCCCCTACTTCTCGGTTGGAACATCATATTCGTCTATAATGCTACATATCCTTGCCTAAGGCAACCTAACATCTCGGATGTAATATTTTACTACATTCCTGGCGCGCCGGCCCCTACTTCTCGGTGGGAACATTATATACGTCTATATCGCTATATATAACGACGTAAGGCAACCTAACATGTCGAGCGTAATATTTTACAACATTCCTGGCGTGACGTCCCCTATTTCTCGGTGGGAACATTATATACGTATATAACGTTATATATCCTAGTCTAAGGCAACCTAAAATCTCGGATGTAATATTTTACTACGTTCGTGGCGCACCGGCCCCTACTTCTTGGTGGGAACATTATATACGTCTATAACGTTATATATCCTAGCCTAAGGCAATCCTAACATCTCGGATGTAATATTTTACAACATTCCTGGCGCGTCGGCACCTACTTCTCGGTGGGAACATTATATACGTCTATAACGTTATATATCCTAACCTAAGGGAACCTAACATCTCGGATGTAATATTTTACAACATTCCTGGCGTGTCGGCCCCTATTTCTCGGTGGGAACATTATATACGTCTTTAACGCTATATACCTTGCCTAAGGCAACCTAATTTGTCGAGCGTAATATTTTACAACATTCCTGGCGCGTCGGCACCTATTTCTCGGTGGGAATATTATATACGTCTATAACGCTATATGTCCTAGCCTGAGACAATCTAACATGTCGAATATAATATTTTACAATATTCCTGGCGCGTCGGCAACTACTTCTCGGTGGGAACATTACATACGTCTATAACGTTATATATCCTAGCCTAAGGTAATCCTAACATCTCGGATGTAATATTTTACAACATTCCTGGCGCGTCGGCACCTACTTCTCGGTGGGAACAGCATATAAGTCTATAACGTTATATATCCTAACCTAAGGCAACCTAACATCTCGGATGTAATATTTTGCTACATTCCTGGCTCGTCGGCCCCTACTTCTCGGTGGGAACATTATATACGTCTATAACGTTACTTATTCTAGCCTAAGGCAACCTAACATCTCGGATGTTATATTTTACTACATTCCTGGCGTGTCGTCCCCTATTTCTCGGTGGGAACATTATATACGTATATAACGTTATATATCCTAGTCTAAGGCAACCTAACTTCTCGGATGTAATATTTTACTACGTTCGTGGCGCACCGGCCCCTACTTCTTGGTGGGATCATTATATACGTCTATAACGTTATATATCCTAACCTAAGGCAACCTAAAATCTCGGATGTAATATCTTACTACATTCCTGGCACGTCGGCCCCTAGTTCACGGTGGGAACATTATATACGTCTATAACGTTACTTATTATAGCCTAAGGCAACCTAACATCTCGGATGTTATATTTTACTACATTCCTGGCGCGCCGGCCCCTACTTCTCGGTTGGAACATCATATTCGTCTATAATGCTACATATCCTTGCCTAAGGCAACCTAACATCTCGGATGTAATATTTTACTACATTCCTGGCGCGCCGGCCCCTACTTCTCGGTGGGAACATTATATACGTCTATATCGCTATATATAACGACGTAAGGCAACCTAACATGTCGAGCGTAATATTTTACAACATTCCTGGCGTGTCGGCCCCTATTTCTCGGTGGGAACATTATATACGTCTATAACGTTATATATCCTATTCTAAGGCAACCTAACATCTCGGATGTAATATTTTACTACGTTCGTGGCGCACCGGCCCCTACTTCTTGGTGGGATCATTATATACGTCTATAACGTTATATATCCTAACCTAAGGCAACCTAAAATCTCGGATGTAATATCTTACTACATTCCTGGCACGTCGGCCCCTAGTTCACGGTGGGAACATTATATACGTCTATAACGTTACTTATTATAGCCTAAGGCAACCTAACATCTCGGATGTTATATTTTACTACATTCCTGGCGCGCCGGCCCCTACTTCTCGGTTGGAACATCATATTCGTCTATAATGCTACATATCCTTGCCTAAGGCAACCTAACATCTCGGATGTAATATTTTACTACATTCCTGGCGCGCCGGCCCCTACTTCTCGGTGGGAACTGTATATACGACTATAACGTTATATATCCTAACCTAAGACAACTTAACATGTCGAATGTAATATTTTGCCACATTCCTGGTTCGTCGGCCCCTACTTCTCGGTGGGAACATTATATACGTCTGTAACGTTATATATCCTAACCTAAGGGAACCTAACATCTTGGACGTAATATTTGACAACATTCCTGGCGTGTAGGCCGGTAGTTCTCGGTGGGAATATCATATACGTCTATAACGTTATATATCCTAGCCTAAGGCAATCCTAACATGTCGAATGTAATATTTTACAGCATTCCTGGCGCGTCGGCCCCTACTTCTCGGGTGGAACATTATATACGTCTATAACGTTATATATCCTAACCTAAGGCAACCTAACATCTCGGATGTAATATTTTACTACGTTCGTGGCGCACCGGCCCCTACTTCTTGGTGGGATCATTATATACGTCTATAACGTTATATATCCTAACCTAAGGCAACCTAAAATCTCGGATGTAATATCTTACTACATTCCTGGCACGTCGGCCCCTAGTTCACGGTGGGAACATTATATACGTCTATAACGTTACTTATTATAGCCTAAGGCAACCTAACATCTCGGATGTTATATTTTACTACATTCCTGGCGCGCCGGCCCCTACTTCTCGGTTGGAACATCATATTCGTCTATAATGCTACATATCCTTGCCTAAGGCAACCTAACATCTCGGATGTAATATTTTACTACATTCCTGGCGCGCCGGCCCCTACTTCTCGGTGGGAACTGTATATACGACTATAACGTTATATATCCTAACCTAAGACAACTTAACATGTCGAATGTAATATTTTGCCACATTCCTGGTTCGTCGGCCCCTACTTCTCGGTGGGAACATTATATACGTCTGTAACGTTATATATCCTAACCTAAGGGAACCTAACATCTTGGACGTAATATTTGACAACATTCCTGGCGTGTAGGCCGGTAGTTCTCGGTGGGAATATCATATACGTCTATAACGTTATATATCCTAGCCTAAGGCAATCCTAACATGTCGAATGTAATATTTTACAGCATTCCTGGCGCGTCGGCCCCTACTTCTCGGGTGGAACATTATATACGTCTATAACGTTATATATCCTAACCTAAGGCAACCTAACCTCTCGGATGTAATATTTTACTACATTCCTGGCACGTCGGCCCCTAGTTCTCGGTGGGAACATTATATACGTCTATAACGTTATATATCCTAACCTAAGGCAACCTAACCTCTCGGACCTAATATTTTACTACATTCCTGGCACGTCGGCCCCCAGTTCTCGGTGGGAACATTATATACGTCTATAACGCTATATATCCTAGCCTAAGGCAAACTAACATATCGAATGTAATATTTTACAACACTCCCGTCACTTCGGCCCCTACTTCTCGATGGGAACTTTATATACGTCTATAACGTTATATATGTTACATGACGTAAGGCAACCTAACATGTCGAGCGTAATATTTTACAACATTCCTGGCGTGTCCGCCCCTATTTCTCGGTGGGAACATTATATACGTCTATAACGTTATATATCCTAGTCTAAGGCAACCTAACATCTCGGATGTAATATTTTACTACGTTCGTGGCGCACCGGCCCCTACTTCTTGGTGGGATCATTATATACGTCTATAACGTTATATATCCTAACCTAAGGCAACCTAAAATCTCGGATGTAATATCTTACTACATTCCTGGCACGTCGGCCCCTAGTTCACGGTGGGAACATTATATACGTCTATAACGTTACTTATTCTAGCCTAAGGCAACCTAACATCTCGGATGTTATATTTTACTACATTCCTGGCGCGCCGGCCCCTACTTCTCGGTTGGAACATCATATTCGTCTATAATGCTACATATCCTTCCCTAAGGCAACCTAACATCTCGGATGTAATATTTTACTACATTCCTGGCGCGCCGGCCCCTACTTCTCGGTGGGAACTGTATATACGACTATAACGTTATATATCCTAACCTAAGACAACTTAACATGTCGAATGTAATATTTTGCCACATTCCTGGCTCGTTGGCCCCTACTTATCGGTGGGAACATTATATACGTCTATAACGTTATATATCCTAACCTAAGGCAACCTAACCTCTCGGATCTAATATTTTACTACATTCCTGGCACGTCGGCCCCTAGTTCTCGGTGGGAACATTATATACGTCTATAAAGCTATATATCCTAGCCTAAGGCAAACTAACATATCGAATGTAATATTTTACAACATTCCCGTCACTTCGGCCCCTACTTCTCGATGGGAACTTTATATACGTCTATAACGTTATATATCCTAACCTAAGGCAACCTAACATCTCGGATGTAATATTTTACTACATTCCTGGCACGTCGGCCACTACTTCTCGGTGGGAACATTATACAAGTCTAAAACGCTGTATATCCTAGCCTAAGGCAAACTAACATGTCGAATGTAATATTTTACAACATTCCCGTCACTTCGGTACCTACTTCTCGGTGGGAACATTATATACGTCTATAACGTTATATATCCTAGTATAAGGCAACCTAACATCTCGGATGTTATATTTTACTACATTCCTGGCGCGCCGGCCCCTACTTCTCGGTGGGAACATTATATACGTCTATATCGCTATATATCATGACGTAAGGCAACCTAACATGTCGAGCGTAATATTTTACAACATTCCTGGCGTGTCGTCCCCTATTTCTCGGTGGGAACATTATATACGTATATAACGTTATATATCCTAGTCTAAGGCAACCTAACATCTCGGATGTAATATTTTACTACGTTCGTGGCGCACCGGCCCCTACTTCTTGGTGGGATCATTATATACGTCTATAACGTTATATATCCTAACCTAAGGCAACCTAAAATCTCGGATGTAATATCTTACTACATTCCTGGCACGTCGGCCCCTAGTTCACGGTGGGAACATTATATACGTCTATAACGTTACTTATTATAGCCTAAGGCAACCTAACATCTCGGATGTTATATTTTACTACATTCCTGGCGCGCCGGCCCCTACTTCTCGGTTGGAACATCATATTCGTCTATAATGCTACATATCCTTGCCTAAGGCAACCTAACATCTCGGATGTAATATTTTACTACATTCCTGGCGCGCCGGCCCCTACTTCTCGGTGGTAACATTATATACGTCTATATCGCTATATATAACGACGTAAGGCAACCTAACATGTCGAGCGTAATATTTTACAACATTCCTGGCGTGTCGGCCCCTATTTCTCGGTGGGAACATTATATACGTCTATAACGTTATATATCCTATTCTAAGGCAACCTAACATCTCGGATGTAATATTTTACTACGTTCGTGCCGCACCGGCCCCTACTTCTTGGTGGGATCATTATATACGTCTATAACGTTATATATCCTAACCTAAGGCAACCTAATTTGTCGAGCGTAATATTTTACAACATTCCTGACGCGTCGGCACCTACTTCTCGGTGGGAATATTATATACGTCTATAAAGTTATATATCCTAGCCTAAGGCAACCTAACATACCGGATGTAATATTTTACCACATTCCTGGCGCGCTGGCCCCTACTTCTCGGTGGGAACATTATATACGTCTATAACGCCATATATCCTAACTTAAGGCAATCCTCATATCTCGGATGTAATATTTTACAACATTCCTGGCGCGCCGGCACCTATTTCTCGGTCGGAACATTATATACGTCTATAACTTTACATATCCCAGCCTAAGGAAACCTAACATGTCGAGCGTAATATTTTACAACATTCCTGGTTCGTCGGCCCCTACTTCTCGGTGGGAACATTATATACGTCTATAACGTTATATATCCTAACCTAAGGGAACCTAACATCTTGGACGTAATATTTGACAACATTCCTGGCGTGTAGGCCCGTAGTTCTCGGTGGGAATATCATATACGTCTATAACGTTATATATCCTAGCCTAAGGCAATCCTAACATGTCGAATGTAATATTTTACAGCATTCCTGGCGCGTCGGCCTCTACTTCTCGGGTGGAACATTATATACGTCTATAACGTTATATATCCTAACCTAAGGCAACCTAACCTCTCGGATCTAATATTTTACTACATTCCTGGCGCGTCGGCACCTACTTCTCGGTGGGAACATTATATACGTCTATAACGTTATATATCCTAACCTAAGGGAACCTAACATCTCGGATGTAATATTTTACAACATTCCCGTCACTTCGGCCCCTACTTCTCGATGGGAACTTTATATACGTCTATAACGTTATATATGTTACATGACGTAAGGCAACCTAACATGTCGAGCGTAATATTTTACAACATTCCTGGCGTGACGTCCCCTATTTCTCGGTGGGAACATTATATACGTATATAACGTTATATATCCTAGTCTAAGGCAACCTAAAATCTCGGATGTAATATTTTACTACGTTCGTGGCGCACCGGCCCCTACTTCTTGGTGGGAACATTATATACGTCTATAACGTTATATATCCTAGCCTAAGGCAATCCTAACATCTCGGATGTAATATTTTACAACATTCCTGGCGCGTCGGCACCTACTTCTCGGTGGGAACATTATATACGTCTATAACGTTATATATCCTAACCTAAGGGAACCTAACATCTCGGATGTAATATTTTACAACATTCCTGGCGTGTCGGCCCCTATTTCTCGGTGGGAACATTATATACGTCTTTAACGCTATATACCTTGCCTAAGGCAACCTAATTTGTCGAGCGTAATATTTTACAACATTCCTGGCGCGTCGGCACCTATTTCTCGGTGGGAACATTATATACGTCTATAACGCTATATGTCCTAGCCTGAGACAATCTAACATGTCGAATATAATATTTTACAATATTCCTGGCGCGTCGGCAACTACTTCTCGGTGGGAACTGTATATACGTCTATAACGTTATATATCCTAACCTAAGGGAACCTAACATCTCGGATGTAATATTTTACAACATTCCTGGCGTGTCGGCCCCTATTTCTCGGTGGGAACATTATATACGTCTTTAACGCTATATACCTTGCCTAAGGCAACCTAATTTGTCGAGCGTAATATTTTACAACATTCCTGGCGCGTCGGCACCTATTTCTCGGTGGGAACATTATATACGTCTATAACGCTATATGTCCTAGCCTGAGACAATCTAACATGTCGAATATAATATTTTACAATATTCCTGGCACGTCGGCCACTACTTCTCGGTGGGAACATTATATAAGTCTAGAACGCTATATATCCTAGCCTACGGCAAACTAACATGTCGAATGTAATATTTTACAACATTCCCGTCACTTCGGCACCTACTTCTCGGTGGGAACATTATATACGTCTATAACGTTATATATCCTAGCCTATGGCAACCTAACATCTCGGATGTTATATTTTACTACATTCCCGGCGCGCCGGCCCCTACTTCTCGATGGGAACATTATATACGTCTATAACGTTATATATCCTAACCTAAGGCAACCTAACATCTCGGATGTAATATTTTACAACATTCCTGGCGCGTCGGCACCTACTTCTCGGTGGGAACAGCATATAAGTCTATAACGTTATATATCCTAACCTAAAGCAACCTAACATCTCGGATGTAATATTTTACTACATTCCTGGCTCGTCGGCCCCTACTTCTCGGTGGGAACATTATATACGTCTATAACGTTACTTATTCTAGCCTAAGGCAACCTAACATCTCGGATGTTATATTTTACTACATTCCTGGCGCGCCGGCCCCTACTTCTCGGTTGGAACATCATATTCGTCTATAATGCTACATATCCTTGCCTAAGGCAACCTAACATCTCGGATGTAATATTTTACTACATTCCTGGCGCGCCGGCCCCTACTTCTCGGTGGGAACATTATATACGTCTATATCGCTATATATAACGACGTAAGGCAACCTAACATGTCGAGCGTAATATTTTACAACATTCCTGGCGTGTCGTCCCCTATTTCTCGGTGGGAACATTATATACGTATATAACGTTATATATCCTAGTCTAAGGCAATCCTAACATCTCGGATGTAATATTTTACAACATTCCTGGCGCGTCGGCACCTACTTCTCGGTGGGAACATTATATACGTCTATAACGTTATATATCCTAACCTAAGGGAACCTAACATCTCGGATGTAATATTTTACAACATTCCTGGCGTGTCGGCCCCTATTTCTCGGTGGGAACATTATATACGTCTATAACGCTATATATCCTAGCCTAAGGCAAACTAACATATCGAATGTAATATTTTACAACATTCGCGTCACTTCGGCCCCTACTTCTCGATGGGAACATTATATACGTGTATAACGTTATATATCCTAACCTAAGGCAACCTAACATCTCGGATGTAATATTTTACTACATTCCTGGCACGTCGGCCACTACTTCTCGGTGGGAACATTATATAAGTCTAGAACGCTATATATCCTAGCCTACGGCAAACTAACATGTCGAATGTAATATTTTACAACATTCCCGTCACTTCGGCACCTACTTCTCGGTGGGAACATTATATACGTCTATAACGTTATATATCCTAGCCTATGGCAACCTAACATCTCGGATGTTATATTTTACTACATTCCTGGCGCGCCGGCCCCTACTTCTCGGTTGGAACATCATATTCGTCTATAATGCTACATATCCTTGCCTAAGGCAACCTAACATCTCGGATGTAATATTTTACTACATTCCTGGCGCGCCGGCCCCTACTTCTCGGTGGGAACATTATATACGTCTATATCGCTATATATAACGACGTAAGGCAACCTAACATGTCGAGCGTAATATTTTACAACATTCCTGGTTCGTCGGCCCCTACTTCTCGGTGGGAACATTATATACGTCTATAACGTTATATATCCTAACCTAAGGGAACCTAACATCTTGGACGTAATATTTGACAACATTCCTGGCGTGTAGGCCCGTAGTTCTCGGTGGGAATATCATATACGTCTATAACGTTATATATCCTAGCCTAAGGCAATCCTAACATGTCGAATGTAATATTTTACAGCATTCCTGGCGCGTCGGCCTCTACTTCTCGGGTGGAACATTATATACGTCTATAACGTTATATATCCTAACCTAAGGCAACCTAACCTCTCGGATGTAATATTTTACTACATTCCTGGCACGTCGGCCCCTAGTTCTCGGTGGGAACAGTATATACGTCTATAACTTTATATATCCTAACCTAAGGCAACCTAACCTCTCGGATCTAATATTTTACTACATTCCTGGCGCGTCGGCACCTACTTCTCGGTGGGAACATTATATACGTCTATAACGTTATATATCCTAACCTAAGGGAACCTAACATCTCGGATGTAATATTTTACAACATTCCCGTCACTTCGGCCCCTACTTCTCGATGGGAACTTTATATACGTCTATAACGTTATATATGTTACATGACGTAAGGCAACCTAACATGTCGAGCGTAATATTTTACAACATTCCTGGCGTGTCGGCCCCTATTTCTCGGTGGGAACATTATATACGTCTTTAACGCTATATACCTTGCCTAAGGCAACCTAATTTGTCGAGCGTAATATTTTACAACATTCCTGGCGCGTCGGCACCTATTTCTCGGTGGGAACATTATATACGTCTATAACGCTATATGTCCTAGCCTGAGACAATCTAACATGTCGAATATAATATTTTACAATATTCCTGGCGCGTCGGCAACTACTTCTCGGTGGGAACTGTATATACGTCTATAACGTTATATATCCTAACCTAAGGGAACCTAACATCTCGGATGTAATATTTTACAACATTCCTGGCGTGTCGGCCCCTATTTCTCGGTGGGAACATTATATACGTCTTTAACGCTATATACCTTGCCTAAGGCAACCTAATTTGTCGAGCGTAATATTTTACAACATTCCTGGCGCGTCGGCACCTATTTCTCGGTGGGAACATTATATACGTCTATAACGCTATATGTCCTAGCCTGAGACAATCTAACATGTCGAATATAATATTTTACAATATTCCTGGCACGTCGGCCACTACTTCTCGGTGGGAACATTATATAAGTCTAGAACGCTATATATCCTAGCCTACGGCAAACTAACATGTCGAATGTAATATTTTACAACATTCCCGTCACTTCGGCACCTACTTCTCGGTGGGAACATTATATACGTCTATAACGTTATATATCCTAGCCTATGGCAACCTAACATCTCGGATGTTATATTTTACTACATTCCCGGCGCGCCGGCCCCTACTTCTCGATGGGAACATTATATACGTCTATAACGTTATATATCCTAACCTAAGGCAACCTAACATCTCGGATGTAATATTTTACAACATTCCTGGCGCGTCGGCACCTACTTCTCGGTGGGAACAGCATATAAGTCTATAACGTTATATATCCTAACCTAAAGCAACCTAACATCTCGGATGTAATATTTTACTACATTCCTGGCTCGTCGGCCCCTACTTCTCGGTGGGAACATTATATACGTCTATAACGTTACTTATTCTAGCCTAAGGCAACCTAACATCTCGGATGTTATATTTTACTACATTCCTGGCGCGCCGGCCCCTACTTCTCGGTTGGAACATCATATTCGTCTATAATGCTACATATCCTTGCCTAAGGCAACCTAACATCTCGGATGTAATATTTTACTACATTCCTGGCGCGCCGGCCCCTACTTCTCGGTGGGAACATTATATACGTCTATATCGCTATATATAACGACGTAAGGCAACCTAACATGTCGAGCGTAATATTTTACAACATTCCTGGCGTGTCGTCCCCTATTTCTCGGTGGGAACATTATATACGTATATAACGTTATATATCCTAGTCTAAGGCAATCCTAACATCTCGGATGTAATATTTTACAACATTCCTGGCGCGTCGGCACCTACTTCTCGGTGGGAACATTATATACGTCTATAACGTTATATATCCTAACCTAAGGGAACCTAACATCTCGGATGTAATATTTTACAACATTCCTGGCGTGTCGGCCCCTATTTCTCGGTGGGAACATTATATACGTCTATAACGCTATATATCCTAGCCTAAGGCAAACTAACATATCGAATGTAATATTTTACAACATTCGCGTCACTTCGGCCCCTACTTCTCGATGGGAACATTATATACGTGTATAACGTTATATATCCTAACCTAAGGCAACCTAACATCTCGGATGTAATATTTTACTACATTCCTGGCACGTCGGCCACTACTTCTCGGTGGGAACATTATATAAGTCTAGAACGCTATATATCCTAGCCTACGGCAAACTAACATGTCGAATGTAATATTTTACAACATTCCCGTCACTTCGGCACCTACTTCTCGGTGGGAACATTATATACGTCTATAACGTTATATATCCTAGCCTATGGCAACCTAACATCTCGGATGTTATATTTTACTACATTCCTGGCGCGCCGGCCCCTACTTCTCGGTTGGAACATCATATTCGTCTATAATGCTACATATCCTTGCCTAAGGCAACCTAACATCTCGGATGTAATATTTTACTACATTCCTGGCGCGCCGGCCCCTACTTCTCGGTGGGAACATTATATACGTCTATATCGCTATATATAACGACGTAAGGCAACCTAACATGTCGAGCGTAATATTTTACAACATTCCTGGTTCGTCGGCCCCTACTTCTCGGTGGGAACATTATATACGTCTATAACGTTATATATCCTAACCTAAGGGAACCTAACATCTTGGACGTAATATTTGACAACATTCCTGGCGTGTAGGCCCGTAGTTCTCGGTGGGAATATCATATACGTCTATAACGTTATATATCCTAGCCTAAGGCAATCCTAACATGTCGAATGTAATATTTTACAGCATTCCTGGCGCGTCGGCCTCTACTTCTCGGGTGGAACATTATATACGTCTATAACGTTATATATCCTAACCTAAGGCAACCTAACCTCTCGGATGTAATATTTTACTACATTCCTGGCACGTCGGCCCCTAGTTCTCGGTGGGAACAGTATATACGTCTATAACTTTATATATCCTAACCTAAGGCAACCTAACCTCTCGGATCTAATATTTTACTACATTCCTGGCGCGTCGGCACCTACTTCTCGGTGGGAACATTATATACGTCTATAACGTTATATATCCTAACCTAAGGGAACCTAACATCTCGGATGTAATATTTTACAACATTCCCGTCACTTCGGCCCCTACTTCTCGATGGGAACTTTATATACGTCTATAACGTTATATATGTTACATGACGTAAGGCAACCTAACATGTCGAGCGTAATATTTTACAACATTCCTGGCGTGACGTCCCCTATTTCTCGGTGGGAACATTATATACGTATATAACGTTATATATCCTAGTCTAAGGCAACCTAAAATCTCGGATGTAATATTTTACTACGTTCGTGGCGCACCGGCCCCTACTTCTTGGTGGGAACATTATATACGTCTATAACGTTATATATCCTAGCCTAAGGCAATCCTAACATCTCGGATGTAATATTTTACAACATTCCTGGCGCGTCGGCACCTACTTCTCGGTGGGAACATTATATACGTCTATAACGTTATATATCCTAACCTAAGGGAACCTAACATCTCGGATGTAATATTTTACAACATTCCTGGCGTGTCGGCCCCTATTTCTCGGTGGGAACATTATATACGTCTTTAGCGCTATATACCTTGCCTAAGGCAACCTAATTTGTCGAGCGTAATATTTTACAACATTCCTGGCGCGTCGGCACCTATTTCTCGGTGGGAACATTATATACGTCTATAACGCTATATGTCCTAGCCTGAGACAATCTAACATGTCGAATATAATATTTTACAATATTCCTGGCGCGTCGGCAACTACTTCTCGGTGGGAACTGTATATACGACTATAACGTTATATATCCTAACCTAAGGCAACCTAACATCTCGGATGTAATATTTTACTACATTCCTGGCACGTCGGCCACTACTTCTCGGTGGGAACATTATATAAGTCTAGAACGCTATATATCCTAGCCTACGGCAAACTAACATGTCGAATGTAATATTTTACAACATTCCCGTCACTTCGGCACCTACTTCTCGGTGGGAACATTATATACGTCTATAACGTTATATATCCTAGCCTATGGCAACCTAACATCTCGGATGTTATATTTTACTACATTCCCGGCGCGCCGGCCCCTACTTCTCGATGGGAACATTATATACGTCTATAACGTTATATATCCTAACCTAAGGCAACCTAACATCTCGGATGTAATATTTTACAACATTCCTGGCGCGTCGGCACCTACTTCTCGGTGGGAACAGCATATAAGTCTATAACGTTATATATCCTAACCTAAAGCAACCTAACATCTCGGATGTAATATTTTACTACATTCCTGGCTCGTCGGCCCCTACTTCTCGGTGGGAACATTATATACGTCTATAACGTTACTTATTCTAGCCTAAGGCAACCTAACATCTCGGATGTTATATTTTACTACATTCCTGGCGCGCCGGCCCCTACTTCTCGGTTGGAACATCATATTCGTCTATAATGCTACATATCCTTGCCTAAGGCAACCTAACATCTCGGATGTAATATTTTACTACATTCCTGGCGCGCCGGCCCCTACTTCTCGGTGGGAACATTATATACGTCTATATCGCTATATATAACGACGTAAGGCAACCTAACATGTCGAGCGTAATATTTTACAACATTCCTGGCGTGTCGTCCCCTATTTCTCGGTGGGAACATTATATACGTATATAACGTTATATATCCTAGTCTAAGGCAATCCTAACATCTCGGATGTAATATTTTACAACATTCCTGGCGCGTCGGCACCTACTTCTCGGTGGGAACATTATATACGTCTATAACGTTATATATCCTAACCTAAGGGAACCTAACATCTCGGATGTAATATTTTACAACATTCCTGGCGTGTCGGCCCCTATTTCTCGGTGGGAACATTATATACGTCTATAACGCTATATATCCTAGCCTAAGGCAAACTAACATATCGAATGTAATATTTTACAACATTCCCGTCACTTCGGCCCCTACTTCTCGATGGGAACATTATATACGTGTATAACGTTATATATCCTAACCTAAGGCAACCTAACATCTCGGATGTAATATTTTACTACATTCCTGGCACGTCGGCCACTACTTCTCGGTGGGAACATTATATAAGTCTAGAACGCTATATATCCTAGCCTACGGCAAACTAACATGTCGAATGTAATATTTTACAACATTCCCGTCACTTCGGCACCTACTTCTCGGTGGGAACATTATATACGTCTATAACGTTATATATCCTAGCCTATGGCAACCTAACATCTCGGATGTTATATTTTACTACATTCCTGGCGCGCCGGCCCCTACTTCTCGGTTGGAACATCATATTCGTCTATAATGCTACATATCCTTGCCTAAGGCAACCTAACATCTCGGATGTAATATTTTACTACATTCCTGGCGCGCCGGCCCCTACTTCTCGGTGGGAACATTATATACGTCTATATCGCTATATATAACGACGTAAGGCAACCTAACATGTCGAGCGTAATATTTTACAACATTCCTGGCGTGACGTCCCCTATTTCTCGGTGGGAACATTATATACGTATATAACGTTATATATCCTAGTCTAAGGCAACCTAAAATCTCGGATGTAATATTTTACTACGTTCGTGGCGCACCGGCCCCTACTTCTTGGTGGGAACATTATATACGTCTATAACGTTATATATCCTAGCCTAAGGCAATCCTAACATCTCGGATGTAATATTTTACAACATTCCTGGCGCGTCGGCACCTACTTCTCGGTGGGAACATTATATACGTCTATAACGTTATATATCCTAACCTAAGGGAACCTAACATCTCGGATGTAATATTTTACAACATTCCTGGCGTGTCGGCCCCTATTTCTCTTTGGGAACATTATATACGTCTTTAACGCTATATACCTTGCCTAAGGCAACCTAATTTGTCGAGCGTAATATTTTACAACATTCCTGGCGCGTCGGCACCTATTTCTCGGTGGGAACATTATATACGTCTATAACGCTATATGTCCTAGCCTGAGACAATCTAACATGTCGAATATAATATTTTACAATATTCCTGGCGCGTCGGCAACTACTTCTCGGTGGGAACATTACATACGTCTATAACGTTATATATCCTAGCCTAAGGTAATCCTAACATCTCGGATGTAATATTTTACAACATTCCTGGCGCGTCGGCACCTACTTCTCGGTGGGAACAGCATATAAGTCTATAACGTTATATATCCTAACCTAAGGCAACCTAACATCTCGGATGTAATATTTTGCTACATTCCTGGCTCGTCGGCCCCTACTTCTCGGTGGGAACATTATATACGTCTATAACGTTACTTATTCTAGCCTAAGGCAACCTAACATCTCGGATGTTATATTTTACTACATTCCTGGCGTGTCGTCCCCTATTTCTCGGTGGGAACATTATATACGTATATAACGTTATATATCCTAGTCTAAGGCAACCTAACATCTCGGATGTAATATTTTACTACGTTCGTGGCGCACCGGCCCCTACTTCTTGGTGGGATCATTATATACGTCTATAACGTTATATATCCTAACCTAAGGCAACCTAAAATCTCGGATGTAATATCTTACTACATTCCTGGCACGTCGGCCCCTAGTTCACGGTGGGAACATTATATACGTCTATAACGTTACTTATTATAGCCTAAGGCAACCTAACATCTCGGATGTTATATTTTACTACATTCCTGGCGCGCCGGCCCCTACTTCTCGGTTGGAACAGCATATTCGTCTATAATGCTACATATCCTTGCCTAAGGCAACCTAACATCTCGGAGGTAATATTTTACTACATTCCTGGCGCGCCGGCCCCTACTTCTCGGTGGGAACATTATATACGTCTATATCGCTATATATAACGACGTAAGGCAACCTAACATGTCGAGCGTAATATTTTACAACATTCCTGGCGTGTCGGCCCCTATTTCTCGGTGGGAACATTATATACGTCTATAACGTTATATATCCTATTCTAAGGCAACCTAACATCTCGGATGTAATATTTTACTACGTTCGTGGCGCACCGGCCCCTACTTCTTGGTGGGATCATTATATACGTCTATAACGTTATATATCCTAACCTAAGGCAACCTAAAATCTCGGATGTAATATCTTACTACATTCCTGGCACGTCGGCCCCTAGTTCACGGTGGGAACATTATATACGTCTATAACGTTACTTATTATAGCCTAAGGCAACCTAACATCTCGGATGTTATATTTTACTACATTCCTGGCGCGCCGGCCCCTACTTCTCGGTTGGAACATCATATTCGTCTATAATGCTACATATCCTTGCCTAAGGCAACCTAACATCTCGGATGTAATATTTTACTACATTCCTGGCGCGCCGGCCCCTACTTCTCGGTGGGAACTGTATATACGACTATAACGTTATATATCCTAACCTAAGACAACTTAACATGTCGAATGTAATATTTTGCCACATTCCTGGTTCGTCGGCCCCTACTTCTCGGTGGGAACATTATATACGTCTGTAACGTTATATATCCTAACCTAAGGGAACCTAACATCTTGGACGTAATATTTGACAACATTCCTGGCGTGTAGGCCGGTAGTTCTCGGTGGGAATATCATATACGTCTATAACGTTATATATCCTAGCCTAAGGCAATCCTAACATGTCGAATGTAATATTTTACAGCATTCCTGGCGCGTCGGCCCCTACTTCTCGGGTGGAACATTATATACGTCTATAACGTTATATATCCTAACCTAAGGCAACCTAACATCTCGGATGTAATATTTTACTACGTTCGTGGCGCACCGGCCCCTACTTCTTGGTGGGATCATTATATACGTCTATAACGTTATATATCCTAACCTAAGGCAACCTAAAATCTCGGATGTAATATCTTACTACATTCCTGGCACGTCGGCCCCTAGTTCACGGTGGGAACATTATATACGTCTATAACGTTACTTATTCTAGCCTAAGGCAACCTAACATCTCGGATGTTATATTTTACTACATTCCTGGCGCGCCGGCCCCTACTTCTCGGTTGGTACATCATATTCGTCTATAATGCTACATATCCTTCCCTAAGGCAACCTAACATCTCGGATGTAATATTTTACTACATTCCTGGCGCGCCGGCCCCTACTTCTCGGTGGGAACTGTATATACGACTATAACGTTATATATCCTAACCTAAGACAACTTAACATGTCGAATGTAATATTTTGCCACATTCCTGGCTCGTTGGCCCCTACTTATCGGTGGGAACATTATATACGTCTATAACGTTATATATCCTAACCTAAGGCAACCTAACCTCTCGGATCTAATATTTTACTACATTCCTGGCACGTCGGCCCCTAGTTCTCGGTGGGAACATTATATACGTCTATAAAGCTATATATCCTAGCCTAAGGCAAACTAACATATCGAATGTAATATTTTACAACATTCCCGTCACTTCGGCCCCTACTTCTCGATGGGAACTTTATATACGTCTATAACGTTATATATCCTAACCTAAGGCAACCTAACATCTCGGATGTAATATTTTACTACATTCCTGGCACGTCGGCCACTACTTCTCGGTGGGAACATTATACAAGTCTAAAACGCTGTATATCCTAGCCTAAGGCAAACTAACATGTCGAATGTAATATTTTACAACATTCCCGTCACTTCGGTACCTACTTCTCGGTGGGAACATTATATACGTCTATAACGTTATATATCCTAGTATAAGGCAACCTAACATCTCGGATGTTATATTTTACTACATTCCTGGCGCGCCGGCCCCTACTTCTCGGTGGGAACATTATATACGTCTATGTCGCTATATATCATGACGTAAGGCAACCTAACATGTCGAGCGTAATATTTTACAACATTCCTGGCGTGTCGTCCCCTATTTCTCGGTGGGAACATTATATACGTATATAACGTTATATATCCTAGTCTAAGGCAACCTAACATCTCGGATGTAATATTTTACTACGTTCGTGGCGCACCGGCCCCTACTTCTTGGTGGGATCATTATATACGTCTATAACGTTATATATCCTAACCTAAGGCAACCTAAAATCTCGGATGTAATATCTTACTACATTCCTGGCACGTCGGCCCCTAGTTCACGGTGGGAACATTATATACGTCTATAACGTTACTTATTATAGCCTAAGGCAACCTAACATCTCGGATGTTATATTTTACTACATTCCTGGCGCGCCGGCCCCTACTTCTCGGTTGGAACATCATATTCGTCTATAATGCTACATATCCTTGCCTAAGGCAACCTAACATCTCGGATGTAATATTTTACTACATTCCTGGCGCGCCGGCCCCTACTTATCGGTGGGAACATTATATACGTCTATATCGCTATATATAACGACGTAAGGCAACCTAACATGTCGAGCGTAATATTTTACAACACTCCTGGCGTGTCGGCCCCTATTTCTCGGTGGGAACATTATATACGTCTATAACGTTATATATCCTATTCTAAGGCAACCTAACATCTCGGATGTAATATTTTACTACGTTCGTGGCGCACCGGCCCCTACTTCTTGGTGGGATCATTATATACGTCTATAACGTTATATATCCTAACCTAAGGCAACCTAAAATCTCGGATGTAATATCTTACTACATTCCTGGCACGTCGGCCCCTAGTTCACGGTGGGAACATTATATACGTCTATAACGTTACTTATTATAGCCTAAGGCAACCTAACATCTCGGATGTTATATTTTACTACATTCCTGGCGCGCCGGCCCCTACTTCTCGGTTGGAACATCATATTCGTCTATAATGCTACATATCCTTGCCTAAGGCAACCTAACATCTCGGATGTAATATTTTACTACATTCCTGGCGCGCCGGCCCCTACTTCTCGGTGGGAACTGTATATACGACTATAACGTTATATATCCTAACCTAAGACAACTTAACATGTCGAATGTAATATTTTGCCACATTCCTGGTTCGTCGGCCCCTACTTCTCGGTGGGAACATTATATACGTCTGTAACGTTATATATCCTAACCTAAGGGAACCTAACATCTTGGACGTAATATTTGACAACATTCCTGGCGTGTAGGCCGGTAGTTCTCGGTGGGAATATCATATACGTCTATAACGTTATATATCCTAGCCTAAGGCAATCCTAACATGTCGAATGTAATATTTTACAGCATTCCTGGCGCGTCGGCCCCTACTTCTCGGGTGGAACATTATATACGTCTATAACGTTATATATCCTAACCTAAGGCAACCTAACATCTCGGATGTAATATTTTACTACGTTCGTGGCGCACCGGCCCCTACTTCTTGGTGGGATCATTATATACGTCTATAACGTTATATATCCTAACCTAAGGCAACCTAAAATCTCGGATGTAATATCTTACTACATTCCTGGCACGTCGGCCCCTAGTTCACGGTGGGAACATTATATACGTCTATAACGGTACTTATTATAGCCTAAGGCAACCTAACATCTCGGATGTTATATTTTACTACATTCCTGGCGCGCCGGCCCCTACTTCTCGGTTTGAACATCATATTCGTCTATAATGCTACATATCCTTGCCTAAGGCAACCTAACATCTCGGATGTAATATTTTACTACATTCCTGGCGCGCCGGCCCCTACTTCTCGGTGGGAACTGTATATACGACTATAACGTTATATATCCTAACCTAAGACAACTTAACATGTCGAATGTAATATTTTGCCACATTCCTGGTTCGTCGGCCCCTACTTCTCGGTGGGAACATTATATACGTCTGTAACGTTATATATCCTAACCTAAGGGAACCTAACATCTTGGACGTAATATTTGACAACATTCCTGGCGTGTAGGCCGGTAGTTCTCGGTGGGAATATCATATACGTCTATAACGTTATATATCCTAGCCTAAGGCAATCCTAACATGTCGAATGTAATATTTTACAGCATTCCTGGCGCGTCGGCCCCTACTTCTCGGGTGGAACATTATATACGTCTATAACGTTATATATCCTAACCTAAGGCAACCTAACCTCTCGGATGTAATATTTTACTACATTCCTGGCACGTCGGCCCCTAGTTCTCGGTGGGAACATTATATACGTCTATAACGTTATATATCCTAACCTAAGGCAACCTAACCTCTCGGACCTAATATTTTACTACATTCCTGGCACGTCGGCCCCCAGTTCTCGGTGGGAACATTATATACGTCTATAACGCTATATATCCTAGCCTAAGGCAAACTAACATATCGAATGTAATATTTTACAACACTCCCGTCACTTCGGCCCCTACTTCTCGATGGGAACTTTATATACGTCTATAACGTTATATATGTTACATGACGTAAGGCAACCTAACATGTCGAGCGTAATATTTTACAACATTCCTGGCGTGTCCGCCCCTATTTCTCGGTGGGAACATTATATACGTCTATAACGTTATATATCCTAGTCTAAGGCAACCTAACATCTCGGATGTAATATTTTACTACGTTCGTGGCGCACCGGCCCCTACTTCTTGGCGGGATCATTATATACGTCTATAACGTTATATATCCTAACCTAAGGCAACCTAAAATCTCGGATGTAATATCTTACTACATTCCTGGACGGTCGGCCCCTAGTTCACGGTGGGAACATTATATACGTCTATAACGTTACTTATTCTAGCCTAAGGCAACCTAACATCTCGGATGTTATATTTTACTACATTCCTGGCGCGCCGGCCCCTACTTCTCGGTTGGAACATCATATTCGTCTATAATGCTACATATCCTTCCCTAAGGCAACCTAACATCTCGGATGTAATATTTTACTACATTCCTGGCGCGCCGGCCCCTACTTCTCGGTGGGAACTGTATATACGACTATAACGTTATATATCCTAACCTAAGACAACTTAACATGTCGAATGTAATATTTTGCCACATTCCTGGCTCGTTGGCCCCTACTTATCGGTGGGAACATTATATACGTCTATAACGTTATATATCCTAACCTAAGGCAACCTAACCTCTCGGATCTAATATTTTACTACATTCCTGGCACGTCGGCCCCTAGTTCTCGGTGGGAACATTATATACGTCTATAAAGCTATATATCCTAGCCTAAGGCAAACTAACATATCGAATGTAATATTTTACAACATTCCCGTCACTTCGGCCCCTACTTCTCGATGGGAACTTTATATACGTCTATAACGTTATATATCCTAACCTAAGGCAACCTAACATCTCGGATGTAATATTTTACTACATTCCTGGCACGTCGGCCACTACTTCTCGGTGGGAACATTATACAAGTCTAAAACGCTGTATATCCTAGCCTAAGGCAAACTAACATGTCGAATGTAATATTTTACAACATTCCCGTCACTTCGGCACCTACTTCTCGGTGGGAACATTATATACGTCTATAACGTTATATATCCTAGTATAAGGCAACCTAACATCTCGGATGTTATATTTTACTACATTCCTGGCGCGCCGGCCCCTACTTCTCGGTGGGAACATTATATACGTCTATATCGCTATATATCAGGACGTAAGGCAACCTAACATGTCGAGCGTAATATTTTACAACATTCCTGGCGTGTCGGCCCCTATTTCTCGGTGGGAACATTATATACGTCTATAACGTTATATATCCTATTCTAAGGCAACCTAACATCTCGGATGTAATATTTTACTACGTTCGTGGCGCACCGGCCCCTACTTCTTGGTGGGATCATTATATACGTCTATAACGTTATATATCCTAACCTAAGGCAACCTAAAATCTCGGATGTAATATCTTACTACATTCCTGGCACGTCGGCCCCTAGTTCACGGTGGGAACATTATATACGTCTATAACGTTACTTATTATAGCCTAAGGCAACCTAACATCTCGGATGTTATATTTTACTACATTCCTGGCGCGCCGGCCCCTACTTCTCGGTTGGAACATCATATTCGTCTATAATGCTACATATCCTTGCCTAAGGCAACCTAACATCTCGGATGTAATATTTTACTACATTCCTGGCGCGCCGGCCCCTACTTCTCGGTGGGAACTGTATATACGACTATAACGTTATATATCCTAACCTAAGACAACTTAACATGTCGAATGTAATATTTTGCCACATTCCTGGTTCGTCGGCCCCTACTTCTCGGTGGGAACATTATATACGTCTGTAACGTTATATATCCTAACCTAAGGGAACCTAACATCTTGGACGTAATATTTGACAACATTCCTGGCGTGTAGGCCGGTAGTTCTCGGTGGGAATATCATATACGTCTATAACGTTATATATCCTAGCCTAAGGCAATCCTAACATGTCGAATGTAATATCTTACAGCATTCCTGGCGCGTCGGCCCCTACTTCTCGGGTGGAACATTATATACGTCTATAACGTTATATATCCTAACCTAAGGCAACCTAACCTCTCGGATGTAATATTTTACTACATTCCTGGCACGTCGGCCCCCAGTTCTCGGTGGGAACATTATATACGTCTATAACGTTACTTATTCAAGCCTAAGGCAACCTAACATCTCGGATGTTATATTTTACTACATTCTAGGCGCGCCGGCCCCTACTTCTCGGTCGGAACATTATATACGTCTATAATGCTACATATCCTTGCGTAAGGCAACCTAACATCTCGGATGTAATATTTTACTACATTCCTGGCGCGCCGGCCCCTACTTCTCGGTGGAACATTATATACGTCTATATCGCTATACCCCATGACGTAAGGCAACCTAACATGTCGAGCGTAGTATTTTACAACATTCCTGGCGTGTCGGCCCCTATTTCTTGGTGGGAACATTATATACGTATATAACGTTATATATCCTAACCTAAGGCAACCTAACATCTCGGATGTATCATTTTACTACATTCCTGTCTCGTCGGCCCCTACTTCTCCGTGGGAACACTATATACGTCTATAACGTTACTTATTCTAGCCTAAGGCAACCTAACATCTCGGATGTTATAGTTTACTACATTCCTGGCGCGCCGGCCCCTACTTCTCGGTTGGAACATTATATACGTCTATAATGCTATATATCCTTGCCTAAGGCAACCTAACATCTCGGATGTAATATTTTACTACATTCCTGGCGCGCCGGCCCCTACATCTCGGTGGGAACATTATATACGTCTATATCGCTATATATCATGACGTAAGGCAACCTAACATGTCGAGCGTAATATTTTACAACATTCCTGGCGTGTCGGCCCCTATTTCTCGGTGGGAACATTATATACGTACATAACGTTATATATCCTAGTCTAAGGCAACCTAACAACTCGGATGTAATATTTTACTACGTTCGTGGCGCACCGGCCCCTACTTCTCGGTGCGAACATTATATACGTCTATAACGTTATATATCCTAGTCTAAGGCAACCTAACATCTCGGATGTAATATTTTACTACGTTCGTGGTGCACCGGCCCCTACTTCTCGGTCGGAACATTATATACGTCTATAATGCTACATATCCTTGCGTAAGGCAACCTAACATCTCGGATGTAATATTTTACTACATTCCTGGCGCGCCGGCCCCTACTTCTCGGTGGGAACATTATATACGTCTATATCGCTATACCCCATGACGTAAGGCAACCTAGCATGTCGAGCGTAGTATTTTACAACATTCCTGGCGTGTCGGCCCCTATTTCTTGGTGGGAACAGTATATACGTATATAACGTTATATATCCTAACCTAAGGCAACCTAACATCTCGGATGTATCATTTTACTACATTCCTGTCTCGTCGGCCCCTACTTCTCGGTGGGAACACTATATACGTCTATAACGTTACTTATTCTAGCCTAAGGCAACCTAACATCTCGGATGTTATATTTTACTGCATTCCTGGCGCGCCGGCCCCTACTTCTCGGTTGGAACATTATATACGTCTATAATGCTATATATCCTTGCCTAAGGCAACCTAACATCTCGGATGTAATATTTTACTACATTCCTGGCGCGCCGGCCCCTACATCTCGGTGGGAACATTATATACGTCTATATCGCTGTATATCATGACGTAAGGCAACCTAACATGTCGAGCGTAATATTTTACAACATTCCTGGCGTGTCGGCCCCTATTTCTCGGTGGGAACATTATATACGTATATAACGTTATATATCCTAGTCTAAGGCAACCTAACAACTCGGATGTAATATTTTACTACGTTCGTGGCGCACCGGCCCCTACTTCTCGGTGCGAACATTATATACGTCTATAACGTTATATATCCTAGTCTAATGCAACCTAACATCTCGGATGTAATATTTTACTACGTTCGTGGCGCACCGGCCCCTACTTCTTGGTGGGAACATTATATACGTCTATAACGTTATATATCCTAGCCTAAGGCAATCCTAACATCTCGGATGTAATATTTTACAACATTCCTGGCTCGTCGGCCCCTACTTCTCGGTGGGAACATTATATACGTCTATAACGTTACTTATTCTAGCCTAAGGCAACCTAACATCTCGGATGTTATATTTTACTACATTCCTGGCGCGCCGGCCCCTACTTCTCGGTTGGAACATTATATTCGTCTATAATGCTACATATCCTTGCCTAAGGCAACCTAAAATCTCGGATGTAATATTTTACTACATTCCTGGCGCGCCGGCCCCTACTTCTCGGTGGGAACATTATATACGTCTATATCGCTATATATCATGACGTGAGGCAACCTAACATGTCGAGTGTAATATTTTACAACATTCCTGGCGCGTCGGCACCTACTTCTCGGTGGGAATATTATATACGTCTATAAAGTTATATATCCTAGCCTAAGGCAACCTAACATACCGGATGTAATATTTTACCACATTCCTGGCGCGCTGGCCCCTACTTCTCGGTGGGAACATTATATACGTCTATAACGCCATATATCGTAACTTAAGGCAATCCTCATATCTCGGATGTAATATTTTACAACATTCCTGGCTCGTCGGCCCCTACTTCTCGGTGGGAACACTATATACGTCTATAACGTTACTTATTCAAGCCTAAGGCAACCTAACATCTCGGATGTTATATTTTACTACATTCTAGGCGCGCCGGCCCCTACTTCTCGGTGGGAACATTATATACGTCTATAACGTTATATATACTAACCTAAGGGAACCTAACATCTTGGAAGTAATATTTGATAACATTCCTGGCGTGTAGGCCCGTAGTTCTCGTTGGGAATATCATATACGTCTATAACGTTATATATCCTAGCCTAAGGCAATCCTAACATGTCGAATGTAATATTTTACATCATTCCTGGCGCGTCGGCCCCTACTTCTCGGGTGGAACATTATATACGTCTATAACGTTATGTATCCTAACCTAAGGCAACCTAACATCTCGGATGTTATATTTTACTACATTCCCGTCGCGCCGGCCCCTACTTCTCGGTGGGAACATTACATACGTCTATAACGTTATATATCCTAGCCTAAGGTAATCCTAACATCTCGGATGTAATATTTTACAACATTCATGGCGCGTCGGCACCTACTTCTCGGTGGGAACAGTATATAAGTCTATAACGTTATATATCCTAACCTAAGGCAACCTAACATCTCGGATGTTATATTTTACTACATTCTAGGCGCGCCGGCCCCTACTTCTCGGTTGGAACATTATATACGTCTATAATGCTACATATCCTTGCGTAAGGCAACCTAACATCTCGGATGTAATATTTTACTACATTCCTGGCGCGCCGGCCCCTACTTCTCGGTGGGAACATTATATACGTCTATATCGCTATACCCCATGACGTAAGGCAACCTAGCATGTCGAGCGTAGTATTTTACAACATTCCTGGCGTGTCGGCCCCTATTTCTTGGTGGGAACATTATATACGTATATAACGTTATATATCCTAACCTAAGGCAACCTAACATCTCGGATGTTATATTTTACTACATTCCTGGCGCGCCGGCCCCTACTTCTCGGTTGGAACATTATATACGTCTATAATGCTATATATCCTTGCCTAAGGCAACATAACATCTCGGATGTAATATTTTACTACATTCCTGGCGCGCCGGCCCCTACATCTCGGTGGGAACATTATATACGTCTATATCGCTATATATCATGACGTAAGGCAACCTAACATGTCGAGCGTAATATTTTGCAACATTCCTGGCGTGTCGGCCCCTATTTCTCGGTGGGAACATTATATACGTATATAACGTTATATATCCTAGCCTAAGGTAATCCTAACATCTCGGATGTAATATTTTACAACATTCCTGGCGCGTCGGCACCTACTTCTCGGTGGGAACAGCATATAAGTCTATAACGTTATATATCCTAACCTAAGGCAACCTAACATCTCGGATGTAATATTTTACTACATTCCTGGCTCGTCGGCCCCTACTTCTCGGTGGGAACATTATATACGTCTATAACGCTATATATCCTAGCCTAAGGCAACCTAACCTCTCGGATGTAATATTTTACTACATTCCTGGCACGTCGGCCCCTAGTTCTCGGTGGGAACATTATATACGTCTATAACGTTATATATCCTAACCTAAGGCAACCTAACCTCTCGGATCTAATATTTTACTACATTCCTGGCACGTCGGCCCCTAGTTCTCGGTGGGAACATTATATACGTCTATAACGCTATATATCCTAGCCTAAGGCAAACTAACATATCGAATGTAATATTTTACAACATTCCCGTCACTTCGGCCCCTACTTCTCGATGGGAACTTTATATACGTCTATAACGTTATATATCCTAACCTAAGGCAACCTAACATCTCGGATGTAATATTTTACTACATTCCTGGCACGTCGGCCACTACTTCTCGGTGGGAACATTATACAAGTCTAAAACGCTGTATATCCTAGCCTAAGGCAAACTAACATGTCGAATGTAATATTTTACAACATTCCCGTCACTTCGGCACCTACTTCTCGGTGGGAACATTATATACGTCTATAACGTTATATATCCTAGTATAAGGCAACCTAACATCTCGGATGTTATATTTTACTACATTCCTGGCGCGCCGGCCCCTACTTCTCGGTGGGAACATTATATACGTCTATATCGCTATATATCATGACGTAAGGCAACCTAACATGTCGAGCGTAATATTTTACAACATTCCTGGCGTGTCTTCCCCTATTTCTCGGTGGGAACATTATATACGTATATAACGTTATATATCCTAGTCTAAGGCAACCTAACATCTCGGATGTAATATTTTACTACGTTCGTGGCGCACCGGCCCCTACTTCTTGGTGGGAACATTATATACGTCTATAACGTTATATATCCTAGCCTAAGGCAATCCTAACATCTCGGATGTAATATTTTACAACATTCCTGGCGCGTCGGCACCTACTTCTCGGTGGGAACATTATATACGTCTATAACGTTATATATCCTAACCTAAGGGAACCTAACATCTTGGAAGTAATATTTGATAACATTCCTGGCGTGTAGGCGCGTAGTTCTCGGTGGGAATATCATATACGTCTATAACGTTATATATCCTAGCCTAAGGCAATCCTAACATGTCGAATGTAATATTTGACAGCATTCCTGGCGCGTTGGCCCCTACTTCTCGGGTGGAAGATTATATACGTCTATAACGTTATATATCCTAACCTAAGGCAACCTAACATCTCGGATGTAATATTTTACTACATTCCTGGCTCGTCGGCCCCTACTTCTCGGTGGGAACACTATATACGTCTATAACGTTACTTATTCAAGCCTAAGGCAACCTAACATCTCGGATGTTATATTTTACTACATTCTAGGCGCGCCGGCCCCTACTTCTCGGTCGGAACATTATATACGTCTATAATGCTACATATCCTTGCGTAAGGCAACCTAACATCTCGGATGTAATATTTTACTACATTCCTGGCGCGCCGGCCCCTACTTCTCGGTGGAACATTATATACGTCTATATCGCTATACCCCATGACGTAAGGCAACCTAACATGTCGAGCGTAGTATTTTACAACATTCCTGGCGTGTCGGCCCCTATTTCTTGGTGGGAACATTATGTACGTATATAACGTTATATATCCTAACCTAAGGCAACCTAACATCTCGGATGTATCATTTTACTACATTCCTGTCTCGTCGGCCCCCACTTCTCCGTGGGAACACTATATACGTCTATAACGTTACTTATTCTAGCCTAAGGCAACCTAACATCTCGGATGTTATAGTTTACTACATTCCTGGCGCGCCGGCCCCTACTTCTCGGTTGGAACATTATATACGTCTATAATGCTATATATCCTTGCCTAAGGCAACCTAACATCTCGGATGTAATATTTTACTACATTCCTGGCGCGCCGGCCCCTACATCTCGGTGGGAACATTATATACGTCTATATCGCTATATATCATGACGTAAGGCAACCTAACATGTCGAGCGTAATATTTTACAACATTCCTGGCGTGTCGGCCCCTATTTCTCGGTGGGAACATTATATACGTACATAACGTTATATATCCTAGTCTAAGGCAACCTAACAACTCGGATGTAATATTTTACTACGTTCGTGGCGCACCGGCCCCTACTTCTCGGTGCGAACATTATATACGTCTATAACGTTATATATCCTAGTCTAAGGCAACCTAACATCTCGGATGTAATATTTTACTACGTTCGTGGCGCACCGGCCCCTACTTCTCGGTCGGAACATTATATACGTCTATAATGCTACATATCCTTGCGTAAGGCAACATAACATCTCGGATGTAATATTTTACTACATTCCTGGCGCGCCGGCCCCTACTTCTCGGTGGAACATTATATACGTCTATATCGCTATACCCCATGACGTAAGGCAACCTAACATGTCGAGCGTAGTATTTTACAACATTCCTGGCGTGTCGGCCCCTATTTCTTGGTGGGAACATTATATACGTATATAACGTTATATATCCTAACCTAAGGCAACCTAATATCTCGGATGTATCATTTTACTACATTCCTGTCTCGTCGGCCCCTACTTCTCCGTGGGAACACTATATACGTCTATAACGTTACTTATTCTAGCCTAAGGCAACCTAACATCTCGGATGTTATAGTTTACTACATTCCTGGCGCGCCGGCCCCTACTTCTCGGTTGGAACATTATATACGTCTATAATGCTATATATCCTTGCGTAAGGCAACCTAACATCTCGGATGTAATATTTTACTACATTCCTGGCGCGCCGGCCCCTACATCTCGGTGGGAACATTATATACGTCTATATCGCTATATATCATGACGTAAGGCAACCTAACATGTCGAGCGTAATATTTTACAACATTCCTGGCGTGGCGGCCCCTATTTCTCGGTGGGAACATTATATACGTACATAACGTTATATATCCTAGTCTAAGGCAACCTAACAACTCGGATGTAATATTTTACTACGTTCGTGGCGCACCGGCCCCTACTTCTCGGTGCGAACATTATATACGTCTATAACGTTATATATCCTAGTCTAAGGCAACCTAACATCTCGGATGTAATATTTTACTACGTTCGTGGCGCACCGGCCCCTACTTCTTGGTGGGAACATTATATACGTCTATAACGTTATATATCCTAGCCTAAGGCATTCCTAACATCTCGGATGTAATATTTTACAACATTCCTGGCGCGTCGGCACCTACTTCTCGGTGGGAACATTATATACGTCTATAACGTTATATATCCTAACCTATGGGAACCTAACATCTCGGATGTAATATTTTACTACATTCCTGGCTCGTCGGCCCCTACTTCTCGGTGGGAACACTATATACGTCTATAAGGTTACTTATTCTAGCCTAAGGCAACCTAAAATCTCGGATGTTATATTTTACTACATTCCTGGCGCGCCGGCCCCTACTTCTCGGTTGGAACATTATATTCGTCTATAATGCTACATATCCTTGCCTAAGGCAACCTAAAATCTCGGATGTAATATTTTACTACATTCCTGGCGCGCCGGCCCCTACTTCTCGGTGGGAAAATTATATACGTCTATATCGCTATATATCATGACGTGAGGCAACCTAACATCTCGAGCGTAATATTTTACAACATTCCTGGCGCGTCGGCACCTACTTCTCGGTGGGAATATTATATACGTCTATAAAGTTATATATCCTAGCCTAAGGCAACCTAACATACCGGATGTAATATTTTACCACATTCCTGGCGCGCTGGCCCCTACTTCTCGGTGGGAACATTATATACGTCTATAACGCCATATATCGTAACTTAAGGCAATCCTCATATCTCGGATGTAATATTTTACAACATTCCTGGCGCGCCGGCACCTATTTCTCGGTGGGAACATTATATACGTCTATAACTTTACATATCCTAGCCTAAGGCAACCTAACATGTCGAGCGTAATATTTTACAACATACCTGGCTCGTCGGCCCCTACTTCTCGGTGGGAATATCATATACGTCTATAACGTTATATATCCTAGCCTAAGGCAATCCTAACATGTCGAATGTAATATTTGACAGCATTCCTGGCGCGTTGGCCCCTACTTCTCGGGTGGAAGATTATATACGTCTATAACGTTATATATCCTAACCTAAGGCAACCTAACATCTCGGATGTAATATTTTACTACATTCCTGGCTCGTCGGCCCCTACTTCTCGGTGGGAACACTATATACGTCTATAACGTTACTTATTCAAGCCTAAGGCAACCTAACATCTCGGATGTTATATTTTACTACATTCTAGGCGCGCCGGCCCCTACTTCTCGGTCGGAACATTATATACGTCTATAACGCTACATATCCTTGCGTAAGGCAACCTAACATCTCGGATGTAATATTTTACTAGATTCCTGGCGCGCCGGCCCCTACTTCTCGGTGGGAACATTATATACGTCTATATCGCTATACCCCATGACGTAAGGCAACCTAGCATGTCGAGCGTAGTATTTTACAACATTCCTGGCGTGTCGGCCCCTATTTCTTGGTGGGAACATTATATACGTATATAACGTTATATATCCTAACCTAAGGCAACCTAACATCTCGGATGTATCATTTTACTACATTCCTGTCTCGTCGGCCCCTACTTCTCGGTGGGAACACTATATACGTCTATAACGTTACTTATTCTAGCCTAAGGCAACCTAACATCTCGGATGTTATATTTTACTGCATTCCTGGCGCGCCGGCCCCTACTTCTCGGTTGGAACATTATATACGTCTATAATGCTATATATCCTTGCCTAAGGCAACCTAACATCTCGGATGTAATATTTTACTACATTCCTGGCGCGCCGGCCCCTACATCTCGGTGGGAACATTATATACGTCTATATCGCTGTATATCATGACGTAAGGCAACCTAACATGTCGAGCGTAATATTTTACAACATTCCTGGCGTGTCGGCCCCTATTTCTCGGTGGGAACATTATATACGTATATAACGTTATATATCCTAGTCTAAGGCAACCTAACAACTCGGATGTAATATTTTACTACGTTCGTGGCGCACCGGCCCCTACTTCTCGGTGCGAACATTATATACGTCTATAACGTTATATATCCTAGTCTAATGCAACCTAACATCTCGGATGTAATATTTTACTACGTTCGTGGCGCACCGGCCCCTACTTCTTGGTGGGAACATTATATACGTCTATAACGTTATATATCCTAGCCTAAGGCAATCCTAACATCTCGGATGTAATATTTTACAACATTCCTGGCTCGTCGGCCCCTACTTCTCGGTGGGAACATTATATACGTCTATAACGTTACTTATTCTAGCCTAAGGCAACCTAACATCTCGGATGTTATATTTTACTACATTCCTGGCGCGCCGGCCCCTACTTCTCGGTTGGAACATTATATTCGTCTATAATGCTACATATCCTTGCCTAAGGCAACCTAAAATCTCGGATGTAATATTTTACTACATTCCTGGCGCGCCGGCCCCTACTTCTCGGTGGGAACATTATATACGTCTATATCGCTATATATCATGACGTGAGGCAACCTAACATGTCGAGCGTAATATTTTACAACATTCCTGGCGCGTCGGCACCTACTTCTCGGTGGGAATATTATATACGTCTATAAAGTTATATATCCTAGCCTAAGGCAACCTAACATACCGGATGTAATATTTTACCACATTCCTGGCGCGCTGGCCCCTACTTCTCGGTGGGAACATTATATACGTCTATAACGCCATATATCGTAACTTAAGGCAATCCTCATATCTCGGATGTAATATTTTACAACATTCCTGGCGCGCCGGCACCTATTTCTCGGTGGGAACATTATATACGTCTATAACTTTACATATCCTAGCCTAAGGCAACCTAACATGTCGAGCGTAATATTTTACAACATACCTGGCTCGTCGGCCCCTACTTCTCGGTGGGAACATTATATACGTCTATAACGTTATATATCCTAACCTAAGGGAACCTAACATCTTGGAAGTAATATTTGATAACATTCCTGGCGTGTAGGCCCGTAGTTCTCGTTGGGAATATCATATACGTCTATAACGTTATATATCCTAGCCTAAGGCAATCCTAACATGTCGAATGTAATATTTTACATCATTCCTGGCGCGTCGGCCCCTACTTCTCGGGTGGAACATTATATACGTCTATAACGTTATGTATCCTAACCTAAGGCAACCTAACATCTCGGATGTTATATTTTACTACATTCCCGTCGCGCCGGCCCCTACTTCTCGGTGGGAACATTACATACGTCTATAACGTTATATATCCTAGCCTAAGGTAATCCTAACATCTCGGATGTAATATTTTACAACATTCCTGTCTCGTCGGCCCCTACTTCTCGGTGGGAACAGTATATAAGTCTATAACGTTATATATTCTAACCTAAGGCAACCTAACATCTCGGATGTTATATTTTACTACATTCTAGGCGCGCCGGCCCCTACTTCTCGGTTGGAACATTATATACGTCTATAATGCTATATATCCTTGCCTAAGGCAACCTAACATCTCGGATGTAATATTTTACTACATTCCTGGCGCGCCGGCCCCTACATCTCGGTGGGAACATTATATACGTCTATATCGCTATATATCATGACGTAAGGCAACCTAACATGTCGAGCGTAATATTTTACAACATTCCTGGCGTGTCGGCCCCTATTTCTCGGTGGGAACATTATATACGTATATAACGTTATATATCCTAGCCTAAGGTAATCCTAACATCTCGGATGTAATATTTTACAACATTCCTGGCGCGTCGGCACCTACCTCTAGGTGGGAACAGTATATAAGTCTATAACGTTATATATCCTAACCTAAGGCAACCTAACATCTCGGATGTAATATTTTACTACATTCCTGGCTCGTCGGCCCCTACTTCTCGGTGGGAACACTATATACGTCTATAACGTTACTTATTCTAGCCTAAGGCAACCTAACATCTCGGATGTTATATTTTACTACATTCCCGGCGCGCCGGCCCCTACTTCTCGGTGGGAACATTACATACGTCTATAACGTTATATATCCTAGCCTAAGGTAATCCTAACAACTCGGATGTAATATTTTACTACATTCCTGGCACGTCGGCCCCTAGTTCTCGGTGGGAACATTATACAAGTCTAGAACGCTATATATACTAGCCTAAGGCAAACTAACATGTCCAATGTAATATTTTACAACATTCCCGTCACTTCGGCACCTACTTCTCGTTGGGAACATTATATACGTCTATAACGTTATATATCCTAGCCTAAGGCAACCAAACATCTCGGATGTTATATTTTACTATATTCCTGGCGCGCCGGCCCCTACTTCTCGGTGGGAACATTATATATGTCTATATCGCTATATATCATGACGTAAGGCAACCTAACATGTCGAGCGTAATATTTTACAACATTCCTGGCGTGTCGTCCCCTATTTCTCGGTGGGAACATTATATACGTATATAACGTTATATATCCTAGTCTAAGGCAACCTAACATCTCGGATGTAATATTTTACTACGTTCGTGGCGCACCCGGCCCTACTTCTTGGTGGGAACATTATATACGTCTATAACGTTATATATCCTAGCCTAAGGCAATCCTAACATCTCGGATGTAATATTTTACAACATTCCTGGCGCGTCGGCACCTACTTCTCGCCGGGAACATTATATACGTCTATAACGTTATATATCCTAACCTAAGGGAACCTAACACCTCGGATGTAATGTTTTACAACATTCCTGGCGTGTCGGCCCCTATTTCTCGGTGGGCACATTGTATATGTCTATAACGCTATATGTCCTAGCCTGAGACAACCTGACATGTCGAATATAATATTTTACAATATTCCTGGCGCGTCGGCAACTACTTCTCGGTGGGAACTGTATATACGACTATAACGTTATATATCCTAACCTAAGACAACTTAACATGTCGAATGTAATATTTTGCCACATTCCTGGCTCGTTGGCCCCTACTTATCGGTGGGAACATTATATACGTCTATAACGTTATATATCCTAGCCTAAGGCAATCCTAACATCTCGGATGTAATATTTTACAACATTCCTGGCGCGTCGGCACCTACTTTTCGGTGGGAACATTATATACGTCTATAGCGTTATATATCCTAACCTAAGGGAACCTAACATCTCGGATGTAATATTTTACTACGTTCGTGGCGCACCTGGCCCTACTTCTTGGTGGGAACATTATATACGTCTATAACGTTATATATCGTAGCCTAAGGCAATCCTAACATCTCGGATGTAATATTTTACAACATTCCTGGCGCGTCGGCGCCTACTTCTCGGTTGGAACATTATATACGTCTATAATGCTATATATCCTTGCCTAAGGCAACCTAACATCTCGGATGTAATATTTTACTACGTTCGTGGCGCACCTGGCCCTACTTCTTGGTGGGAACATTATATACGTCTATAACGTTATATATCGTAGCCTAAGGCAATCCTAACATCTCGGATGTAATATTTTACAACATTCCTGGCGCGTCGGCGCCTACTTCTCGGTTGGAACATTATATACGTCTATAATGCTATATATCCTTGCCTAAGGCAACCTAACATCTCGGATGTAATATTTTACTACATTCCTGGCGCGTCGGCCCCTACTTCTCGGGTGGAACATTATATACGTCTATAACGTTATATATCCTAACCTAAGACAACCTAACATCTCGGATGTAATATTTTACTACATTCCTGGCACGTCGGCCACTACTTCTCGGTGGGAACATTATACAAGTCTAGAACGCTATATATCCTAGCCTAAGGCAAACTAACATGTCGAATGTAATATTTTACAACATTCCCGTCACTTCGGCACCTACTTCTCGGTGGGAACATTATATACGTCTATAACGTTATATATCCTAGCCTATGGCAACCTAACATCTCGGATGTTATATTTTACTACATTCCCGGCGCGCCGGCCCCTACTTCTCGGTGGGAACATTACATACGTCTATAACGTTATATATCCTAACCTAAGGGAACCTAACACCTCGGATGTAATGTTTTACAACATTCCTGGCGTGTCGGCCCCTATTTCTCGGTGGGAACATTGTATATGTCTATAACGTTATATGTCCTAGCCTGAGACAACCTAACATGTCGAATATAATATTTTACAATATTCCTGGCGCGTCGGCAACTACTTCTCGGTGGGAATATTATATACGTCTATAAAGTTATATATCCTAGCCTAAGGCAACCTAACATACCGGATGTAATATTTTACCACATTCCTGGCGCGCTGGCCCCTACTTCTCGGTGGGAACATTATATACGTCTATAACGCCATATATCCTAACTTAAGGCAATCCTCATATCTCGGATGTAATATTTTACAACATCCCTGGCGCGCCGGCACCTATTTCTCGGTGGGAACATTATATACGTCTATAACTTTATATATCCTAGCCTAAGGCAACCTAACATGTCGAGCGTAATATTTTACAACATTCCTGGTTCGTCGGCCCCTACTTCTCGGTGGGAACATTATATACGTCTATAATGCTATATATCCTTGCCTAAGGCAACCTAACATCTCGGATGTAATATTTTACTACATTCCTGGCGCGCCGGCCCCTACTTCTCGGTGGGAACATTATATACGTCTATATCGCTATACCCCATGACGTAAGGCAACCTAGCATGTCGAGCGTAGTATTTTACAACATTCCTGGCGTGTCGGCCCCTATTTCTTGGTGGGAACATTATATACGTATATAACGTTATATATCCTAACCTAAGGCAACCTAACATCTCGGATGTATCATTTTACTACATTCCTGTCTCGTCGGCCCCTACTTCTCGGTGGGAACACTATATACGTCTATAACGTTACTTATTCTAGCCTAAGGCAACCTAACATCTCGGATGTTATATTTTACTACATTCCTGGCGCGCCGGCCCCTACTTCTCGGTTGGAACATTATATACGTCTATAATGCTATATATCCTTGCCTAAGGCAACCTAACATCTCGGATGTAATATTTTACTACATTCCTGGCGCGCCGGCCCCTACATCTCGGTGGGAACATTATATACGTCTATATCGCTATATATCATGACGTAAGTCAACCTAACATGTCGAGCGTAATATTTTACAACATTGCTGGCGTGTCGGCCCCTATTTCTCGGTGGGAACATTATATACGTATATAACGTTATATATCCTAGTCTAAGGCAACCTAACAACTCGGATGTAATATTTTACTACGTTCGTGGCGCACCGGCCCCTACTTCTTGGAGGGAACATTATATACGTCTATAACGTTATATATCCTAGCCTAAGGCAATCCTAACATCTCGGATGTAATATGTTACTACGTTCGTGGCGCACCGGCCCCTACTTCTTGGTGGGAACATTATATACGTCTATAACGTTATATATCCTAGCCTAAGGCAATCCTAACATCTCGGATGTAATATTTTACAACATTCCTGGCGCGTCGGCACCTACTTCTCGGTGGGAACAGCATATAAGTCTATAACGTTATATATCCTAACCTAAGGCAACCTAACATCTCGGATGTAATATTTTACTACATTCCTGGCTCGTCGGCCCCTACTTCTCGGTGGGAACATTATATACGTCTATAACGTTACTTATTCTAGCCTAAGGCAACCTAACATCTCGGATGTTATATTTTACTACATTCCTGGCGCGCCGGCCCCTACTTCTCGGTTGGAACACCATATTCGTCTATAATGCTACATATCCTTGCCTAAGGCATCCTAACATCTCGGATGTAATATTTTACTACATTCCTGGCGCGCCGGCCCCTACTTCTCGGTGGGAACATTATATACGTCTATATCGCTATATATAATGACGTAAGGCAACCTAACATGTCGAGCGTAATATTTTACAACATTCCTGGCGTGTCGGCCCCTATTTCTCGGTGGGAACATTATATACGTCTATAACGTTATATATCCTAGTCTAAGGCAACCTAACATCTCGGATGTAATATTTTACTACGTTCGTGGCGCACCGGCTCCTACTTCTTGGTGGGGACATTATATACGTCTATAACGTTATATATCCTAGCCTAAGGCAATCCTAACATCTCGGATGTAATATTTTACAACATTCCTGGCGCGTCGGCACCTACTTGTCGGTGGGAACATTATATACGTCTATAACGTTACATATCCTAACCTAAGGGAACCTAACACCTCGGATGTAATGTTTTACAACATTCCTGGCGTGTCGGCTCCTATTTCTCGGTGGGAACATTGTATATGTCCATAACGTTATATGTCCTAGCCTGAGACAACCTAACATGTCGAATATAATATTTTACAATATTCCTGGCGCGTCGGCAACTACTTCTCGGTGGGAACTGTATATACGACTATAATGTTATATATCCTAACCTAAGACAACTTAACATGTCGAATGTAATATTTTGCCAAATTCCTGGCTCGTTGGCCCCTACTTATCGGTGGGAACATTATATACGTCTATAACGTTATATATCCTAACCTAAGGGAACCTAACATCTCGGATGTAATATTTTACAACATTCCTGGCCTGTCGGCCCCTATTTCTCGGTGGGAACATTATATACGTCTATAACGCTATATATCCTAGCCTAAGGCAAACTAACATCTCGGATGTAATATTTTACTACATTCCTGGCACGTCGGCCACTACTTCTCGGTGGGAAGATTATATAAGTCTAGAACGCTATATATCCTAGCCTAAGGCAAACTAACATGTCGAATGTAATATTTTACAACATTCCCCTCACTTCGGCCCCTACTTCTCGATGGGAACATTATATACGTCTATAACGTTATATATCCTAACCTAAGGCAAACTAACATCTCGGATGTAATATTTTACTACATTCCCGGCGCGCCGGCCCCTACTTCTCGGTGGGAACATTACATACGTCTATAACGTTATATATCCTAGCCTAAGGTAATCCTAACATCTCGGATGTAATATTTTACAACATTCCTGGCGCGTCGGCACCTACTTCTCAGTGGGAACATTATATACGTCTATAACGTTATATATCCTAACCTAAGGGAACCTAACACCTCGGATGTAATGTTTTACAACATTCCTGGCGTGTCGGCCCCTATTTCTCGGTGGGAACATTGTATATGTCTATGACGTTATATGTCCTAGCCTGAGACAACCTAACATGTCGAATATAATATTTTACAATATTCCTGGCGCGTCGGCAACTACTTCTCGGTGGGAATATTATATACGTCTATAAAGTTATATATCCTAGCCTAAGGCAACCTAACATACCGGATGTAATATTTTACCACATTCCTGGCGCGCTGGCCCCTACTTCTCGGTGGGAACATTATATACGTCTATAACGCCATATATCCTAACTTAAGGCAATCCTCATATCTCGGATGTAATATTTTACAACATCCCTGGCGCGCCGGCACCTATTTCTCGGTGGGAACATTATATACGTCTATAACTTTATATATCCTAGCCTAAGGCAACCTAACATGTCGAGCGTAATATTTTACAACATTCCTGGTTCGTCGGACCCTACTTCTCGGTGGGAACATTATATACGTCTATAACGTTATATATCCTAGCCTAAGGCAATCCTAACATATCGAATGTAATATTTTACAGCATTCCTGGCGCGTCGGCCCCTACTTCTCGGGTGGAACATTATATACGTCTATAACGTTATATATCCTAACCTAAGACAACCTAACATCTCGGATGTAATATTTTACTACATTCCTGGCACGTCGGCCACTACTTCTCGGTGGGAACATTATACAAGTCTAGAACGCTATATATCCTAGCCTAAGGCAAACTAACATGTCGAATGTAATATTTTACAACATTCCCGTCACTTCGGCACCTACTTCTCGGTGGGAACATTATATACGTCTATAACGTTATATATCCTAGCCTATGGCAACCTAACATCTCGGATGTTATATTTTACTACATTCCCGGCGCGCCGGCCCCTACATCTCGGTGGGAACATTATATACGTCTATATCGCTATATATCATGACGTAAGGCAACCTAACATGTCGAGCGTAATATTTTACAACATTGCTGGCGTGTCGGCCCCTATTTCTCGGTGGGAACATTATATACGTATATAACGTTATATATCCTAGTCTAAGGCAACCTAACAACTCGGATGTAATATTTTACTACGTTCGTGGCGCACCGGCCCCTACTTCTTGGAGGGAACATTATATACGTCTATAACGTTATATATCCTAGCCTAAGGCAATCCTAACATCTCGGATGTAATATGTTACTACGTTCGTGGCGCACCGGCCCCTACTTCTTGGTGGGAACATTATATACGTCTATAACGTTATATATCCTAGCCTAAGGCAATCCTAACATCTCGGATGTAATATTTTACAACATTCCTGGCGCGTCGGCACCTACTTCTCGGTGGGAACAGCATATAAGTCTATAACGTTATATATCCTAACCTAACGCAACCTAACATCTCGGATGTAATATTTTACTACATTCCTGGCTCGTCGGCCCCTACTTCTCGGTGGGAACATTATATACGTCTATAACGTTACTTATTCTAGCCTAAGGCAACCTAACATCTCGGATGTTATATTTTACTACATTCCTGGCGCGCCGGCCCCTACTTCTCGGTTGGAACATCATATTCGTCTATAATGCTACATATCCTTGCCTAAGGCAGCCTAACATCTCGGATGTAATATTTTACTACATTCCTGGCGCGTCGGCACCTACTTCTCGGTGGGAACATTATATACGTCTATAACGTTATATATCCTAACCTAAGGGAACCTAACACCTCGGATGTAATGTTTTACAACATTCCTGGCGTGTCGGCCCCTATTTCTCGGTGGGAACTTTGTATATGTCTATGACGTTATATGTCCTAGCCTGAGACAACCTAACATGTCGAATATAATATTTTACAATATTCCTGGCGCGTCGGCAACTACTTCTCGGTGGGAATATTATATACGTCTATAAAGTTATATATCCTAGCCTAAGGCAACCTAACATACCGGATGTAATATTTTACCACATTCCTGGCGCGCTGGCCCCTACTTCTCGGTGGGAACATTATATACGTCTATAACGCCATATATCCTAACTTAAGGCAATCCTCATATCTCGGATGTAATATTTTACAACATCCCTGGCGCGCCGGCACCTATTTCTCGGTGGGAACATTATATACGTCTATAACTTTATATATCCTAGCCTAAGGCAACCTAACATGTCGAGCGTAATATTTTACAACATTCCTGGTTCGTCGGCCCCTACTTCTCGGTGGGAACATTATATACGTCTATAACGTTATATATCCTAGCCTAAGGCAATCCTAACATATCGAATGTAATATTTTACAGCATTCCTGGCGCGTCGGCCCCTACTTCTCGGGTGGAACATTATATACGTCTATAACGTTATATATCCTAACCTAAGACAACCTAACATCTCGGATGTAATATTTTACTACATTCCTGGCACGTCGGCCACTACTTCTCGGTGGGAACATTATACAAGTCTAGAACGCTATATATCCTAGCCTAAGGCAAACTAACATGTCGAATGTAATATTTTACAACATTCCCGTCACTTCGGCACCTACTTCTCGGTGGGAACATTATATACGTCTATAACGTTATATATCCTAGCCTATGGCAACCTAACATCTCGGATGTTATATTTTACTACATTCCCGGCGCGCCGGCCCCTACATCTCGGTGGGAACATTATATACGTCTATATCGCTATATATCATGACGTAAGGCAACCTAACATGTCGAGCGTAATATTTTACAACATTGCTGGCGTGTCGGCCCCTATTTCTCGGTGGGAACATTATATACGTATATAACGTTATATATCCTAGTCTAAGGCAACCTAACAACTCGGATGTAATATTTTACTACGTTCGTGGCGCACCGGCCCCTACTTCTTGGAGGGAACATTATATACGTCTATAACGTTATATATCCTAGCCTAAGGCAATCCTAACATCTCGGATGTAATATGTTACTACGTTCGTGGCGCACCGGCCCCTACTTCTTGGTGGGAACATTATATACGTCTATAACGTTATATATCCTAGCCTAAGGCAATCCTAACATCTCGGATGTAATATTTTACAACATTCCTGGCGCGTCGGCACCTACTTCTCGGTGGGAACAGCATATAAGTCTATAACGTTATATATCCTAACCTAAGGCAACCTAACATCTCGGATGTAATATTTTACTACATTCCTGGCTCGTCGGCCCCTACTTCTCGGTGGGAACATTATATACGTCTATAACGTTACTTATTCTAGCCTAAGGCAACCTAACATCTCGGATGTTATATTTTACTACATTCCTGGCGCGCCGGCCCCTACTTCTCGGTTGGAACATCATATTCGTCTATAATGCTAAATATCCTTGCCTAAGGCAACCTAACATCTCGGATGTAATATTTTACTACATTCCTGGCGCGTCGGCACCTACTTCTCGGTGGGAACATTATATACGTCTATAACGTTATATATCCTAACCTAAGGGAACCTAACATACCGGATGTAATATTTTACCACATTCCTGGCGCGCTGGCCCCTACTTCTCGGTGGGAACATTATATACGTCTATAACGCCATATATCCTAACTTAAGGCAATCCTCATATCTCGGATGTAATATTTTACAACATCCCTGGCGCGCCGGCACCTATTTCTCGGTGGGAACATTATATACGTCTATAACTTTATATATCCTAGCCTAAGGCAACCTAACATGTCGAGCGTAATATTTTACAACATTCCTGGTTCGTCGGCCCCTACTTCTCGGTGGGAACATTATATACGTCTATAACGTTATATATCCTAGCCTAAGGCAATCCTAACATATCGAATGTAATATTTTACAGCATTCCTGGCGCGTCGGCCCCTACTTCTCGGGTGGAACATTATATACGTCTATAACGTTATATATCCTAACCTAAGACAACCTAACATCTCGGATGTAATATTTTACAACATTCCTGGCGCGTCGGCACCTACTTCTCGGTGGGAACAGCATATAAGTCTATAACGTTATATATCCTAACCTAAGGCAACCTAACATCTCGGATGTAATATTTTACTACATTCCTGGCTCGTCGGCCCCTACTTCTCGGTGGGAACATTATATACGTCTATAACGTTACTTATTCTAGCCTAAGGCAACCTAACATCTCGGATGTTATATTTTACTACATTCCTGGCGCGCCGGCCCCTACTTCTCGGTTGGAACACCATATTCGTCTATAATGCTACATATCCTTGCCTAAGGCAACCTAACATCTCGGATGTAATATTTTACTACATTCCTGGCGCGCCGGCCCCTACTTCTCGGTGGGAACATTATATACGTCTATATCGCTATATATAATGACGTAAGGCAACCTAACATGTCGAGCGTAATATTTTACAACATTCCTGGCGTGTCGGCCCCTATTTCTCGGTGGGAACATTATATACGTCTATAACGTTATATATCCTAGTCTAAGGCAACCTAACATCTCCGATGTGATATTTTACTACGTTCGTGGCGCACCGGCTCCTACTTCTTGGTGGGGACATTATATACGTCTATAACGTTATATATCCTAGCCTAAGGCAATCCTAACATCTCGGATGTAATATTTTACAACATTCCTGGCGCGTCGGCACCTACTTCTCGGTGGGAACATTATATACGTCTATAACGTTATATATCCTAACCTAAGGGAACCTAACACCTCGGATGTAATGTTTTACAACATTCCTGGCGTGTCGGCTCCTATTTCTCGGTGGGAACATTGTATATGTCCATAACGTTATATGTCCTAGCCTGAGACAACCTAACATGTCGAATATAATATTTTACAATATTCCTGGCGCGCCGGCAACTACTTCTCGGTGCGAATATTATATACGTCTATAAAGTTATATATCCTAGCCTAAGGCAACCTAACATACCGGATGTAATATTTTACCACATTCCTGGCGCGCTGGCCCCTACTTCTCGGTGGGAACATTATATACGTCTATAACGCCATATATCCTAACTTAAGGCAATCCTCATATCTCGGATGTAATATTTTACAACATCCCTGGCGCGCCGGCACCTATTTCTCGGTGGGAACATTATATACGTCTATAACTTTATATATCCCAGCCTAAGGCAACCTAACATGTCGAGCGTAATATTTTACAACATTCCTGGTTCGTCGGCCCCTACTTCTCGGTGGGAACATTATATACGTCTATAACGTTATATATCCTAGCCTAAGGCAATCCTAACATATCGAATGTAATATTTTACAGCATTCCTGGCGCGTCGGCCCCTACTTCTCGGGTGGAACATTATATACGTCTATAACGTTATATATCCTAACCTAAGACAACCTAACATCTCGGATGTAATATTTTACTACATTCCTGGCACGTCGGCCACTACTTCTCGGTGGGAACATTATACAAGTCTAGAACGCTATATATCCTAGCCTAAGGCAAACTAACATGTCGAATGTAATATTTTACAACATTCCCGTCACTTCGGCACCTACTTCTCGGTGGGAACATTATATACGTCTATAACGTTATATATCCTAGCCTATGGCAACCTAACATCTCGGATGTTATATTTTACTACATTCCCGGCGCGCCGGCCCCTACTTCTCGGTGGGAACATTACATACGTCTATAACGTTATATATCCTAGCCTAAGGTAATCCTAACATCTCGGATGTAATATTTTACAACATTCCTGGCGTGTCGGCCCCTATTTCTCGGTGGGAACATTGTATATGTCTATAACGTTATATGTCCTAGCCTGAGACAACCTAACATGTCGAATATAATATTTTACAATATTCCTGGCGCGTCGGCAACTACTTCTCGGTGGGAATATTATATATGTCTATAAAGTTATATATCCTAGCCTAAGGCAACCTAACATACCGGATGTAATATTTTACCACATTCCTGGCGCGCTGGCCCCTACTTCTCGGTGGGAACATTATATACGTCTATAACGCCATATATCCTAACTTAAGGCAATCCTCATATCTCGGATGTAATATTTTACAACATCCCTGGCGCGCCGGCACCTATTTCTCGGTGGGAACATTATATACGTCTATAACTTTATATATCCTCGCCTAAGGCAACCTAACATGTCGAGCGTAATATTTTACAACATTCCTGGTTCGTCGGCCCCTACTTCTCGGTGGGAACATTATATACGTCTATAACGTTATATATCCTAGCCTAAGGCAATCCTAACATATCGAATGTAATATTTTACAGCATTCCTGGCGCGTCGGCCCCTACTTCTCGGGTGGAACATTATATACGTCTATAACGTTATATATCCTAACCTAAGACAACCTAACATCTCGGATGTAATATTTTACAACATTCCTGGCGCGTCGGCACCTACTTCTCGGTGGGAACAGCATATAAGTCTATAACGTTATATATCCTAACCTAAGGCAACCTAACATCTCGGATGTAATATTTTACTACATTCCTGGCTCGTCGGCCCCTACTTCTCGGTGGGAACATTATATACGTCTATAACGTTACTTATTCTAGCCCAAGGCAACCTAACATCTCGGATGTTATATTTTACTACATTCCTGGCGCGCCGGCCCCTACTTCTCGGTTGGAACACCATATTCGTCTATAATGCTACATATCCTTGCCTAAGGCAACCTAACATCTCGGATGTAATATTTTACTACATTCCTGGCGCGCCGGCCCCTACTTCTCGGTGGGAACATTATATACGTCTATATCGCTATATATAATGACGTAAGGCAACCTAACATGTCGAGCGTAATATTTTACAACATTCCCGTCACTTCGGCCCCTACTTCTCGATGGGAACATTATATACGTCTATAACGTTATATATCCTAACCTAAGGCAAACTAACATCTCGGATGTAATATTTTACTACATTCCCGGCGCGCCGGCCCCTACTTCTCGGTGGGAACATTACATACGTCTATAACGTTATATATCCTAGCCTAAGGCAATCCTAACATATCGAATGTAATATTTTACAGCATTCCTGGCGCGTCGGCCCCTACTTCTCGGGTGGAACATTATATACGTCTATAACGTTATATATCCTAACCTAAGACAACCTAACATCTCGGATGTAATATTTTACTACATTCCTGGCACGTCGGCCACTACTTCTCGGTGGGAACATTATACAAGTCTAGAACGCTATATATCCTAGCCTAAGGCAAACTAACATGTCGAATGTAATATTTTACAACATTCCCGTCACTTCGGCACCTACTTCTCGGTGGGAACATTATATACGTCTATAACGTTATATATCCTAGCCTATGGCAACCTAACATCTCGGATGTTATATTTTACTACATTCCCGGCGCGCCGGCCCCTACTTCTCGGTGGGAACATTACATACGTCTATAACGTTATATATCCTAGCCTAAGGTAATCCTAACATCTCGGATGTAATATTTTACAACATTCCTGGCGCGTCGGCACCTTCTTCTCGGTGGGAACATTATATACGTCTATAACGTTATATATCCTAGCCTATTGCAACCTAACATCTCGGATGTTATATTTTACTGCATTCCCGGGGCGCCGGCCCCTACTTCTCGGTGGGAACATTACATACGTCTATAACGTTATATATCCTAGCCTAAGGTAATCCTAACATCTCGGATGTAATATTTTACAACATTCCTGGCGCGTCGGCACCTACTTCTCGGTGGGAACAGCATATAAGTCTATAACGTTATATATCCTAACCTAAGGCAACCTAACATCTCGGATGTAATACTTTACTACATTCCTGGCTCGTCGGCCCCTACTTCTCGGTGGGAACATTATATACGTCTATAACGTTACTTATTCTAGCCTAAGGCAACCTAACATCTCGGATGTTATATTTTACTACATTCCTGGCGCGCCGGCCCCTACTTCTCGGTTGGAACACCATATTCGTCTATAATGCTACATATCCTTGCCTAAGGCAACCTAACATCTCGGATGTAATATTTTACTACATTCCTGGCGCGCCGGCCCCTACTTCTCGGTGGGAACATTATATACGTCTATATCGCTATATATAATGACGTAAGGCAACCTAACATGTCGAGCGTAATATTTTACATCATTCCTGGCGTGTCGGCCCCTATTTCTCGGTGGGAACATTATATACGTCTATAACGTTATATATCCTAGTCTAAGGCAACCTAACATCTCGGATGTAATATTTTACTACGTTCGTGGCGCACCGGCTCCTACTTCTTGGTGGGGACAATATATACGTCTATAACGTTATATATCCTAGCCTAAGGCAATCCTAACATCTCGGATGTAATATTTTACAACATTCCTGGCGCGTCGGCACCTACTTCTCGGTGGGAACATTATATACGTCTATAACGTTATATATCCTAACCTAAGGGAACCTAACACCTCGGATGTAATGTTTTACAACATCCCTGGCGTGTCGGCTCCTATTTCTCGGTGGGAACATTGTATATGTCCATAACGTTATATGTCCTAGCCTGAGACAACCTAACATGTCGAATATAATATTTTACAATATTCCTGGCGCGTCGGCAACTACTTCTCGGTGGGAACTGTATATACGACTATAATGTTATATATCCTAACCTAAGACAACTTAACATGTCGAATGTAATATTTTGCCAAATTCCTGGCTCGTTGGCCCCTACTTATCGGTGGGAACATTATATACGTCTATAACGTTATATATCCTAACCTAAGGGAACCTAACATCTCGGATGTAATATTTTACAACATTCCTGGCGTGTCGGCCCCTATTTCTCGGTGGGAACATTATATACGTCTATAACGCTATATATCCTAGCCTAAGGCAAACTAACATCTCGGATGTAATATTTTACTACATTCCTGGCACGTCGGCCACTACTTCTCGGTGGGAAGATTATATAAGTCTAGAACGCTATATATCCTAGCCTAAGGCAAACTAACATGTCGAATGTAATATTTTACAACATTCCCGTCACTTCGGCCCCTACTTCTCGATGGGAACATTATATACGTCTATAACGTTATATATCCTAACCTAAGGCAAACTAACATCTCGGATGTAATATTTTACTACATTCCCGGCGCGCCGGCCCCTACTTCTCGGTGGGAACATTACATACGTCTATAACATTATATATCCTAGCCTAAGGTAATCCTAACATCTCGGATGTAATATTTTACAACATTCCTGGCGCGTCGGCACCTACTTCTCGGTGGGAACATTATATACGTCTATAACGTTATATATCCTAACCTAAGGGAACCTAACACCTCGGATGTAATGTTTTACAACATTCCTGGCGTGTCGGCCCCTATTTCTCGGTGGGAACATTGTATATGTCTATAACGCTATATGTCCTAGCCTGAGACAACCTAACATGTCGAATATAATATTTTACAATATTCCTGGCGCGTCGGCAACTACTTCTCGGTGGGAACTGTATATACGACTATAACGTTATATATCCTAACCTAAGACAACTTAACATGTCGAATGTAATATTTTGCCACATTCCTGGCTCGTTGGCCCCTACTTATCGGTGGGAACATTATATACGTCTATAACGTTATATATCCTAACCTAAAGGAACCTAACATCTCGGATGTAATATTTTACAACATTCCTGGCGCGTCGGCACCTATTTCTCGGTGGGAACATTATATACGTATATAACGTTATATATCCTAGTCTAAGGCAACCTAACATCTCGGATGTAATATTTTACTACGTTCGTGGCGCACCGACCCCTACTTCTTGGTGGGAACATTATATACGTCTTTAACGCTATATATCCTAGCCTAAGGCAACCTAATTTGTCGAGCGTAATATTTTACAACATTCCTGGCGCGTCGGCACCTACTTCTCGGTGGGAATATTATATACGTCTATAAAGTTATATATCCTAGCCTAATGCAACCTAACATACCGGATGTAATATTTTACAACATTCCCGTCACTTCGGCACCTACTTCTCGGTGGGAACATTATATACGTCTATAACGTTATATATCCTAGCCTAAGACAATCCTAACATCTCGGATGTAATATTTTACAACATTCCTGGCGCGTCGGCACCTACTTCTCGGTGGGAACATTACATACGTCTATAACGTTCTATATCCTAGCCTAAGGTAATCCTAACATCTCGGATGTAATATTTTACAACATACCTGGCGCGTCGGCACCTACTTCTCGGTGGGAACATTATATACGTCCATAACGTTATATATCCTAGCCTATGGCAAACTAACATCCCGGATGTTATATTTTACTACATTCCCGGCGCGCCGGCACCTACTTCTCGGTGGGAACATTACATACGTCTATAACGTTATATATCCTAGCCTAAGGTAATCCTAACATCTCGGATGTAATATTTTACAACATTCCTGGCGCGTCGGCACCTACTTCTCGGTGGGAACAGTATATAAGTCTATAACGTTATATATCCTAGCCTAAGGTAATCCTAACATCTCGGATGTAATATTTTACAACATTCCTGGCGCGCCGGCCCCTACTTCTCGGTGGGAACATTATATACGTCTATATCGCTATATACCATGACGGAAGGCAACCTAACATGTCGAGCGTAGTATTTTACAACATTCCTGGCGTGTCGGCCCCTATTTCTCGGTGGGAACATTATATACGTATATAACGTTATATATCCTAGTCTAAGGCAACCTAACATCTCGGATGTAATATTTTACTACGTTCGTGGCGCACCGGCCCCTACTTCTTGGTGGGAACATTATATACGTCTATAACGTTATATATCCTAACCTAAGGCAACCTAACCTCTCGGATGTAATATTTTACTACATTCCTGGCACTTCGGCCCCTAGTTCTCGGTGGGAACATTATATACGTCTATAACGCTATATATCCTAGCCTAAGGCAAACTAACATATCGAATGTAATATTTTACAACATTCCCGTCACTTCGGCCCCTACTTCTCGATGGGAACTTTATATACGTCTATAACGTTATATATCCTAACCTAAGGCAACCTAACATCTCGGATGTAATATTTTACTACATTCCTGGCACGTCGGCCACTACTTCTCGGTGGGAACATTATACAAGTCTAGAACGCTATATATCCTAGCCTAAGGCAAACTAACATGTCGAATGTAATATTTTACAACATTCCCGTCACTTCGGCACCTACTTCTCGGTGGGAACATTATATATGTCTATAACGTTATATATCCTAGCCTATGGCAACCTAACATCTCGGATGTTATATTTTACTACATTCCCGGCGCGCCGGCCCCTACTTCTCGGTGGGAACATTACATACGTCTATAACGTTATATATCCTAGCCTAAGGTAATCCTAACATCTCGGATGTAATATTTTACAACATTCCTGGCGCGTCGGCACCTACTTCTCGGTGGGAACATTATATACGTCTATAACGTTATATATCCTAGCCTATGGCAACCTAACATCTCGGATGTTATATTTTACTGCATTCCCGGGGCGCCGGCCCCTACTTCTCGGTGGGAACATTACATACGTCTATAACGTTATATATCCTAGCCTAAGGTAATCCTAACATCTCGGATGTAATATTTTACAACATTCCTGGCGCGTCGGCACCTACTTCTCGGTGGGAACAGCATATAAGTCTATAACGTTATATATCCTAACCTAAGGCAAACTAACATCTCGGATGTAATATTTTACTACATTCCCGGCGCGCCGGACCCTACTTCTCGGTGGGAACATTACATACGTCTATAACGTTATATATCCTAGCCTAAGGTAATCCTAACATCTCGGATGTAATATTTTACAACATTCCTGGCGCGTCGGCACCTACTTCTCGGTGGGAACATTATATACGTCTATAACGTTATATATCCTAACCTAAGGGAACCTAACACCTCGGATGTAATGTTTTACAACATTCCTGGCGTGTCGGCCCCTATTTCTCGGTGGGAACATTGTATATGTCTATAACGCTATATGTCCTAGCCTGAGACAACCTAACATGTCGAATATAATATTTTACAATATTCCTGGCGCGTCGGCAACTACTTCTCGGTGGGAACTGTATATACGACTATAACGTTATATATCCTAACCTAAGACTACTTAACATGTCGAATGTAATATTTTGCCACATTCCTGGCTCGTTGGCCCCTACTTATCGGTGGGAACATTATATACGTCTATAACGTTATATATCCTAACCTAAAGGAACCTAACATCTCGGATGTAATATTTTACAACATTCCTGGCGCGTCGGCACCTATTTCTCGGTGGGAACATTATATACGTATATAACGTTATATATCCTAGTCTAAGGCAACCTAACATCTCGGATGTAATATTTTACTACGTTCGTGGCGCACCGGCCCCTACTTCTTGGTGGGAACATTATATACGTCTTTAACGCTATATGTCCTAGCCTAAGGCAACCTAATTTGTCGAGCGTAATATTTTACAACATTCCTGGCGCGTCGGCACCTACTTCTCGGTGGGAATATTATATACGTCTATAAAGTTATATATCCTAGCCTAATGCAACCTAACATACCGGATGTAATATTTTACAACATTCCCGTCACTTCGGCACCTACTTCTCGGTGGGAACATTATATACGTCTATAACGTTATATATACTAGCCTAAGACAATCCTAACATCTCGGATGTAATATTTTACAACATTCCTGGCACGTCGGCACCTACTTCTCGGTGGGAACATTACATACGTCTATAACGTTCTATATCCTAGCCTAAGGTAATCCTAACATCTCGGATGTAATATTTTACAACATACCTGGCGCGTCGGCACCTACTTCTCGGTGGGAACATTATATACGTCCATAACGTTATATATCCTAGCCTATGGCAACCTAACATCCCGGATGTTATATTTTACTACATTCCCGGCGCGCCGGCACCTACTTCTCGGTGGGAACATTACATACGTCTATAACGTTATATATCCTAGCCTAAGGTAATCCTAACATCTCGGATGTAATATTTTACAACATTCCTGGCGCGTCGGCACCTACTTCTCGGTGGGAACAGTATATAAGTCTATAACGTTATATATCCTAGCCTAAGGTAATCCTAACATCTCGGATGTAATATTTTACAACATTCCTGGCGCGCCGGCCCCTACTTCTCGGTGGGAACATTATATACGTCTATATCGCTATATACCATGACGGAAGGCAACCTAACATGTCGAGCGTAGTATTTTACAACATTCCTGGCGTGTCGGCCCCTATTTCTCGGTGGGAACATTATATACGTATATAACGTTATATATCCTAGTCTAAGGCAACCTAACATCTCGGATGTAATATTTTACTACGTTCGTGGCGCACCGGCCTCTACTTCTTGGTGGGAACATTATATACGTCTATAACGTTATATATCCTAACCTAAGGCAACCTAACCTCTCGGATGTAATATTTTACTACATTCCTGGCACGTCGGCCCCTAGTTCTCGGTGGGAACATTATATACGTCTATAACGCTATATATCCTAGCCTAAGGCAAACTAACATATCGAATGTAATATTTTACAACATTCCCGTCACTTCGGCCCCTACTTCTCGATGGGAACTTTATATACGTCTATAACGTTATATATCCTAACCTAAGGCAACCTAACATCTCGGATGTAATATTTTACTACATTCCTGGCACGTCGGCCACTGCTTCTCGGTGGGAACATTATACAAGTCTAGAACGCTATATATCCTAGCCTAAGGCAAACTAACATGTCGAATGTAATATTTTACAACATTCCCGTCACTTCGGCACCTACTTCTCGGTGGGAACATTATATACGTCTATAACGTTATATATCCTAGCCTATGGCAACCTAACATCTCGGATGTTATATTTTACTACATTCCCGGCGCGCCGGCCCCTACTTCTCGGTGGGAACATTACATACGTCTATAACGTTATATATCCTAGCCTAAGGTAATCCTAACATCTCGGATGTAATATTTTACAACATTCCTGGCGCGTCGGCACCTACTTCTCGGTGGGAACAGCATATAAGTCTATAACGTTATATATCCTAACCTAAGGCAACCTAACATCTCGGATGTAATATTTTACTACATTCCTGGCTCGTCGGCCCCTACTTCTCGGTGGGAACATTATATACGTCTATAACGTTACTTATTCTAGCCTAAGGCAACCTAACATCTCGGATGTTATATTTTACTACATTCCTGGCGCGCCGGCCCCTACTTCTCGGTTGGAACACCATATTCGTCTATAATGCTACATATCCTTGCCTAAGGCAACCTAACATCTCGGATGTAATATTTTACTACATTCCTGGCGCGCCGGCCCCTACTTCTCGGTGGGAACATTATATACGTCTATATCGCTATATATAATGACGTAAGGCAACCTAACATGTCGAGCGTAATATTTTACAACATTCCTGGCGTGTCGGCCCCTACTTCTCGGTGGGAACATTATATACGTCCATAACGTTATATATCCTAGCCTATGGCAACCTAACATCCCGGATGTTATATTTTACTACATTCCCGGCGCGCCGGCACCTACTTCTCGGTGGGAACATTACATACGTCTATAACGTTATATATCCTAGCCTAAGGTAATCCTAACATCTCGGATGTAATATTTTACAACATTCCTGGCGCGTCGGCACCTACTTCTCGGTGGGAACAGTATATAAGTCTATAACGTTATATATCCTAGCCTAAGGTAATCCTAACATCTCGGATGTAATATTTTACAACATTCCTGGCGCGCCGGCCCCTACTTCTCGGTGGGAACATTACATACGTCTATATCGCTATATACCATGACGGAAGGCAACCTAACATGTCGAGCGTAGTATTTTACAACATTCCTGGCGTGTCGGCCCCTATTTCTCGGTGGGAACATTATATACGTATATAACGTTATATATCCTAGTCTGAGGCAACCTAACATCTCGGATGTAATATTTTACTACGTTCGTGGCGCACCGGCCCCTACTTCTTGGTGGGAACATTATATACGTCTATAACGTTATATATCCTAACCTAAGGCAACCTAACCTCTCGGATGTAATATTTTACTACATTCCTGGCACGTCGGCCCCTAGTTCTCGGTGGGAACATTATATACGTCTATAACGCTATATATCCTAGCCTAAGGCAAACTAACATATCGAATGTAATATTTTACAACATTCCCGTCACTTCGGCCCCTACTTCTCGATGGGAACTTTATATACGTCTATAACGTTATATATCCTAACCTAAGGCAACCTAACATCTCGGATGTAATATTTTACTACATTCCTGGCACGTCGGCCACTACTTCTCGGTGGGAACATTATACAAGTCTAGAACGCTATATATCCTAGCCTAAGGCAAACTAACATGTCGAATGTAATATTTTACAACATTCCCGTCACTTCGGCACCTACTTCTCGGTGGGAACATTATATATGTCTATAACGTTATATATCCTAGCCTATGGCAACCTAACATCTCGGATGTTATATTTTACTACATTCCCGGCGCGCCGGCCCCTACTTCTCGGTGGGAACATTACATACGTCTATAACGTTATATATCCTAGCCTAAGGTAATCCTAACATCTCGGATGTAATATTTTACAACATTCCTGGCGCGTCGGCACCTACTTCTCGGTGGGAACATTATATACGTCTATAACGTTATATATCCTAGCCTATGGCAACCTAACACCTCGGATGTAATGTTTTACAACATTCCTGGCGTGTCGGCCCCTATTTCTCGGTGGGAACATTGTATATGTCTATAACGCTATATGTCCTAGCCTGAGACAACCTAACATGTCGAATATAATATTTTACAATATTCCTGGCGCGTCGGCAACTACTTCTCGGTGGGAACTGTATATACGACTATAACGTTATATATCCTAACCTAAGACAACTTAACATGTCGAATGTAATATTTTGCCACATTCCTGGCTCGTTGGCCCCTACTTATCGGTGGGAACATTATATACGTCTATAACGTTATATATCCTAACCTAAAGGAACCTAACATCTCGGATGTAATATTTTACAACATTCCTGGCGCGTCGGCACCTATTTCTCGGTGGGAACATTATATACGTATATAACGTTATATATCCTAGTCTAAGGCAACCTAACATCTCGGATGTAATATTTTACTACGTTCGTGGCGCACCGGCCCCTACTTCTTGGTGGGAACATTATATACGTCTTTAACGCTATATGTCCTAGCCTAAGGCAACCTAATTTGTCGAGCGTAATATTTTACAACATTCCTGGCGCGTCGGCACCTACTTCTCGGTGGGAATATTATATACGTCTATAAAGTTATATATCCTAGCCTAATGCAACCTAACATACCGGATGTAATATTTTACAACATTCCCGTCACTTCGGCACCTACTTCTCGGTGGGAACATTATATACGTCTATAACGTTATATATCCTAGCCTAAGACAATCCTAACATCTCGGATGTAATATTTTACAACATTCCTGGCACGTCGGCACCTACTTCTCGGTGGGAACATTACATACGTCTATAACGTTCTATATCCTAGCCTAAGGTAATCCTAACATCTCGGATGTAATATTTTACAACATACCTGGCGCGTCGGCACCTACTTCTCGGTGGGAACATTATATACGTCCATAACGTTATATATCCTAGCCTATGGCAAACTAACATCCCGGATGTTATATTTTACTACATTCCCGGCGTGCCGGCACCTACTTCTCGGTGGGAACATTACATACGTCTATAACGTTATATATCCTAGCCTAAGGTAATCCTAACATCTCGGATGTAATATTTTACAACATTCCTGGCGCGTCGGCACCTACTTCTCGGTGGGAACAGTATATAAGTCTATAACGTTATATATCCTAGCCTAAGGTAATCCTAACATCTCGGATGTAATATTTTACAACATTCCTGGCGCGCCGGCCCCTACTTCTCGGTGGGAACATTATATACGTCTATATCGCTATATACCATGACGGAAGGCAACCTAACATGTCGAGCGTAGTATTTTACAACATTCCTGGCGTGTCGGCCCCTATTTCTCGGTGGGAACATTATATACGTATATAACGTTATATATCTTAGTCTAAGGCAACCTAACATCTCGGATGTAATATTTTACTACGTTCGTGGCGCACCGGCCCCTACTTCTTGGTGGGAACATTATATACGTCTATAACGTTATATATCCTAACCTAAGGCAACCTAACCTCTCGGATGTAATATTTTACTACATTCCTGGCACTTCGGCCCCTAGTTCTCGGTGGGAACATTATATACGTCTATAACGCTATATATCCTAGCCTAAGGCAAACTAACATATCGAATGTAATATTTTACAACATTCCCGTCACTTCGGCCCCTACTTCTCGATGGGAACTTTATATACGTCTATAACGTTATATATCCTAACCTAAGGCAACCTAACATCTCGGATGTAATATTTTACTACATTCCTGGCACGTCGGCCACTACTTCTCGGTGGGAACATTATACAAGTCTAGAACGCTATATATCCTAGCCTAAGGCAAACTAACATGTCGAATGTAATATTTTACAACATTCCCGTCACTTCGGCACCTACTTCTCGGTGGGAACATTATATATGTCTATAACGTTATATATCCTAGCCTATGGCAACCTAACATCTCGGATGTTATATTTTACTACATTCCCGGCGCGCCGGCCCCTACTTCTCGGTGGGAACATTACATACGTCTATAACGTTATATATCCTAGCCTAAGGTAATCCTAACATCTCGGATGTAATATTTTACAACATTCCTGGCGCGTCGGCACCTACTTCTCGGTGGGAACATTATATACGTCTATAACGTTATATATCCTAGCCTATGGCAACCTAACATCTCGGATGTTATATTTTACTGCATTCCCGGGGCGCCGGCCCCTACTTCTCGGTGGGAACATTACATACGTCTATAACGTTATATATCCTAGCCTAAGGTAATCCTAACATCTCGGATGTAATATTTTACAACATTCCTGGCGCGTCGGCACCTACTTCTCGGTGGGAACAGCATATAAGTCTATAACGTTATATATCCTAACCTAAGGCAAACTAACATCTCGGATGTAATATTTTACTACATTCCCGGCGCGCCGGACCCTACTTCTCGGTGGGAACATTACATACGTCTATAACGTTATATATCCTAGCCTAAGGTAATCCTAACATCTCGGATGTAATATTTTACAACATTCCTGGCGCGTCGGCACCTACTTCTCGGTGGGAACATTATATACGTCTATAACGTTATATATCCTAACCTAAGGGAACCTAACACCTCGGATGTAATGTTTTACAACATTCCTGGCGTGTCGGCCCCTATTTCTCGGTGGGAACATTGTATATGTCTATAACGCTATATGTCCTAGCCTGAGACAACCTAACATGTCGAATATAATATTTTACAATATTCCTGGCGCGTCGGCAACTACTTCTCGGTGGGAACTGTATATACGACTATAACGTTATATATCCTAACCTAAGACTACTTAACATGTCGAATGTAATATTTTGCCACATTCCTGGCTCGTTGGCCCCTACTTATCGGTGGGAACATTATATACGTCTATAACGTTATATATCCTAACCTAAAGGAACCTAACATCTCGGATGTAATATTTTACAACATTCCTGGCGCGTCGGCACCTATTTCTCGGTGGGAACATTATATACGTATATAACGTTATATATCCTAGTCTAAGGCAACCTAACATCTCGGATGTAATATTTTACTACGTTCGTGGCGCACCGGCCCCTACTTCTTGGTGGGAACATTATATACGTCTTTAACGCTATATGTCCTAGCCTAAGGCAACCTAATTTGTCGAGCGTAATATTTTACAACATTCCTGGCGCGTCGGCACCTACTTCTCGGTGGGAATATTATATACGTCTATAAAGTTATATATCCTAGCCTAATGCAACCTAACATACCGGATGTAATATTTTACAACATTCCCGTCACTTCGGCACCTACTTCTCGGTGGGAACATTATATACGTCTATAACGTTATATATACTAGCCTAAGACAATCCTAACATCTCGGATGTAATATTTTACAACATTCCTGGCACGTCGGCACCTACTTCTCGGTGGGAACATTACATACGTCTATAACGTTCTATATCCTAGCCTAAGGTAATCCTAACATCTCGGATGTAATATTTTACAACATACCTGGCGCGTCGGCACCTACTTCTCGGTGGGAACATTATATACGTCCATAACGTTATATATCCTAGCCTATGGCAACCTAACATCCCGGATGTTATATTTTACTACATTCCCGGCGCGCCGGCACCTACTTCTCGGTGGGAACATTACATACGTCTATAACGTTATATATCCTAGCCTAAGGTAATCCTAACATCTCGGATGTAATATTTTACAACATTCCTGGCGCGTCGGCACCTACTTCTCGGTGGGAACAGTATATAAGTCTATAACGTTATATATCCTAGCCTAAGGTAATCCTAACATCTCGGATGTAATATTTTACAACATTCCTGGCGCGCCGGCCCCTACTTCTCGGTGGGAACATTATATACGTCTATATCGCTATATACCATGACGGAAGGCAACCTAACATGTCGAGCGTAGTATTTTACAACATTCCTGGCGTGTCGGCCCCTATTTCTCGGTGGGAACATTATATACGTATATAACGTTATATATCCTAGTCTAAGGCAACCTAACATCTCGGATGTAATATTTTACTACGTTCGTGGCGCACCGGCCTCTACTTCTTGGTGGGAACATTATATACGTCTATAACGTTATATATCCTAACCTAAGGCAACCTAACCTCTCGGATGTAATATTTTACTACATTCCTGGCACTTCGGCCCCTAGTTCTCGGTGGGAACATTATATACGTCTATAACGCTATATATCCTAGCCTAAGGCAAACTAACATATCGAATGTAATATTTTACAACATTCCCGTCACTTCGGCCCCTACTTCTCGATGGGAACTTTATATACGTCTATAACGTTATATATCCTAACCTAAGGCAACCTAACATCTCGGATGTAATATTTTACTACATTCCTGGCACGTCGGCCACTACTTCTCGGTGGGAACATTATACAAGTCTAGAACGCTATATATCCTAGCCTAAGGCAAACTAACATGTCGAATGTAATATTTTACAACATTCCCGTCACTTCGGCACCTACTTCTCGGTGGGAACATTATATATGTCTATAACGTTATATATCCTAGCCTATGGCAACCTAACATCTCGGATGTTATATTTTACTACATTCCCGGCGCGCCGGCCCCTACTTCTCGGTGGGAACATTACATACGTCTATAACGTTATATATCCTAGCCTAAGGTAATCCTAACATCTCGGATGTAATATTTTACAACATTCCTGGCGCGTCGGCACCTACTTCTCGGTGGGAACATTATATACGTCTATAACGTTATATATCCTAGCCTATGGCAACCTAACATCTCGGATGTTATATTTTACTGCATTCCCGGGGCGCCGGCCCCTACTTCTCGGTGGGAACATTACATACGTCTATAACGTTATATATCCTAGCCTAAGGTAATCCTAACATCTCGGATGTAATATTTTACAACATTCCTGGCGCGTCGGCACCTACTTCTCGGTGGGAACAGCATATAAGTCTATAACGTTATATATCCTAACCTAAGGCAAACTAACATCTCGGATGTAATATTTTAGTACATTCCCGGCGCGCCGGACCCTACTTCTCGGTGGGAACATTACATACGTCTATAACGTTATATATCCTAGCCTAAGGTAATCCTAACATCTCGGATGTAATATTTTACAACATTCCTGGCGCGTCGGCACCTACTTCTCGGTGGGAACATTATATACGTCTATAACGTTATATATCCTAACCTAAGGGAACCTAACACCTCGGATGTAATGTTTTACAACATTCCTGGCGTGTCGGCCCCTATTTCTCGGTGGGAACATTGTATATGTCTATAACGCTATATGTCCTAGCCTGAGACAACCTAACATGTCGAATATAATATTTTACAATATTCCTGGCGCGTCGGCAACTACTTCTCGGTGGGAACTGTATATACGACTATAACGTTATATATCCTAACCTAAGACTACTTAACATGTCGAATGTAATATTTTGCCACATTCCTGGCTCGTTGGCCCCTACTTATCGGTGGGAACATTATATACGTCTATAACGTTATATATCCTAACCTAAAGGAACCTAACATCTCGGATGTAATATTTTACAACATTCCTGGCGCGTCGGCACCTATTTCTCGGTGGGAACATTATATACGTATATAACGTTATATATCCTAGTCTAAGGCAACCTAACATCTCGGATGTAATATTTTACTACGTTCGTGGCGCACCGGCCCCTACTTCTTGGTGGGAACATTATATACGTCTTTAACGCTATATGTCCTAGCCTAAGGCAACCTAATTTGTCGAGCGTAATATTTTACAACATTCCTGGCGCGTCGGCACCTACTTCTCGGTGGGAATATTATATACGTCTATAAAGTTATATATCCTAGCCTAATGCAACCTAACATACCGGATGTAATATTTTACAACATTCCCGTCACTTCGGCACCTACTTCTCGGTGGGAACATTATATACGTCTATAACGTTATATATACTAGCCTAAGACAATCCTAACATCTCGGATGTAATATTTTACAACATTCCTGGCACGTCGGCACCTACTTCTCGGTGGGAACATTACATACGTCTATAACGTTCTATATCCTAGCCTAAGGTAATCCTAACATCTCGGATGTAATATTTTACAACATACCTGGCGCGTCGGCACCTACTTCTCGGTGGGAACATTATATACGTCCATAACGTTATATATCCTAGCCTATGGCAACCTAACATCCCGGATGTTATATTTTACTACATTCCCGGCGCGCCGGCACCTACTTCTCGGTGGGAACATTACATACGTCTATAACGTTATATATCCTAGCCTAAGGTAATCCTAACATCTCGGATGTAATATTTTACAACATTCCTGGCGCGTCGGCACCTACTTCTCGGTGGGAACAGTATATAAGTCTATAACGTTATATATCCTAGCCTAAGGTAATCCTAACATCTCGGATGTAATATTTTACAACATTCCTGGCGCGCCGGCCCCTACTTCTCGGTGGGAACATTATATACGTCTATATCGCTATATACCATGACGGAAGGCAACCTAACATGTCGAGCGTAGTATTTTACAACATTCCTGGCGTGTCGGCCCCTATTTCTCGGTGGGAACATTATATACGTATATAACGTTATATATCCTAGTCTAAGGCAACCTAACATCTCGGATGTAATATTTTACTACGTTCGTGGCGCACCGGCCTCTACTTCTTGGTGGGAACATTATATACGTCTATAACGTTATATATCCTAACCTAAGGCAACCTAACCTCTCGGATGTAATATTTTACTACATTCCTGGCACGTCGGCCCCTAGTTCTCGGTGGGAACATTATATACGTCTATAACGCTATATATCCTAGCCTAAGGCAAACTAACATATCGAATGTAATATTTTACAACATTCCCGTCACTTCGGCCCCTACTTCTCGATGGGAACTTTATATACGTCTATAACGTTATATATCCTAACCTAAGGCAACCTAACATCTCGGATGTAATATTTTACTACATTCCTGGCACGTCGGCCACTACTTCTCGGTGGGAACATTATACAAGTCTAGAACGCTATATATCCTAGCCTAAGGCAAACTAACATGTCGAATGTAATATTTTACAACATTCCCGTCACTTCGGCACCTACTTCTCGGTGGGAACATTATATACGTCTATAACGTTATATATCCTAGCCTATGGCAACCTAACATCTCGGATGTTATATTTTACTACATTCCCGGCGCGCCGGCCCCTACTTCTCGGTGGGAACATTACATACGTCTATAACGTTATATATCCTAGCCTAAGGTAATCCTAACATCTCGGATGTAATATTTTACAACATTCCTGGCGCGTCGGCACCTACTTCTCGGCGGGAACATTATATACGTCTATAACGTTATATATCCTAGCCTATGGCAACCTAACATCTCGGATGTTATATTTTACTGCATTCCCGGGGCGCCGGCCCCTTCTTCTCGGTGGGAACATTACATACGTCTATAACGTTATATATCCTAGCCTAAGGTAATCCTAACATCACGGATGTAATATTTTACAACATTCCTGGCGCGTCGGCACCTACTTCTCGGTGGGAACAGCATATAAGTCTATAACGTTATATATCCTAACCTAAGGCAACCTAACATCTCGGATGTAATATTTTACTACATTCCTGGCTCGTCGGCCCCTACTTCTCGGTGGGAACATTATATACGTCTATAACGTTACTTATTCTAGCCTAAGGCAACCTAACATCTCGGATGTTATATTTTACTACATTCCTGGCGCGCCGGCCCCTACTTCACGGTTGGAACACCATATTCGTCTATAATGCTACATATCCTTGCCTAAGGCAACCTAACATCTCGGATGTAATATTTTACTACATTCCTGGCGCGCCGGCCCCTACTTCTCGGTGGGAACATTATATACGTCTATATCGCTATATATAATGACGTAAGGCAACCTAACATGTCGAGCGTAATATTTTACAACATTCCTGGCGTGTCGGCCCCTACTTCTCGGTGGGAACATTATATACGTCCATAACGTTATATATCCTAGCCTATGGCAACCTAACATCCCGGATGTTATATTTTACTACATTCCCGGCGCGCCGGCACCTACTTCTCGGTGGGAACATTACATACGTCTATAACGTTATATATCCTAGCCTAAGGTAATCCTAACATCTCGGATGTAATATTTTACAACATTCCTGGCGCGTCGGCACCTACTTCTCGGTGGGAACAGTATATAAGTCTATAACGTTATATATCCTAGCCTAAGGTAATCCGAACATCTCGGATGTAATATTTTACAACATTCCTGGCGCGCCGGCCCCTACTTCTCGGTGGGAACATTATATACGTCTATATCGCTATATACCATGACGGAAGGCAACCTAACATGTCGAGCGTAGTATTTTACAACATTCCTGGCGTGTCGGCCCCTATTTCTCGGTGGGAACATTATATACGTATATAACGTTATATATCCTAGTCTGAGGCAACCTAACATCTCGGATGTAATATTTTACTACGTTCGTGGCGCACCGGCCCCTACTTCTTGGTGGGAACATTATATACGTCTATAACGTTATATATCCTAACCTAAGGCAACCTAACCTCTCGGATGTAATATTTTACTACATTCCTGGCACGTCGGCCCCTAGTTCTCGGTGGGAACATTATATACGTCTATAACGCTATATATCCTAGCCTAAGGCAAACTAACATATCGAATGTAATATTTTACAACATTCCCGTCACTTCGGCCCCTACTTCTCGATGGGAACTTTATATACGTCTATAACGTTATATATCCTAACCTAAGGCAACCTAACATCTCGGATGTAATATTTTACTACATTCCTGGCACGTCGGCCACTACTTCTCGGTGGGAACATTATACAAGTCTAGAACGCTATATATCCTAGCCTAAGGCAAACTAACATGTCGAATGTAATATTTTACAACATTCCCGTCACTTCGGCACCTACTTCTCGGTGGGAACATTATATATGTCTATAACGTTATATATCCTAGCCTATGGCAACCTAACATCTCGGATGTTATATTTTACTACATTCCTGGCACGTCGGCCCCTAGTTCTCGGTGGGAACATTATATACGTCTATAACGCTATATATCCTAGCCTAAGGCAAACTAACATATCGAATGTAATATTTTACAACATTCCCGTCACTTCGGCCCCTACTTCTCGATGGGAACTTTATATACGTCTATAACGTTATATATCCTAACCTAAGGCAACCTAACATCTCGGATGTAATATTTTACTACATTCCTGGCACGTCGGCCACTACTTCTCGGTGGGAACATTATACAAGTCTAGAACGCTATATATCCTAGCCTAAGGCAAACTAACATGTCGAATGTAATATTTTACAACATTCCCGTCACTTCGGCACCTACTTCTCGGTGGGAACATTATATATGTCTATAACGTTATATATCCTAGCCTATGGCAACCTAACATCTCGGATGTTATATTTTACTACATTCCCGGCGCGCCGGCCCCTACTTCTCGGTGGGAACATTACATACGTCTATAACGTTATATATCCTAGCCTAAGGTAATCCTAACATCTCGGATGTAATATTTTACAACATTCCTGGCGCGTCGGCACCTACTTCTCGGTGGGAACATTATATACGTCTATAACGTTATATATCCTAGCCTATGGCAACCTAACACCTCGGATGTAATGTTTTACAACATTCCTGGCGTGTCGGCCCCTATTTCTCGGTGGGAACATTGTATATGTCTATAACGCTATATGTCCTAGCCTGAGACAACCTAACATGTCGAATATAATATTTTACAATATTCCTGGCGCGTCGGCAACTACTTCTCGGTGGGAACTGTATATACGACTATAACGTTATATATCCTAACCTAAGACAACTTAACATGTCGAATGTAATATTTTGCCACATTCCTGGCTCGTTGGCCCCTACTTATCGGTGGGAACATTATATACGTCTATAACGTTATATATCCTAACCTAAAGGAACCTAACATCTCGGATGTAATATTTTACAACATTCCTGGCGCGTCGGCACCTATTTCTCGGTGGGAACATTATATACGTATATAACGTTATATATCCTAGTCTAAGGCAACCTAACATCTCGGATGTAATATTTTACTACGTTCGTGGCGCACCGGCCCCTACTTCTTGGTGGGAACATTATATACGTCTTTAACGCTATATGTCCTAGCCTAAGGCAACCTAATTTGTCGAGCGTAATATTTTACAACATTCCTGGCGCGTCGGCACCTACTTCTCGGTGGGAATATTATATACGTCTATAAAGTTATATATCCTAGCCTAATGCAACCTAACATACCGGATGTAATATTTTACAACATTCCCGTCACTTCGGCACCTACTTCTCGGTGGGAACATTATATACGTCTATAACGTTATATATCCTAGCCTAAGACAATCCTAACATCTCGGATGTAATATTTTACAACATTCCTGGCACGTCGGCACCTACTTCTCGGTGGGAACATTACATACGTCTATAACGTTCTATATCCTAGCCTAAGGTAATCCTAACATCTCGGATGTAATATTTTACAACATACCTGGCGCGTCGGCACCTACTTCTCGGTGCGAACATTATATACGTCCATAACGTTATATATCCTAGCCTATGGCAACCTAACATCCCGAATGTTATATTTTACTACATTCCCGGCGTGCCGGCACCTACTTCTCGGTGGGAACATTACATACGTCTATAACGTTATATATCCTAGCCTAAGGTAATCCTAACATCTCGGATGTAATATTTTACAACATTCCTGGCGCGTCGGCACCTACTTCTCGGTGGGAACAGTATATAAGTCTATAACGTTATATATCCTAGCCTAAGGTAATCCTAACATCTCGGATGTAATATTTTACAACATTCCTGGCGCGCCGGCCCCTACTTCTCGGTGGGAACATTATATACGTCTATATCGCTATATACCATGACGGAAGGCAACCTAACATGTCGAGCGTAGTATTTTACAACATTCCTGGCGTGTCGGCCCCTATTTCTCGGTGGGAACATTATATACGTATATAACGTTATATATCCTAGTCTAAGGCAACCTAACATCTCGGATGTAATATTTTACTACGTTCGTGGCGCACCGGCCCCTACTTCTTGGTGGGAACATTATATACGTCTATAACGTTATATATCCTAACCTAAGGCAACCTAACCTCTCGGATGTAATATTTTACTACATTCCTGGCACGTCGGCCCCTAGTTCTCGGTGGGAACATTATATACGTCTATAACGCTATATATCCTAGCCTAAGGCAAACTAACATATCGAATGTAATATTTTACAACATTCCCGTCACTTCGGCCCCTACTTCTCGATGGGAACTTTATATACGTCTATAACGTTATATATCCTAACCTAAGGCAACCTAACATCTCGGATGTAATATTTTACTACATTCCTGGCACGTCGGCCACTACTTCTCGGTGGGAACATTATACAAGTCTAGAACGCTATATATCCTAGCCTAAGGCAAACTAACATGTCGAATGTAATATTTTACAACATTCCCGTCACTTCGGCACCTACTTCTCGGTGGGAACATTATATACGTCTATAACGTTATATATCCTAGCCTATGGCAACCTAACATCTCGGATGTTATATTTTACTACATTCCCGGCGCGCCGGCCCCTACTTCTCGGTGGGAACATTACATACGTCTATAACGTTATATATCCTAGCCTAAGGTAATCCTAACATCTCGGATGTAATATTTTACAACATTCCTGGCGCGTCGGCACCTACTTCTCGGTGGGAACATTATATACGTCTATAACGTTATATATCCTAGCCTATAGCAACCTAACATCTCGGATGTTATATTTTACTGCATTCCCGGGGCGCCGGCCCCTACTTCTCGGTGGGAACATTACATACGTCTATAACGTTATATATCCTAGCCTAAGGTAATCCTAACATCACGGATGTAATATTTTACAACATTCCTGGCGCGTCGGCACCTACTTCTCGGTGGGAACAGCATATAAGTCTATAACGTTATATATCCTAACCTAAGGCAACCTAACATCTCGGATGTAATATTTTTGCTACATTCCTGGCTCGTCGGCCCCTACTTCTCGGTGGGAACATTATATACGTCTATAACGTTACTTATTCTAGCCTAAGGCAACCTAACATCTCGGATGTTATATTTTACTACATTCCTGGCGCGCCGGCCCCTACTTCTCGGTTGGAACACCATATTCGTCTATAATGCTACATATCCTTGCCTAAGGCAACCTAACATCTCGGATGTAATATTTTACTACATTCCTGGCGCGCCGGCCCCTACTTCTCGGTGGGAACATTATATACGTCTATATCGCTATATATAATGACGTAAGGCAACCTAACATGTCGAGCGTAATATTTTACAACATTCCTGGCGTGTCGGCCCCTATTTCTCGGTGGGAACATTATATACGTCTATAACGTTATATATCCTAGTCTAAGGCAACCTAACATCTCGGATGTAATATTTTACTACGTTCGTGGCGCACCGGCTCCTACTTCTTGGTGGGGACATTATATACGTCTATAACGTTATATATCCTAGCCTAAGGCAATCCTAACATCTCGGATGTAATATTTTACAACATTCCTGGCGCGTCGGCACCTACTTCTCGGTGGGAACATTATATACGTCTATAACGTTACATATCCTAACCTAAGGGAACCTAACACCTCGGATGTAATGTTTTACAACATTCCTGGCGTGTCGGCTCCTATTTCTCGGTGGGAACATTGTATATGTCCATAACGTTATATGTCCTAGCCTGAGACAACCTAACATGTCGAATATAATATTTTACAATATTCCTGGCGCGTCGGCAACTACTTCTCGGTGGGAACTGTATATACGACTATAATGTTATATATCCTAACCTAAGACAACTTAACATGTCGAATGTAATATTTTGCCAAATTCCTGGCTCGTTGGCCCCTACTTATCGGTGGGAACATTATATACGTCTATAACGTTATATATCCTAACCTAAGGGAACCTAACATCTCGGATGTAATATTTTACAACATTCCTGGCGTGTCGGCCCCTATTTCTCGGTGGGAACATTATATACGTCTATAACGCTATATATCCTAGCCTAAGGCAAACTAACATCTCGGATGTAATATTTTACTACATTCCTGGCACGTCGGCCACTACTTCTCGGTGGGAAGATTATATAAGTCTAGAACGCTATATATCCTAGCCTAAGGCAAACTAACATGTCGAATGTAATATTTTACAACATTCCCGTCACTTCGGCCCCTACTTCTCGATGGGAACATTATATACGTCTATAACGTTATATATCCTAACCTAAGGCAAACTAACATCTCGGATGTAATATTTTACTACATTCCCGGCGCGCCGGCCCCTACTTCTCGGTGGGAACATTACATACGTCTATAACGTTATATATCCTAGCCTAAGGTAATCCTAACATCTCGGATGTAATATTTTACAACATTCCTGGCGCGTCGGCACCTACTTCTCGGTGGGAACATTATATACGTCTATAACGTTATATATCCTAACCTAAGGGAACCTAACACCTCGGATGTAATGTTTTACAACATTCCTGGCGTGTCGGCCCCTATTTCTCGGTGGGAACATTGTATATGTCTATAACGCTATATGTCCTAGCCTGAGACAACCTAACATGTCGAATATAATATTTTACAATATTCCTGGCGCGTCGGCAACTACTTCTCGCTGGGAACTGTATATACGACTATAACGTTATATATCCTAACCTAAGACAACTTAACATGTCGAATGTAATATTTTGCCACATTCCTGGCTCGTTGGCCCCTACTTATCGGTGGGAACATTATATACGTCTATAACGTTCTATATCCTGGCCTAAGGTAATCCTAACGTCTCGGATGTAATATTTTACAACATACCTGGCGCGTCGGCACCTACTTCTCGGTGGGAACATTATATACGTCTATAACGTTATACATCCTAGCCTATGGCAACCTAACATCCCGGATGTTATATTTTACTACATTCCCGGCGCGCCGGCACCTACTTCTCGGTGGGAACATTACATACGTCTATAACGTTATATATCCTAGCCTAAGGTAATCCTAACAACTCGGATGTAATATTTTACTACATTCCTGGCACGTCGGCCCCTAGTTCTCGGTGGGAACATTATACAAGTCTAGAACGCTATATATCCTAGCCTAAGGCAAACTAACATGTCGAATGTAATATTTTACAACATTCCCGTCACTTCGGCACCTACTTCTCGGTGGGAACATTATATACGTCTATAACGTTATATATCCTAGCCTAAGGCAACCTAACATCTCGGATGTTATATTTTACTACATTCCTGGCGCGCCGGCCCCTACTTCTCGGTGGGAACATTATATATGTCTATATCGCTATATATCATGACGTAAGGCAACCTAACATGTCGAGCGTAATATTTTACAACATTCCTGGCGTGTCGTCCCCTATTTCTCGGTGGGAACATTATATACGTATATAACGTTATATATCCTAGTCTAAGGCAACCTAACATCTCGGATGTAATATTTTACTACGTTCGTGGCGCACCCGGCCCTACTTCTTGGTGGGAACATTATATACGTCTATAACGTTATATATCCTAGCCTAAGGCAATCCTAACATCTCGGATGTAATATTTTACAACATTCCTGGCGCGTCGGCACCTACTTCTCGGTGGGAACATTATATACGTCTATAACGTTATATATCCTAACCTAAGGGAACCTAACACCTCGGATGTAATGTTTTACAACATTCCTGGCGTGTCGGCCCCTATTTCTCGGTGGGAACATTGTATATGTCTATAACGCTATATGTCCTAGCCTGAGACAACCTAACATGTCGAATATAATATTTTACAATATTCCTGGCGCGTCGGCAACTACTTCTCGGTGGGAACTGTATATACGACTATAACGTTATATATCCTAACCTAAGACAACTTAACATGTCGAATGTAATATTTTGCCACATTCCTGGCTCGTTGGCCCCTACTTATCGGTGGGAACATTATATACGTCTATAACGTTATATATCCTAACCTAAGGGAACCTAACATCTCGGATGTAATATTTTAAAACATTCCTGGCGCGTCGGCACCTACTTCTCGGTGGGAACATTATATACGTCTATAACGTTATATATCCTAACCTAAGGGAACCTAACACGTCGGATGTAATGTTTTACAACATTCCTGGCGTGTCGGACCCTATTTCTCGGTGGGAACATTGTATATGTCTATAACGTTATATGTGCTAGCCTGAGACAACCTAACATGTCGAATATAATATTTTACAATATTCCTGGCGCGTCGGCAACTACTTCTCGGTGGGAACTGTATATACGACTATAACGTTATATATCCTAACCTAAGACAACTTAACATGTCGAATGTAATATTTTGCCACATTCCTGGCTCGTTGGCCCCTACTTATCGGTGGGAACATTATATACGTCTATAACCTTATATATCCTAACCTAAGGGAACCTAACATCTCGGATGTAATATTTTACAACATTCCTGGTGTGTCGGCCCCTATTTCTCGGTGGGAACATTATATACGTCTATAACGCTATATATCCTAGCCTAAGGCAAACTAACATATCGAATATAATATTTTACAACATTCCCGTCACTTCGGCCCCTACTTCTCGATGGGAACATTATATACGTCTATAACGTTATATATCCTAACCTAAGGCAACCTAACATCTCGGATGTAATATTTTACTACATTCCTGGCACGTCGGCCACTACTTCTCGGTGGGAACATTATATAAGTCTAGAACGCTATATATCCTAGCCTACGGCAAACTAACATGTCGAATGTAATATTTTACAACATTCCCGTCACTTCGGCACCTACTTCTCGGTGGGAACATTATATACGTCTATATCGCTATATATCATGACGTAAGGCAACCTAACATGTCGAGCGTAACATTTTACAACATTCCTGGCGTGTCGTCCCCTATTTCTCGGTGGGAACATTATATACGTATATAAGGTTATATATCATAGTCTAAGGCAACCTAACATCTCGGATGTAATATTTTACTACGTTCGTGGCGGACCGGCCCCTACTTCTTGGTGGGAACATTATATACGTCTATAACGTTATATATCCTAGCCTAAGGCAATCCTAACATCTCGGATGTAATATTTTACAACATTCCTGGCGCGTCGGCACCTACTTCTCGGTGGGAACATTATATACGTCTATAACGTTATATATCCTAACCTAAGTGAACCTAACACCTCGGATGTAATGTTTTACAAAATTCCTGGCGTGTCGGCCCCTATTTCTCGGTGGGAACATTGTATATGTCTATAACGCTATATGTCCTAGCCTGAGACAACCTAACATGTCGAATATAATATTTTACAATATTCCTGGCGCGTCGGCAACTACTTCTCGGTGGGAACTGTATATACGACTATAACGTTATATATCCTAACCTAAGACAACTTAAGATGTCGAATGTAATATTTTGCCACATTCCTGGCTCGTTGGCCCCTACTTATCGGTGGGAACATTATATACGTCTATAACGTTATATATCCTAACCTAAGGGAACCTAACATCTCGGATGTAATATTTTACAACATTCCTGGCGTGTCGGCCCCTATTTCTCGGTGGGAACATTATATACGTCTATAACGCTATATATGCTAGCCTAAGGCAAACTAACATATCGAATGTAATATTTTACAACATTCCCGTCACTTCGGCCCCTACTTCTCGATGGGAACATTATATACGTCTATAACGTTATATATCCTAACCTAAGGCAACCTAACATCTCGGATGTAATATTTTACTACATTCCTGGCACGTCGGCCACTACTTCTCGGTGGGAACATTATATAAGTCTAGAACGCTATATATCCTAGCCTACGGCAAACTAACATGTCGAATGTAATATTTTACAACATTCCCGTCACTTCGGCTCCTACTTCTCGGTGGGAACATTATATACGTCTATAACGTTATATATCCTAGCCTATGGCAACCTAACATCTCGGATGTTATATTTTACTACATTCCCGGCGCGCCGGCCCCTACTTCTCGGTGGGAACATTACATACGTCTATAACGTTATATATCCTAGCCTAAGGTAATCCTAACATCTCGGATTTAATATTTTACAACATTCCTGGCGCGTCGGCACCTACTTCTCGGTGGGAACATTATATACGTCTATAACGTTATATATCCTAGCCTATGGCAACCTAACATCTCGGATGTTATATTTTACTACATTCCCGGCGCGCCGGCTCCTACTTCACGGTGCGAACATTACATACGTCTATAACGTTATATATCCTAGCCTAAGGTAATCCTAACATCTCGGATGTAATATTTTACAACATTCCTGGCGCGTCGGCACCTACTTCTCGGTGGGAACAGCATATAAGTCTATAACGTTATATATCCTAACCTAAGGCAACCTAACATCTCGGATGTAATATTTTACTACATTCCTGGCTCGTCGGCCCCTACTTCTCGGTGGGAACATTATATACGTCTATAACGTTACTTATTCTAGCCTAAGGCAACCTAACATCTCGGATGTTATATTTTACTACATTCCTGCCGCGCCGGCACCTACTTCTCGGTGGGAACATTATATACGTCTATAACTTTACATATCCTAGCCTAAGGCAACCTAACATGTCGAGCGTAATATTTTACAACATTCCTGGTTCGTCGGCCCCTACTTCTCGGGTGGAACATTATATACGTCTATAACGTTATATATCCTTACCTAAGGCAACCTAACCTCTCGGATGTAATATTTTACTACATTCCCGGCGCGCCGGCCCCTAGTTCTCGGTGGGAACATTATATACGTCTATAACGCTATATATCCTAGCCTAAGGCAAACTAACATATCGAATGTAATATTTTACAACATTCCCGTCACTTCGGCCCCTACTTCTCGATGGGAACTTTATATACGTCTATAACGTTATATATCCTAACCTAAGGCAACCTAACATCTCGGATGTAATATTTTACTACATTCCTGGCATGTCGGCCACCACTTCTCGGTGGGACCATTATACAAGTCTAGAACGCTATATATCCTATCCTAAGGCAAACTAACATGTCGAATGTAATATTTTACAACATTCCCGTCACTTCGGCACCTACTTCTCGGTGGGAACATTATATACGTCTATAACGTTATATATCCTAGCCTAAGGCAACCTAACATCTCGGATGTTATATTTTACTACATTTCTGGCGCGCCGGCCCCTACTTCTCGGTGGGAACATTATATACGTCTATATCGCTATATATCATGACGTAAATCAACCTAACATGTCGAGCGTAATATTTTACAACATTCCTGGCGTGTCGTCCCCTATTTCTCGTTGGGAACATTATATACGTATATAACGTTATATATCATAGTCTAAGGCAACCTAACATCTCGGATGTAATATTTTACTACGTTCGTGGCGCACCGGCCCCTACTTCTTGGTGGGAACATTATATACGTCTATAACGTTATATATCCTAGCCTAAGGCAATCCTAACATCTCGGATGTAATATTTTACAACATTCCTGGCGCGTCGGCACCTACTTCTCGGTGGGAACATTATATACGTCTATAACGTTATATATCCTAACCTAAGGGAACCTAACACCTCGGATGTAATATTTTACAACATTCCTGGCGTGTCGGCCCCTATTTCTCGGTGGGAACATTGTATATGTCTATAACGCTATATGTCCTAGCCTGAGACAACCTAACATGTCAAATATAATATTTTACAATATTCCTGGCGCGTCGGCAACTACTTCTCGGTGGGAACTGTATATACGACTATAATGTTATATATCCTAACCTAAGACAACTTAACATGTCGAATGTAATATTTTGCCACATTCCTGGCTCGTTGGCCCCTACTTATCGGTGGGAACATTATATACGTCTATAACGTTATATATCCTAACCTAAGGGAACCTAACATCTCGGATGTAATATTTTACAACATTCCTGGCGTGTCGGCCCCTATTTCTCGGTGGGAACATTATATACGTCTATAACGCTATATATCCTAGCCTAAGGCAACCTATCCTTTCGGATCTAATATTTTACTACATTCCTGGCACGTCGGCCCCTAGTTCTCGGTGGGACCATTATATACGTCTATAACGCTATATATCCTAGCCTAAGGCAAACTAACATATCGAATGTAATATTTTACAACATTCCCGTCACTTCGGCCCCTACTTCTCGATGGGAACTTTATATACGTCTATAACGTTATATATCCTAACCTAAGGCAACCTAACATCTCGGATGTAATATTTTACTACATTCCTGGCACGTCGGCCACTACTTCTCGGTGGGAACATTATACAAGTCTAGAACGCTATATATCCTAGCCTAAGGCAAACTAACATGTCGAATGTAATATTTTACAACATTCCCGTCACTTCGGCACCTACCTCTCGGTGGGAACATTATATACGTCTATAACGTTATATATCCTAGCCTAAGGCAACCTAACATCTCGGATGTTATATTTTACTACATTTCTGGCGCGCCGGCCCCTACTTCTCGGTGGGAACATTATATACGTCTATATCGCTATATATCATGACGTAAGGCAACCTAACATGTCGAGCGTAATATTTTACAACATTCTTGGCGTGTCGTCCCCTATTTCTCGGTGGGAACATTATATACGTGTATAACGTTATATATCCTAGTCTAAGGCAACCTAACATCTCGGATGTAATATTTTACTACGTTCGTGGCGCACCCGGCCCTACTTCTTGGTGGGAACATTATATACGTCTATAACGTTATATATCCTAGCCTAAGGCAATCCTAACATCTCGGATGTAATATTTTACAACATTCCTGGCGCGTCGGCACCTACTTCTCGGTGGGAACATTATATACGTCTATAACGTTATATATCCTAACCTAAGGGAACCTAACACCTCGGATGTAATGTTTTACAACATTCCTGGCGTGTCTGCCCCTATTTCTCGGTGGGAACATTGTATATGTCTATAACGCTATATGTCCTAGCCTGAGACAACCTAACATGTCGAATATAATATTTTACAATATTCCTGGCGCGTCGGCAACTACTTCTCGCTGGGAACTGTATATACGACTATAACGTTATATATCCTAACCTAAGACAACTTAAGATGTCGAATGTAATATTTTGCCACATTCCTGGCTCGTTGGCCCCTACTTATCGGTGGGAACATTATATACGTCTATAACGTTATATATCCTAACCTAAGGGAACCTAACATCTCGGATGTAATATTTTACAACATTCCTGGCGTGTCGGCCCCTATTTCTCGGTGGGAACATTATATACGTCTATAACGCTATATATGCTAGCCTAAGGCAAACTAACATATCGAATGTAATATTTTACAACATTCCCGTCACTTCGGCCCCTACTTCTCGATGGGAACATTATATACGTCTATAACGTTATATATCCTAACCTAAGGCAACCTAACATCTCGGATGTAATATTTTACTACATTCCTGGCACGTCGGCCACTACTTCTCGGTGGGAACATTATATAAGTCTAGAACGCTATATATCCTAGCCTACGGCAAACTAACATGTCGAATGTAATATTTTACAACATTCCCGTCACTTCGGCTCCTACTTCTCGGTGGGAACATTATATACGTCTATAACGTTATATATCCTAGCCTATGGCAACCTAACATCTCGGATGTTATATTTTACTACATTCCCGGCGCGCCGGCCCCTACTTCTCGGTGGGAACATTACATACGTCTATAACGTTATATATCCTAGCCTAAGGTAATCCTAACATCTCGGATTTAATATTTTACAACATTCCTGGCGCGTCGGCACCTACTTCTCGGTGGGAACATTATATACGTCTATAACGTTATATATCCTAGCCTATGGCAACCTAACATCTCGGATGTTATATTTTACTACATTCCCGGCGCGCCGGCTCCTACTTCACGGTGCGAACATTACATACGTCTATAACGTTATATATCCTAGCCTAAGGTAATCCTAACATCTCGGATGTAATATTTTACAACATTCCTGGCGCGTCGGCACCTACTTCTCGGTGGGAACAGCATATAAGTCTATAACGTTATATATCCTAACCTAAGGCAACCTAACATCTCGGATGTAATATTTTACTACATTCCTGGCTCGTCGGCCCCTACTTCTCGGTGGGAACATTATATACGTCTATAACGTTACTTATTCTAGCCTAAGGCAACCTAACATCTCGGATGTTATATTTTACTACATTCCTGCCGCGCCGGCACCTACTTCTCGGTGGGAACATTATATACGTCTATAACTTTACATATCCTAGCCTAAGGCAACCTAACATGTCGAGCGTAATATTTTACAACATTCCTGGTTCGTCGGCCCCTACTTCTCGGGTGGAACATTATATACGTCTATAACGTTATATATCCTTACCTAAGGCAACCTAACCTCTCGGATGTAATATTTTACTACATTCCCGGCGCGCCGGCCCCTAGTTCTCGGTGGGAACATTATATACGTCTATAACGCTATATATCCTAGCCTAAGGCAAACTAACATATCGAATGTAATATTTTACAACATTCCCGTCACTTCGGCCCCTACTTCTCGATGGGAACTTTATATACGTCTATAACGTTATATATCCTAACCTAAGGCAACCTAACATCTCGGATGTAATATTTTACTACATTCCTGGCATGTCGGCCACCACTTCTCGGTGGGACCATTATACAAGTCTAGAACGCTATATATCCTATCCTAAGGCAAACTAACATGTCGAATGTAATATTTTACAACATTCCCGTCACTTCGGCACCTACTTCTCGGTGGGAACATTATATACGTCTATAACGTTATATATCCTAGCCTAAGGCAACCTAACATCTCGGATGTTATATTTTACTACATTTCTGGCGCGCCGGCCCCTACTTCTCGGTGGGAACATTATATACGTCTATATCGCTATATATCATGACGTAAATCAACCTAACATGTCGAGCGTAATATTTTACAACATTCCTGGCGTGTCGTCCCCTATTTCTCGTTGGGAACATTATATACGTATATAACGTTATATATCATAGTCTAAGGCAACCTAACATCTCGGATGTAATATTTTACTACGTTCGTGGCGCACCGGCCCCTACTTCTTGGTGGGAACATTATATACGTCTATAACGTTATATATCCTAGCCTAAGGCAATCCTAACATCTCGGATGTAATATTTTACAACATTCCTGGCGCGTCGGCACCTACTTCTCGGTGGGAACATTATATACGTCTATAACGTTATATATCCTAACCTAAGGGAACCTAACACCTCGGATGTAATATTTTACAACATTCCTGGCGTGTCGGCCCCTATTTCTCGGTGGGAACATTGTATATGTCTATAACGCTATATGTCCTAGCCTGAGACAACCTAACATGTCGAATATAATATTTTACAATATTCCTGGCGCGTCGGCAACTACTTCTCGGTGGGAACTGTATATACGACTATAATGTTATATATCCTAACCTAAGACAACTTAACATGTCGAATGTAATATTTTGCCACATTCCTGGCTCGTTGGCCCCTACTTATCGGTGGGAACATTATATACGTCTATAACGTTATATATCCTAACCTAAGGGAACCTAACATCTCGGATGTAATATTTTACAACATTCCTGGCGTGTCGGCCCCTATTTCTCGGTGGGAACATTATATACGTCTATAACGCTATATATCCTAGCCTAAGGCAACCTATCCTTTCGGATCTAATATTTTACTACATTCCTGGCACGTCGGCCCCTAGTTCTCGGTGGGACCATTATATACGTCTATAACGCTATATATCCTAGCCTAAGGCAAACTAACATATCGAATGTAATATTTTACAACATTCCCGTCACTTCGGCCCCTACTTCTCGATGGGAACTTTATATACGTCTATAACGTTATATATCCTAACCTAAGGCAACCTAACATCTCGGATGTAATATTTTACTACATTCCTGGCACGTCGGCCACTACTTCTCGGTGGGAACATTATACAAGTCTAGAACGCTATATATCCTAGCCTAAGGCAAACTAACATGTCGAATGTAATATTTTACAACATTCCCGTCACTTCGGCACCTACCTCTCGGTGGGAACATTATATACGTCTATAACGTTATATATCCTAGCCTAAGGCAACCTAACATCTCGGATGTTATATTTTACTACATTTCTGGCGCGCCGGCCCCTACTTCTCGGTGGGAACATTATATACGTCTATATCGCTATATATCATGACGTAAGGCAACCTAACATGTCGAGCGTAATATTTTACAACATTCTTGGCGTGTCGTCCCCTATTTCTCGGTGGGAACATTATATACGTGTATAACGTTATATATCCTAGTCTAAGGCAACCTAACATCTCGGATGTAATATTTTACTACGTTCGTGGCGCACCCGGCCCTACTTCTTGGTGGGAACATTATATACGTCTATAACGTTATATATCCTAGCCTAAGGCAATCCTAACATCTCGGATGTAATATTTTACAACATTCCTGGCGCGTCGGCACCTACTTCTCGGTGGGAACATTATATACGTCTATAACGTTATATATCCTAACCTAAGGGAACCTAACACCTCGGATGTAATGTTTTACAACATTCCTGGCGTGTCTGCCCCTATTTCTCGGTGGGAACATTGTATATGTCTATAACGCTATATGTCCTAGCCTGAGACAACCTAACATGTCGAATATAATATTTTACAATATTCCTGGCGCGTCGGCAACTACTTCTCGCTGGGAACTGTATATACGACTATAACGTTATATATCCTAACCTAAGACAACTTAACATGTCGAATGTAATATTTTGCCACATTCCTGGCTCGTTGGCCCCTACTTATCGGTGGGAACATTATATACGTCTATAACGTTCTATATCCTAGCCTAAGGTAATCCTAACGTCTCGGATGTAATATTTTACAACATACCTGGCGCGTCGGCACCTACTTCTCGGTGGGAACATTATATACGTCTATAACGTTATACATCCTAGCCTATGGCAACCTAACATCCCGGATGTTATATTTTACTACATTCCTGGCGCGCCGGCCCCTACTTCTCGGTTGGAACACCATATTCGTCTATAATGCTACATATCCTTGCCTAAGGCAACCTAACATCTCGGATGTAATATTTTACTACATTCCTGGCGCGCCGGCCCCTACTTCTCGGTGGGAACATTATATACGTCTATATCGCTATATATAATGACGTAAGGCAACCTAACATGTCGAGCGTAATATTTTACAACATTCCTGGCGTGTCGGCCCCTATTTCTCGGTGGGAACATTATATACGTCTATAACGTTATATATCCTAGTCTAAGGCAACCTAACATCTCGGATGTAATATTTTACTACGTTCGTGGCGCACCGGCTCCTACTTCTTGGTGGGGACATTATATACGTCTATAACGTTATATATCCTAGCCTAAGGCAATCCTAACATCTCGGATGTAATATTTTACAACATTCCTGGCGCGTCGGCACCTACTTCTCGGTGGGAACATTATATACGTCTATAACGTTACATATCCTAACCTAAGGGAACCTAACACCTCGGATGTAATGTTTTACAACATTCCTGGCGTGTCGGCTCCTATTTCTCGGTGGGAACATTGTATATGTCCATAACGTTATATGTCCTAGCCTGAGACAACCTAACATGTCGAATATAATATTTTACAATATTCCTGGCGCGTCGGCAACTACTTCTCGGTGGGAACTGTATATACGACTATAATGTTATATATCCTAACCTAAGACAACTTAACATGTCGAATGTAATATTTTGCCAAATTCCTGGCTCGTTGGCCCCTACTTATCGGTGGGAATATTATATACGTCTATAACGTTATATATCCTAACCTAAGGGAACCTAACATCTCGGATGTAATATTTTACAACATTCCTGGCGTGTCGGCCCCTATTTCTCGGTGGGAACATTATATACGTCTATAACGCTATATATCCTAGCCTAAGGCAAACTAACATCTCGGATGTAATATTTTACTACATTCCTGGCACGTCGGCCACTACTTCTCGGTGGGAAGATTATATAAGTCTAGAACGCTATATATCCTAGCCTAAGGCAAACTAACATGTCGAATGTAATATTTTACAACATTCCCGTCACTTCGGCCCCTACTTCTCGATGGGAACATTATATACGTCTATAACGTTATATATCCTAACCTAAGGCAAACTAACATCTCGGATGTAATATTTTACTACATTCCCGGCGCGCCGGCCCCTACTTCTCGGTGGGAACATTACATACGTCTATAACGTTATATATCCTAGCCTAAGGTAATCCTAACATCTCGGATGTAATATTTTACAACATTCCTGGCGCGTCGGCACCTACTTCTCGGTGGGAACATTATATACGTCTATAACGTTATATATCCTAACCTAAGGGAACCTAACACCTCGGATGTAATGTTTTACAACATTCCTGGCGTGTCGGCCCCTATTTCTCGGTGGGAACATTGTATATGTCTATAACGCTATATGTCCTAGCCTGAGACAACCTAACATGTCGAATATAATATTTTACAATATTCCTGGCGCGTCGGCAACTACTTCTCGCTGGGAACTGTATATACGACTATAACGTTATATATCCTAACCTAAGACAACTTAACATGTCGAATGTAATATTTTGCCACATTCCTGGCTCGTTGGCCCCTACTTATCGGTGGGAACATTATATACGTCTATAACGTTCTATATCCTAGCCTAAGGTAATCCTAACGTCTCGGATGTAATATTTTACAACATACCTGGCGCGTCGGCACCTACTTCTCGGTGGGAACATTATATACGTCTATAACGTTATACATCCTAGCCTATGGCAACCTAACATCCCGGATGTTATATTTTACTACATTCCCGGCGCGCCGGCACCTACTTCTCGGTGGGAACATTACATACGTCTATAACGTTATATATCCTAGCCTAAGGTAATCCTAACAACTCGGATGTAATATTTTACTACATTCCTGGCACGTCGGCCCCTAGTTCTCGGTGGGAACATTATACAAGTCTAGAACGCTATATATCCTAGCCTAAGGCAAACTAACATGTCGAATGTAATATTTTACAACATTCCCGTCACTTCGGCACCTACTTCTCGGTGGGAACTGTATATACGACTATAATGTTATATATCCTAACCTAAGACAACTTAACATGTCGAATGTAATATTTTGCCAAATTCCTGGCTCGTTGGCCCCTACTTATCGGTGGGAACATTATATACGTCTATAACGTTATATATCCTAACCTAAGGGAACCTAACATCTCGGATGTAATATTTTACAACATTCCTGGCGTGTCGGCCCCTATTTCTCGGTGGGAACATTATATACGTCTATAACGCTATATATCCTAGCCTAAGGCAAACTAACATCTCGGATGTAATATTTTACTACATTCCTGGCACGTCGGCCACTACTTCTCGGTGGGAAGATTATATAAGTCTAGAACGCTATATATCCTAGCCTAAGGCAAACTAACATGTCGAATGTAATATTTTACAACATTCCCGTCACTTCGGCCCCTACTTCTCGATGGGAACATTATATACGTCTATAACGTTATATATCCTAACCTAAGGCAAAGTAACATCTCGGATGTAATATTTTACTACATTCCCGGCGCGCCGGCCCCTACTTCTCGGTGGGAACATTACATACGTCTATAACGTTATATATCCTAGCCTAAGGTAATCCTAACATCTCGGATGTAATATTTTACAACATTCCTGGCGCGTCGGCACCTACTTCTCGGTGGGAACATTATATACGTCTATAACGTTATATATCCTAACCTAAGGGAACCTAACACCTCGGATGTAATGTTTTACAACATTCCTGGCGTGTCGGCCCCTATTTCTCGGTGGGAACATTGTATATGTCTATAACGCTATATGTCCTAGCCTGAGACAACCTAACATGTCGAATATAATATTTTACAATATTCCTGGCGCGTCGGCAACTACTTCTCGCTGGGAACTGTATATACGACTATAACGTTATATATCCTAACCTAAGACAACTTAACATGTCGAATGTAATATTTTGCCACATTCCTGGCTCGTTGGCCCCTACTTATCGGTGGGAACATTATATACGTCTATAACGTTCTATATCCTAGCCTAAGGTAATCCTAACGTCTCGGATGTAATATTTTACAACATACCTGGCGCGTCGGCACCTACTTCTCGGTGGGAACATTATATACGTCTATAACGTTATACATCCTAGCCTATGGCAACCTAACATCCCGGATGTTATATTTTACTACATTCCCGGCGCGCCGGCACCTACTTCTCGGTGGGAACATTACATACGTCTATAACGTTATATATCCTAGCCTAAGGTAATCCTAACAACTCGGATGTAATATTTTACTACATTCCTGGCACGTCGGCCCCTAGTTCTCGGTGGGAACATTATACAAGTCTAGAACGCTATATATCCTAGCCTAAGGCAAACTAACATGTCGAATGTAATATTTTACAACATTCCCGTCACTTCGGCACGTACTTCTCGGTGGGAACATTATATACGTCTATAACGTTATATATCCTAGCCTAAGGCAACCTAACATCTCGGATGTTATATTTTACTACATTCCTGGCGCGCCGGCCCCTACTTCTCGGTGGGAACATTATATATGTCTATATCGCTATATATCATGACGTAAGGCAACCTAACATGTCGAGCGTAATATTTTACAACATTCCTGGCGTGTCGTCCCCTATTTCTCGGTGGGAACATTATATACGTATATAACGTTATATATCCTAGTCTAAGGCAACCTAACATCTCGGATGTAATATTTTACTACGTTCGTGGCGCACCCGGCCCTACTTCTTGGTGGGAACATTATATACGTCTATAACGTTATATATCCTAGCCTAAGGCAATCCTAACATCTCGGATGTAATATTTTACAACATTCCTGGCGCGTCGGCACCTACTTCTCGGTGGGAACATTATATACGTCTATAACGTTATATATCCTAACCTAAGGGAACCTAACACCTCGGATGTAATGTTTTACAACATTCCTGGCGTGTCGGCCCCTATTTCTCGGTGGGAACATTGTATATGTCTATAACGCTATATGTCCTAGCCTGAGACAACCTAACATGTCGAATATAATATTTTACAATATTCCTGGCGCGTCGGCAACTACTTCTCGGTGGGAACTGTATATACGACTATAACGTTATATATCCTAACCTAAGACAACTTAACATGTCGAATGTAATATTTTGCCACATTCCTGGCTCGTTGGCCCCTACTTATCGGTGGGAACATTATATACGTCTATAACGTTATATATCCTAACCTAAGGGAACCTAACATCTCGGATGTAATATTTTAAAACATTCCTGGCGCGTCGGCACCTACTTCTCGGTGGGAACATTATATACGTCTATAACGTTATATATCCTAACCTAAGGGAACCTAACACGTCGGATGTAATGTTTTACAACATTCCTGGCGTGTCGGACCCTATTTCTCGGTGGGAACATTGTATATGTCTATAACGTTATATGTGCTAGCCTGAGACAACCTAACATGTCGAATATAATATTTTACAATATTCCTGGCGCGTCGGCAACTACTTCTCGGTGGGAACTGTATATACGACTATAACGTTATATATCCTAACCTAAGACAACTTAACATGTCGAATGTAATATTTTGCCACATTCCTGGCTCGTTGGCCCCTACTTATCGGTGGGAACATTATATACGTCTATAACCTTATATATCCTAACCTAAGGGAACCTAACATCTCGGATGTAATATTTTACAACATTCCTGGTGTGTCGGCCCCTATTTCTCGGTGGGAACATTATATACGTCTATAACGCTATATATCCTAGCCTAAGGCAAACTAACATATCGAATATAATATTTTACAACATTCCCGTCACTTCGGCCCCTACTTCTCGATGGGAACATTATATACGTCTATAACGTTATATATCCTAACCTAAGGCAACCTAACATCTCGGATGTAATATTTTACTACATTCCTGGCACGTCGGCCACTACTTCTCGGTGGGAACATTATATAAGTCTAGAACGCTATATATCCTAGCCTACGGCAAACTAACATGTCGAATGTAATATTTTACAACATTCCCGTCACTTCGGCACCTACTTCTCGGTGGGAACATTATATACGTCTATATCGCTATATATCATGACGTAAGGCAACCTAACATGTCGAGCGTAACATTTTACAACATTCCTGGCGTGTCGTCCCCTATTTCTCGGTGGGAACATTATATACGTATATAAGGTTATATATCATAGTCTAAGGCAACCTAACATCTCGGATGTAATATTTTACTACGTTCGTGGCGGACCGGCCCCTACTTCTTGGTGGGAACATTATATACGTCTATAACGTTATATATCCTAGCCTAAGGCAATCCTAACATCTCGGATGTAATATTTTACAACATTCCTGGCGCGTCGGCACCTACTTCTCGGTGGGAACATTATATACGTCTATAACGTTATATATCCTAACCTAAGTGAACCTAACACCTCGGATGTAATGTTTTACAAAATTCCTGGCGTGTCGGCCCCTATTTCTCGGTGGGAACATTGTATATGTCTATAACGCTATATGTCCTAGCCTGAGACAACCTAACATGTCGAATATAATATTTTACAATATTCCTGGCGCGTCGGCAACTACTTCTCGGTGGGAACTGTATATACGACTATAACGTTATATATCCTAACCTAAGACAACTTAAGATGTCGAATGTAATATTTTGCCACATTCCTGGCTCGTTGGCCCCTACTTATCGGTGGGAACATTATATACGTCTATAACGTTATATATCCTAACCTAAGGGAACCTAACATCTCGGATGTAATATTTTACAACATTCCTGGCGTGTCGGCCCCTATTTCTCGGTGGGAACATTATATACGTCTATAACGCTATATATGCTAGCCTAAGGCAAACTAACATATCGAATGTAATATTTTACAACATTCCCGTCACTTCGGCCCCTACTTCTCGATGGGAACATTATATACGTCTATAACGTTATATATCCTAACCTAAGGCAACCTAACATCTCGGATGTAATATTTTACTACATTCCTGGCACGTCGGCCACTACTTCTCGGTGGGAACATTATATAAGTCTAGAACGCTATATATCCTAGCCTACGGCAAACTAACATGTCGAATGTAATATTTTACAACATTCCCGTCACTTCGGCTCCTACTTCTCGGTGGGAACATTATATACGTCTATAACGTTATATATCCTAGCCTATGGCAACCTAACATCTCGGATGTTATATTTTACTACATTCCCGGCGCGCCGGCCCCTACTTCTCGGTGGGAACATTACATACGTCTATAACGTTATATATCCTAGCCTAAGGTAATCCTAACATCTCGGATTTAATATTTTACAACATTCCTGGCGCGTCGGCACCTACTTCTCGGTGGGAACATTATATACGTCTATAACGTTATATATCCTAGCCTATGGCAACCTAACATCTCGGATGTTATATTTTACTACATTCCCGGCGCGCCGGCTCCTACTTCACGGTGCGAACATTACATACGTCTATAACGTTATATATCCTAGCCTAAGGTAATCCTAACATCTCGGATGTAATATTTTACAACATTCCTGGCGCGTCGGCACCTACTTCTCGGTGGGAACAGCATATAAGTCTATAACGTTATATATCCTAACCTAAGGCAACCTAACATCTCGGATGTAATATTTTACTACATTCCTGGCTCGTCGGCCCCTACTTCTCGGTGGGAACATTATATACGTCTATAACGTTACTTATTCTAGCCTAAGGCAACCTAACATCTCGGATGTTATATTTTACTACATTCCTGCCGCGCCGGCACCTACTTCTCGGTGGGAACATTATATACGTCTATAACTTTACATATCCTAGCCTAAGGCAACCTAACATGTCGAGCGTAATATTTTACAACATTCCTGGTTCGTCGGCCCCTACTTCTCGGGTGGAACATTATATACGTCTATAACGTTATATATCCTTACCTAAGGCAACCTAACCTCTCGGATGTAATATTTTACTACATTCCCGGCGCGCCGGCCCCTAGTTCTCGGTGGGAACATTATATACGTCTATAACGCTATATATCCTAGCCTAAGGCAAACTAACATATCGAATGTAATATTTTACAACATTCCCGTCACTTCGGCCCCTACTTCTCGATGGGAACTTTATATACGTCTATAACGTTATATATCCTAACCTAAGGCAACCTAACATCTCGGATGTAATATTTTACTACATTCCTGGCATGTCGGCCACCACTTCTCGGTGGGACCATTATACAAGTCTAGAACGCTATATATCCTATCCTAAGGCAAACTAACATGTCGAATGTAATATTTTACAACATTCCCGTCACTTCGGCACCTACTTCTCGGTGGGAACATTATATACGTCTATAACGTTATATATCCTAGCCTAAGGCAACCTAACATCTCGGATGTTATATTTTACTACATTTCTGGCGCGCCGGCCCCTACTTCTCGGTGGGAACATTATATACGTCTATATCGCTATATATCATGACGTAAATCAACCTAACATGTCGAGCGTAATATTTTACAACATTCCTGGCGTGTCGTCCCCTATTTCTCGTTGGGAACATTATATACGTATATAACGTTATATATCATAGTCTAAGGCAACCTAACATCTCGGATGTAATATTTTACTACGTTCGTGGCGCACCGGCCCCTACTTCTTGGTGGGAACATTATATACGTCTATAACGTTATATATCCTAGCCTAAGGCAATCCTAACATCTCGGATGTAATATTTTACAACATTCCTGGCGCGTCGGCACCTACTTCTCGGTGGGAACATTATATACGTCTATAACGTTATATATCCTAACCTAAGGGAACCTAACACCTCGGATGTAATATTTTACAACATTCCTGGCGTGTCGGCCCCTATTTCTCGGTGGGAACATTGTATATGTCTATAACGCTATATGTCCTAGCCTGAGACAACCTAACATGTCGAATATAATATTTTACAATATTCCTGGCGCGTCGGCAACTACTTCTCGGTGGGAACTGTATATACGACTATAATGTTATATATCCTAACCTAAGACAACTTAACATGTCGAATGTAATATTTTGCCACATTCCTGGCTCGTTGGCCCCTACTTATCGGTGGGAACATTATATACGTCTATAACGTTATATATCCTAACCTAAGGGAACCTAACATCTCGGATGTAATATTTTACAACATTCCTGGCGTGTCGGCCCCTATTTCTCGGTGGGAACATTATATACGTCTATAACGCTATATATCCTAGCCTAAGGCAACCTATCCTTTCGGATCTAATATTTTACTACATTCCTGGCACGTCGGCCCCTAGTTCTCGGTGGGACCATTATATACGTCTATAACGCTATATATCCTAGCCTAAGGCAAACTAACATATCGAATGTAATATTTTACAACATTCCCGTCACTTCGGCCCCTACTTCTCGATGGGAACTTTATATACGTCTATAACGTTATATATCCTAACCTAAGGCAACCTAACATCTCGGATGTAATATTTTACTACATTCCTGGCACGTCGGCCACTACTTCTCGGTGGGAACATTATACAAGTCTAGAACGCTATATATCCTAGCCTAAGGCAAACTAACATGTCGAATGTAATATTTTACAACATTCCCGTCACTTCGGCACCTACCTCTCGGTGGGAACATTATATACGTCTATAACGTTATATATCCTAGCCTAAGTCAACCTAACATCTCGGATGTTATATTTTACTACATTTCTGGCGCGCCGGCCCCTACTTCTCGGTGGGAACATTATATACGTCTATATCGCTATATATCATGACGTAAGGCAACCTAACATGTCGAGCGTAATATTTTACAACATTCTTGGCGTGTCGTCCCCTATTTCTCGGTGGGAACATTATATACGTGTATAACGTTATATATCCTAGTCTAAGGCAACCTAACATCTCGGATGTAATATTTTACTACGTTCGTGGCGCACCCGCCCCTACTTCTTGGTGGGAACATTATATACGTCTATAACGTTATATATCCCAGCCTAAGGCAATCCTAACATCTCGGATGTAATATTTTACAACATTCCTGGCGCGTCGGCACCTACTTCTCGGTGGGAACATTATATACGTCTGTAACGTTATATATCCTAACCTAAGGGAACCTAACACCTCGGATGTAATGTTTTACAACATTCCTGGCGTGTCGGCCCCTATTTCTCGGAGGGAACATTCTATATGTCTATAACGCTATATGTCCTAGCCTGAGGCAACTTAACATGTCGAATGTAATATTTTGCCACATTCCTGGCTCGTTGGCCCCTACTTATCGGTGGGAACATTATATACGTCTATAACGTTATATATCCTAGCCTAAGGCAAACTAACATGTCGAATGTAATATTTTACAACATTCCCGTCACTTCGGCACCTACTTCTCGGTGGGAACATTATATACGTCTATAACGTTATATATCCTAGCCTATGGCAACCTAACATCTCGGATGTTATATTTTACTACATTCCCGGCGCGCTGGCCCCTACTTCTCGGTGGGAACATTATATACGTCTATAACGCCATATATCCTAACTTACGGCAATCCTCATATCTCGGTTGTAATATTTTACAACATTCCTGGCGCGCCGGCACCTATTTCTCGGTGGGAACATTATATACGTCTATAACTTTACATATCCTAGCCTAAGGCAACCTAACATGTCGAGCGTAATATTTTACAACATTCCTGGTTCGTCGGCCCCTACTTCTCGGGTGGAACATTATATACGTCTATAACGTTATATATCCTTACCTAAGGCAACCTAACCTCTCGGATGTAATATTTTACAACATTCCTGGCGCGTCGGCACCTACTTCTCGGTGGGAACATTACATACGTCTATAACGTTATATATCCTAGCATAAGGTAATCCTAACATCTCGGATGTAATATTTTACAACATACCTGGCGCGTCGGCACCTATTTCTCGGTGGTAACATTATATACGTCTATAACGTTATATATCCTAGCCTATGGCAACCTAACATCCCGGATGTTATATTTTACTACATTCCCGGCGCGCCGGCCCCTACTTCTCGGTGGGAACATTACATACGTCTATAACGTTATATATCCTAGCCTAAGGCAATCCTAACATCTCGGATGTAATATTTTACAACATTCCTGGCGCGTCGGCACCTACTTCTCGGTGGGAACAGTATATAAGTCTATAACGTTATATATCCTAACCTAAGGCAACCTAACATCTCGGATGTAATATTTTACTACATTCCTGGCTCGTCGGCCCCTACTTCTCGGTGGGAACATTACATACGTCTATAACGTTATATATCCTAGCCTAAGGTAATCCTGACATCTCGGATGTAATATTTTACAACATTCCTGGCGCGCCGGCCCCTACTTCTCGGTGGGAACATTATATACGTCTATATCGCTATATACCATGACGTAAGGCATCCTAATATGTCGAGCGTAGTATTTTACAACATTCCTGGCGTGTCGGCCCCTATTTCTCGGTGGGAACATTATATACGTATATAACGTTATATATCCTAGTCTGAGGCAACCTAACATCTCGGATGTAATATTTTACTACGTTCGTGGCGCACCGGCCCCTACTTCTTGGTGGGAACATTATATACGTCTATAACGTTATATATCCTAACCTAAGGCAACCTAACCTCTCGGATGTAATATTTTACTACATTCCTGGCACGTCGGCCCCTAGTTCTCGGTGGGAACATTATATACGTCTATAACGTTATATATCCTAACCTAAACCAACCTAACCTCTCAGATCTAATATTTTACTACATTCCTGGCACGTCGGCCCCTAGTTCTCGGTGGGAACATTATATACGTCTATAACGCTATATATCCTAGCCTAAGGCAAACTAACATATCGAATGTAATATTTTACTACATTTCTGGCGCGCCGGCCCCTACTTCTCGGTGGGAACATTATATACGTCTATATCGCTATATATCATGACGTAAGGCAACCTAACATGTCGAGCGTAATATTTTACAACATTCTTGGCGTGTCGTCCCCTATTTCTCGGTGGGAACATTATATACGTGTATAACGTTATATATCCTAGTCTAAGGCAACCTAACATCTCGGATGTAATATTTTACTACGTTCGTGGCGCACCCGCCCCTACTTCTTGGTGGGAACATTATATACGTCTATAACGTTATATATCCCAGCCTAAGGCAATCCTAACATCTCGGATGTAATATTTTACAACATTCCTGGCGCGTCGGCACCTACTTCTCGGTGGGAACATTATATACGTCTGTAACGTTATATATCCTAACCTAAGGGAACCTAACACCTCGGATGTAATGTTTTACAACATTCCTGGCGTGTCGGCCCCTATTTCTCGGAGGGAACATTCTATATGTCTATAACGCTATATGTCCTAGCCTGAGGCAACTTAACAAGTCGAATGTAATATTTTGCCACATTCCTGGCTCGTTGGCCCCTACTTATCGGTGGGAACATTATATACGTCTATAACGTTATATATCCTAGCCTAAGGCAAACTAACATGTCGAATGTAATATTTTACAACATTCCCGTCACTTCGGCACCTACTTCTCGGTGGGAACATTATATACGTCTATAACGTTATATATCCTAGCCTATGGCAACCTAACATCTCGGATGTTATATTTTACTACATTCCCGGCGCGCTGGCCCCTACTTCTCGGTGGGAACATTATATACGTCTATAACGCCATATATCCTAACTTACGGCAATCCTCATATCTCGGTTGTAATATTTTACAACATTCCTGGCGCGCCGGCACCTATTTCTCGGTGGGAACATTATATACGTCTATAACTTTACATATCCTAGCCTAAGGCAACCTAACATGTCGAGCGTAATATTTTACAACATTCCTGGTTCGTCGGCCCCTACTTCTCGGGTGGAACATTATATACGTCTATAACGTTATATATCCTTACCTAAGGCAACCTAACCTCTCGGATGTAATATTTTACAACATTCCTGGCGCGTCGGCACCTACTTCTCGGTGGGAACATTACATACGTCTATAACGTTATATATCCTAGCATAAGGTAATCCTAACATCTCGGATGTAATATTTTACAACATACCTGGCGCGTCGGCACCTATTTCTCGGTGGTAACATTATATACGCCTATAACGTTATATATCCTAGCCTATGGCAACCTAACATCCCGGATGTTATATTTTACTACATTCCCGGCGCGCCGGCCCCTACTTCTCGGTGGGAACATTACATACGTCTATAACGTTATATATCCTAGCCTAAGGCAATCCTAACATCTCGGATGTAATATTTTACAACATTCCTGGCGCGTCGGCACCTACTTCTCGGTGGGAACAGTATATAAGTCTATAACGTTATACATCCTAACCTAAGGCAACCTAACATCTCGGATGTAATATTTTACTACATTCCTGGCTCGTCGGCCCCTACTTCTCGGTGGGAACATTACATACGTCTATAACGTTATATATCCTAGCCTAAGGTAATCCTGACATCTCGGATGTAATATTTTACAACATTCCTGGCGCGCCGGCCCCTACTTCTCGGTGGGAACATTATATACGTCTATATCGCTATATACCATGACGTAAGGCATCCTAATATGTCGAGCGTAGTATTTTACAACATTCCTGGCGTGTCGGCCCCTATTTCTCGGTGGGAACATTATATACGTATATAACGTTATATATCCTAGTCTGAGGCAACCTAACATCTCGGATGTAATATTTTACTACGTTCGTGGCGCACCGGCCCCTACTTCTTGGTGGGAACATTATATACGTCTATAACGTTATATATCCTAACCTAAGGGAACCTAACATCTCGGATGTAATATTTTACAACATTCCTGGCGTGTCGGCCCCTAATTCTCGCTGGGAACATTATATACGTCTTTAACGCTATATATCCTAGCCTAAGGCAACCTAATTTGTCGAGCGTAATATTTTACAACATTCCTGGCACGTCGGCCCCTAGTTCTCGGTGGGAACATTATATACGTCTATAACGCTATATATCCTAGCCTAAGGCAAACTAACATATCGAATGTAATATTTTACTACATTCCCGTCACTTCGGCCCCTACTTCTCGATGGGAACTTTATATACGTCTATAACGTTATATATCCTAACCTAAGGCAACCTAACATCTCGGATGTAATATTTTACTACGTTCGTGGCGCACCGGCCCCTACTTCTTGGTGGGAACATTATATACGTCTATAACGTTATATATCCTAGCCTAAGGCAATCCTAACATCTCGGATGTAATATTTTACAACATTCCTGGCCCGTCGGCACCTACTTCTCGGTGGGAACATTATATACGTCTATAACGTTATATATCCTAGCCTATGGCAACCTAACATCTCGGATGTAATATTTTACTACATTCCTGGCGCGCCGGCCCCTACTTCTCGGTGGGAACATTATATACGTCTATATCGCTATATATAATGACGTAAGACAACCTAACATGTCGAGCGTAATATTTTACAACATTCCTGGCGTGTCGGCCCCTATTTCTCGGTGGGAACATTATATACGTCTATAACGTTATATATCCTAGTCTAAGGCAACCTAACATCTCGGATGTAATATTTTACTACGTTCGTGGCGCACCGAACCCTACTTCTTGGTGGGAAAATTATATACGTCTATAACGTTATATATCCTAGCCTAAGGCAATCCGAACATCTCGGATGTAATATTTTACAACATTCCTGGCGCGTCGGCACCTACTAATCGGTGGGAACATTATATACGTCTATAACGTTATATATCCTAGCCTAAGGCAAACTAACATGTCGAATGTAATATTTTACAACATTCCCGTCACTTCGGCACCTACTTCTCGGTGGGAACATTATATACGTCTATAACGTTATATATCCTAACCTAAGGGAACCTAACATCTCGGATGTAATATTTTACAACATTCCTGGCGTGTCGGCCCCTAATTCTCGCTGGGAACATTATATACGTCTTTAACGCTATATATCCTAGCCTAAGGCAACCTAATTTGTCGAGCGTAATATTTTACAACATTCCTGGCGCGTCGGCACCTACTTCTCGGTGGGAATATTATATACGTCTATAAAGTTATATATCCTAGCCTAGGGCAACCTAACATACCGGATGTAATATTTTACCACATTCCTGGCGCGCTGGCCCCTACTTCTCGGTGGGAACATTATATACGTATATAACGCCATATATCCTAACTTACGGCAATCCTCATATCTCGGATGTAATATTTTACAACATTCCTGGCGCGCCGGCACCTATTTCTCGGTGGGAACATTATATACGTCTATAACTTTACATATCCTAACCTAAGACAACTTAACATGTCGAATGTAATATTTTGCCACATTCCTGGCTCGTTGGCCCCTACTTATCGGTGGGAACATTATATACGTCTATAACGTTATATATCCTAACCTAAGGGAACCTAACATCTCGGATGTAATTTTTTACAACATTCCTGGCGCGTCGGCCCCTACTTCTCGGTGGGAACATTATATACGTCTATATCGCTATATATCATGACGTAAGGCAACCTAACATGTCGAGCGTAATATTTTACAACATTCCTGGCGTGTCGTCCCCTATTTCTCGGTGGGAACATTATATACGTATATAACGTTATATATCATAGTCTAAGGCAACCTAACATCTCGGATGTAATATTTTACTACGTTCGTGGCGCACCGGCCCCTACTTCTTGGTGGGAACATTATATACGTCTATAACGTTATATATCCTAGCCTAAGGCAATCCTAACATCTCGGATGTAATATTTTACAACATTCCTGGCGCGTCGGCACCTACTTCTCGGTGGGAACATTATATACGTCTATAACGTTATATATCCTAACCTAAGGGAACCTAACACCTCGGATGTAATGTTTTACAACATTCCTGGCGTGTCGGCCCCTACTTCTCGGTGGGAACATTGTATATGTCTATAACGCTATATGTCCTAGCCTGAGACAACCTAACATGTCGAATATAATATTTTACAATATTCCTGGCGCGTCGGCTACTACTTCTCGGTGGGAACTGTATATACGACTATAACGTTATATATCCTAACCTAAGACAACTTAACATGTCGAATGTAATATCTTGCCACATTCCTGGCTCGTTGGCCCCTACTTATCGGTGGGAACATTATATACGTCTATAACGTTATATATCCTAACCTAAGGGAACCTAACATCTCGGATGTAATATTTTACAACATTCCTGGCGTGTCGGCCCCTATTTATCGGTGGGAACATTATATACGTCTATAACGCTATATATCCTAGCCTAAGGCAAACTAACATATCGAATGTAATATTTTACAACATTCCCGTCACTTCGGCCCCTACTTCTCGATGGGAACATTATATACGTCTATAACGTTATATATCCTAACCTAAGGCAACCTAACATCTCGGATGTAATATTTTACAACATTCCTGGCGCGCCGGCACCTATTTCTCGGTGGGAACATTATATACGTCTATAACTTTACATATCCTAACCTAAGACAACTTAACATGTCGAATGTAATATTTTGCCACATTCCTGGCTCGTTGGCCCCTACTTATCGGTGGGAACATTATATACGTCTATAACGTTATATATCCTAACCTAAGGGAACCTAACATCTCGGATGTAATTTTTTACAACATTCCTGGCGCGTCGGCCCCTACTTCTCGGTGGGAACATTATATACGTCTATATCGCTATATATCATGACGTAAGGCAACCTAACATGTCGAGCGTAATATTTTACAACATTCCTGGCGTGTCGTCCCCTATTTCTCGGTGGGAACATTATATACGTATATAACGTTATATATCATAGTCTAAGGCAACCTAACATCTCGGATGTAATATTTTACTACGTTCGTGGCGCACCGGCCCCTACTTCTTGGTGGGAACATTATATACGTCTATAACGTTATATATCCTAGCCTAAGGCAATCCTAACATCTCGGATGTAATATTTTACAACATTCCTGGCGCGTCGGCACCTACTTCTCGGTGGGAACATTATATACGTCTATAACGTTATATATCCTAACCTAAGGGAACCTAACACCTCGGATGTAATGTTTTACAACATTCCTGGCGTGTCGGCCCCTACTTCTCGGTGGGAACATTGTATATGTCTATAACGCTATATGTCCTAGCCTGAGACAACCTAACATGTCGAATATAATATTTTACAATATTCCTGGCGCGTCGGCTACTACTTCTCGGTGGGAACTGTATATACGACTATAACGTTATATATCCTAACCTAAGACAACTTAACATGTCGAATGTAATATCTTGCCACATTCCTGGCTCGTTGGCCCCTACTTATCGGTGGGAACATTATATACGTCTATAACGTTATATATCCTAACCTAAGGGAACCTAACATCTCGGATGTAATATTTTACAACATTCCTGGCGTGTCGGCCCCTATTTATCGGTGGGAACATTATATACGTCTATAACGCTATATATCCTAGCCTAAGGCAAACTAACATATCGAATGTAATATTTTACAACATTCCCGTCACTTCGGCCCCTACTTCTCGATGGGAACATTATATACGTCTATAACGTTATATATCCTAACCTAAGGCAACCTAACATCTCGGATGTAATATTTTACTACATTCCTGGCACGTCGGCCACTACTTCTCGGTGGGAACATTATATAAGTCTAGAACGCTATATATCCTAGCCTACGGCAAACTAACATGTCGAATGTAATATTTTACAACATTCCCGTCACTTCGGCACCTACCTCTCGGTGGGAACATTATATACGTCTATAACGTTATATATCCTAGCCTATGGCAACCTAACATCTCGGATGTTATATTTTACTACATTCCCGGCGCGCCGGCCCCTACTTCTCGGTGGGAACATTACATACGTCTATAACGTTATATATCCTAGCCTAAGGTAATCCTAACATCTCGGATGTAATATTTTACAACATTCCTGGCGCGTCGGCACCTACTTCTCGGTGGGAACATTATATACGTCTATAACGTTATATATCCTAGCCTATGGCAACCTAACATCTCGGATGTTATATTTTACTACATTCCCGGCGCGCCGGCTCCTACTTCACGGTGCGAACATTACATACGTCTATAACGTTATATATCCTAGCCTAAGGTAATCCTAACATCTCGGATGTAATATTTTACAACATTCCTGGCGCGTCGGCACCTACTTCTCGGTGGGAACATTATATACGTCTATAACGTTATATATCCTAGCCTATGGCAACCTAACATCTCGGATGTAATATTTTACTACATTCCTGGCGCGCCGGCCCCTACTTCTCGGTGGGAACATTATATACGTCTATATCGCTATATATAATGACGTAAGACAACCTAACATGTCGAGCGTAATATTTTACAACATTCCTGGCGTGTCGGCCCCTATTTCTCGGTGGGAACATTATATACGTCTATAACGTTATATATCCTAGTCTAAGGCAACCTAACATCTCGGATGTAATATTTTACTACGTTCGTGGCGCACCGACCCCTACTTCTTGGTGGGAAAATTATATACGTCCATAACGTTATATATCCTAGCCTAAGGCAATCCGAACATCTCGGATGTAATATTTTACAACATTCCTGGCGCGTCGGCACCTACTAATCGGTGGGAACATTATATACGTCTATAACGTTATATATCCTAGCCTAAGGCAAACTAACATGTCGAATGTAATATTTTACAACATTCCCGTCACTTCGGCACCTACTTCTCGGTGGGAACATTATATACGTCTATAACGTTATATATCCTAACCTAAGGGAACCTAACATCTCGGATGTAATATTTTACAACATTCCTGGCGTGTCGGCCCCTAATTCTCGCTGGGAACATTATATACGTCTTTAACGCTATATATCCTAGCCTAAGGCAACCTAATTTGTCGAGCGTAATATTTTACAACATTCCTGGCGCGTCGGCACCTACTTCTCGGTGGGAATATTATATACGTCTATAAAGTTATATATCCTAGCCTAAGGCAACCTAACATACCGGATGTAATATTTTACCACATTCCTGGCGCGCTGGCCCCTACTTCTCGGTGGGAACATTATATACGTCTATAACGCCATATATCCTAACTTACGGCAATCCTCATATCTCGGATGTAATATTTTACAACATTCCTGGCGCGCCGGCACCTATTTCTCGGTGGGAACATTATATACGTCTATAACTTTACATATCCTAACCTAAGACAACTTAACATGTCGAATGTAATATTTTGCCACATTCCTGGCTCGTTGGCCCCTACTTATCGGTGGGAACATTATATACGTCTATAACGTTATATATCCTAGCCTAAGGCAATCCTAACATCTCGGATGTAATATTTTACAACATTCCTGGCGCGTCGGCACCTACTTCTCGGTGAGAACATTATATACGTCTATAACGTTATATATCCTAACCTAAGGGAACCTAACACCTCGGATGTAATGTTTTACAACATTCCTGGCGCGTCGGCCCCTACTTCTCGGTGGGAACAGTATATAAGCCTATAACGTTATATATCCTAACCTAAGGCAACCTAACATCTCGGATGTAATATTTTACTACATTCCTGGCTCGTCGGCCCCTACTTCTCGGTGGGAACATTACATACGTCTATAACGTTATATATCCTAGCCTAAGGTAATCCTGACATCTCGGATGTAATATTTTACAACATTCCTGGCGCGCCGGCCCCTACTTCTCGGTGGGAACATTATATACGTCTATATCGCTATATACCATGACGTAAGGCAACCTAATATGTCGAGCGTAGTATTTTACAAGATTCCTGGCGTGTCGGCCCCTATTTCTCGGTGGGAACATTATATACGTATATAACGTTATATATCCTAGTCTGAGGCAACCTAACATCTCGGATGTAATATTTTACTACGTTCGTGGCGCACCGGCCCCTACTTCTTGGTGGGAACATTATATACGTCTATAACGTTATATATCCTAACCTAAGGGAACCTAACATCTCGGATGTAATATTTTACAACATTCCTGGCGTGTCGGCCCCTAATTCTCGCTGGGAACATTATATACGTCTTTAACGCTATATATCCTAGCCTAAGGCAACCTAATTTGTCGAGCGTAATATTTTACAACATTCCTGGCACGTCGGCCCCTAGTTCTCGGTGGGAACATTATATACGTCTATAACGCTATATATCCTAGCCTAAGGCAAACTAACATATCGAATGTAATATTTTACTACATTCCCGTCACTTCGGCCCCTACTTCTCGATGGGAACTTTATATACGTCTATAACGTTATATATCCTAACCTAAGGCAACCTAACATCTCGGATGTAATATTTTACTACGTTCGTGGCGCACCGGCCCCTACTTCTTGGTGGGAACATTATATACGTCTATAACGTTATATATCCTAGCCTAAGGCAATCCTAACATCTCGGATGTAATATTTTACAACATTCCTGGCGCGTCGGCACCTACTTCTCGGTGGGAACATTATATACGTCTATAACGTTATATATCCTAACCTAAGGGAACCTAACACCTCGGATGTAATGTTTTACAACATTCCTGGCGTGTCGGCCCCTACTTCTCGGTGGGAACATTGTATATGTCTATAACGCTATATGTCCTAGCCTGAGACAACCTAACATGTCGAATATAATATTTTACAATATTCCTGGCGCGTCGGCTACTACTTCTCGGTGGGAACTGTATATACGACTATAACGTTATATATCCTAACCTAAGACAACTTAACATGTCGAATGTAATATCTTGCCACATTCCTGGCTCGTTGGCCCCTACTTATCGGTGGGAACATTATATACGTCTATAACGTTATATATCCTAACCTAAGGGAACCTAACATCTCGGATGTAATATTTTACAACATTCCTGGCGTGTCGGCCCCTATTTATCGGTGGGAACATTATATACGTCTATAACGCTATATATCCTAGCCTAAGGCAAACTAACATATCGAATGTAATATTTTACAACATTCCCGTCACTTCGGCCCCTACTTCTCGATGGGAACATTATATACGTCTATAACGTTATATATCCTAACCTAAGGCAACCTAACATCTCGGATGTAATATTTTACTACATTCCTGGCACGTCGGCCACTACTTCTCGGTGGGAACATTATATAAGTCTAGAACGCTATATATCCTAGCCTACGGCAAACTAACATGTCGAATGTAATATTTTACAACATTCCCGTCACTTCGGCACCTACCTCTCGGTGGGAACATTATATACGTCTATAACGTTATATATCCTAGCCTATGGCAACCTAACATCTCGGATGTTATATTTTACTACATTCCCGGCGCGCCGGCCCCTACTTCTCGGTGGGAACATTACATACGTCTATAACGTTATATATCCTAGCCTAAGGTAATCCTAACATCTCGGATGTAATATTTTACAACATTCCTGGCGCGTCGGCACCTACTTCTCGGTGGGAACATTATATACGTCTATAACGTTATATATCCTAGCCTATGGCAACCTAACATCTCGGATGTTATATTTTACTACATTCCCGGCGCGCCGGCTCCTACTTCACGGTGCGAACATTACATACGTCTATAACGTTATATATCCTAGCCTAAGGTAATCCTAACATCTCGGATGTAATATTTTACAACATTCCTGGCGCGTCGGCACCTACTTCTCGGTGGGAACATTATATACGTCTATAACGTTATATATCCTAGCCTATGGCAACCTAACATCTCGGATGTAATATTTTACTACATTCCTGGCGCGCCGGCCCCTACTTCTCGGTGGGAACATTATATACGTCTATATCGCTATATATAATGACGTAAGACAACCTAACATGTCGAGCGTAATATTTTACAACATTCCTGGCGTGTCGGCCCCTATTTCTCGGTGGGAACATTATATACGTCTATAACGTTATATATCCTAGTCTAAGGCAACCTAACATCTCGGATGTAATATTTTACTACGTTCGTGGCGCACCGACCCCTTCTTCTTGGTGGGAAAATTATATACGTCCATAACGTTATATATCCTAGCCTAAGGCAATCCGAACATCTCGGATGTAATATTTTACAACATTCCTGGCGCGTCGGCACCTACTAATCGGTGGGAACATTATATACGTCTATAACGTTATATATCCTAGCCTAAGGCAAACTAACATGTCGAATGTAATATTTTACAACATTCCCGTCACTTCGGCACCTACTTCTCGGTGGGAACATTATATACGTCTATAACGTTATATATCCTAACCTAAGGGAACCTAACATCTCGGATGTAATATTTTACAACATTCCTGGCGTGTCGGCCCCTAATTCTCGCTGGGAACATTATATACGTCTTTAACGCTATATATCCTAGCCTAAGGCAACCTAATTTGTCGAGCGTAATATTTTACAACATTCCTGGCGCGTCGGCACCTACTTCTCGGTGGGAATATTATATACGTCTATAAAGTTATATATCCTAGCCTAAGGCAACCTAACATACCGGATGTAATATTTTACCACATTCCTGGCGCGCTGGCCCCTACTTCTCGGTGGGAACATTATATACGTCTATAACGCCATATATCCTAACTTACGGCAATCCTCATATCTCGGATGTAATATTTTACAACATTCCTGGCGCGCCGGCACCTATTTCTCGGTGGGAACATTATATACGTCTATAACTTTACATATCCTAACCTAAGACAACTTAACATGTCGAATGTAATATTTTGCCACATTCCTGGCTCGTTGGCCCCTACTTATCGGTGGGAACATTATATACGTCTATAACGTTATATATCCTAGCCTAAGGCAATCCTAACATCTCGGATGTAATATTTTACAACATTCCTGGCGCGTCGGCACCTACTTCTCGGTGGGAACATTATATACGTCTATAACGTTATATATCCTAACCTAAGGGAACCTAACACCTCGGATGTAATGTTTTACAACATTCCTGGCGCGTCGGCCCCTACTTCTCGGTGGGAACAGTATATAAGCCTATAACGTTATATATCCTAACCTAAGGCAACCTAACATCTCGGATGTAATATTTTACTACATTCCTGGCTCGTCGGCCCCTACTTCTCGGTGGGAACATTACATACGTCTATAACGTTATATATCCTAGCCTAAGGTAATCCTGACATCTCGGATGTAATATTTTACAACATTCCTGGCGCGCCGGCCCCTACTTCTCGGTGGGAACATTATATACGTCTATATCGCTATATACCATGACGTAAGGCAACCTAATATGTCGAGCGTAGTATTTTACAACATTCCTGGCGTGTCGGCCCCTATTTCTCGGTGGGAACATTATATACGTATATAACGTTATATATCCTAGTCTGAGGCAACCTAACATCTCGGATGTAACATTTTACTACGTTCGTGGCGCACCGGCCCCTACTTCTTGGTGGGAACATTATATACGTCTATAACGTTATATATCCTAACCTAAGGGAACCTAACATCTCGGATGTAATATTTTACAACATTCCTGGCGTGTCGGCCCCTAATTCTCGCTGGGAACATTATATACGTCTTTAACGCTATATATCCTAGCCTAAGGCAACCTAATTTGTCGAGCGTAATATTTTACAACATTCCTGGCACGTCGGCCCCTAGTTCTCGGTGGGAACATTATATACGTCTATAACGCTATATATCCTAGCCTAAGGCAAACTAACATATCGAATGTAATATTTTACTACATTCCCGTCACTTCGGCCCCTACTTCTCGATGGGAACTTTATATACGTCTATAACGTTATATATCCTAACCTAAGACAACTTAACATGTCGAATGTAATATTTTGCCACATTCCTGGCTCGTTGGCCCCTACTTATCGGTGGGAACATTATATACGTCTATAACGTTATATATCCTAACCTAAGGGAACCTAACATCTCGGATGTAATATTTTACAACATTCCTGGCGTGTCGGCCCCTATTTATCGGTGGGAACATTATATACGTCTATAACGCTATATATCCTAGCCTAAGGCAAACTAACATATCGAATGTAATATTTTACAACATTCCCGTCACTTCGGCACCTACCTCTCGGTGGGAACATTATATACGTCTATAACGTTATATATCCTAGCCTATGGCAACCTAACATCTCGGATGTTATATTTTACTACATTCCCGGCGCGCCGGCCCCTACTTCTCGGTGGGAACATTACATACGTCTATAACGTTATATATCCTAGCCTAAGGTAATCCTAACATCTCGGATGTAATATTTTACAACATTCCTGGCGCGTCGGCACCTACTTCTCGGTGGGAACATTATATACGTCTATAACGTTATATATCCTAGCCTATGGCAACCTAACATCTCGGATGTAATATTTTACTACATTCCTGGCGCGCCGGCCCCTACTTCTCGGTGGGAACATTATATACGTCTATATCGCTATATATAATGACGTAAGACAACCTAACATGTCGAGCGTAATATTTTACAACATTCCTGGCGTGTCGGCCCCTATTTCTCGGTGGGAACATTATATACGTCTATAACGTTATATATCCTAGTCTAAGGCAACCTAACATCTCGGATGTAATATTTTACTACGTTCGTGGCGCACCGACCCCTACTTCTTGGTGGGAAAATTATATACGTCTATAACGTTATATATCCTAGCCTAAGGCAATCCGAACATCTCGGATGTAATATTTTACAACATTCCTGGCGCGTCGGCACCTACTAATCGGTGGGAACATTATATACGTCTATAACGTTATATATCCTAGCCTAAGGCAAACTAACATGTCGAATGTAATATTTTACAACATTCCCGTCACTTCGGCACCTACTTCTCGGTGGGAACATTATATACGTCTATAACGTTATATATCCTAACCTAAGGGAACCTAACATCTCGGATGTAATATTTTACAACATTCCTGGCGTGTCGGCCCCTAATTCTCGCTGGGAACATTATATACGTCTTTAACGCTATATATCCTAGCCTAAGGCAACCTAATTTGTCGAGCGTAATATTTTACAACATTCCTGGCACGTCGGCCCCTAGTTCTCGGTGGGAACATTATATACGTCTATAACGCTATATATCCTAGCCTAAGGCAAACTAACATATCGAATGTAATATTTTACTACATTCCCGTCACTTCGGCCCCTACTTCTCGATGGGAACTTTATATACGTCTATAACGTTATATATCCTAACCTAAGGCAACCTAACATCTCGGATGTAATATTTTACTACGTTCGTGGCGCACCGGCCCCTACTTCTTGGTGGGAACATTATATACGTCTATAACGTTATATATCCTAGCCTAAGGCAATCCTAACATCTCGGATGTAATATTTTACAACATTCCTGGCGCGTCGGCACCTACTTCTCGGTGGGAACATTATATACGTCTATAACGTTATATATCCTAACCTAAGGGAACCTAACACCTCGGATGTAATGTTTTACAACATTCCTGGCGTGTCGGCCCCTACTTCTCGGTGGGAACATTGTATATGTCTATAACGCTATATGTCCTAGCCTGAGACAACCTAACATGTCGAATATAATATTTTACAATATTCCTGGCGCGTCGGCTACTACTTCTCGGTGGGAACTGTATATACGACTATAACGTTATATATCCTAACCTAAGACAACTTAACATGTCGAATGTAATATCTTGCCACATTCCTGGCTCGTTGGCCCCTACTTATCGGTGGGAACATTATATACGTCTATAACGTTATATATCCTAACCTAAGGGAACCTAACATCTCGGATGTAATATTTTACAACATTCCTGGCGTGTCGGCCCCTATTTATCGGTGGGAACATTATATACGTCTATAACGCTATATATCCTAGCCTAAGGCAAACTAACATATCGAATGTAATATTTTACAACATTCCCGTCACTTCGGCCCCTACTTCTCGATGGGAACATTATATACGTCTATAACGTTATATATCCTAACCTAAGGCAACCTAACATCTCGGATGTAATATTTTACTACATTCCTGGCACGTCGGCCACTACTTCTCGGTGGGAACATTATATAAGTCTAGAACGCTATATATCCTAGCCTACGGCAAACTAACATGTCGAATGTAATATTTTACAACATTCCCGTCACTTCGGCACCTACCTCTCGGTGGGAACATTATATACGTCTATAACGTTATATATCCTAGCCTATGGCAACCTAACATCTCGGATGTTATATTTTACTACATTCCCGGCGCGCCGGCCCCTACTTCTCGGTGGGAACATTACATACGTCTATAACGTTATATATCCTAGCCTAAGGTAATCCTAACATCTCGGATGTAATATTTTACAACATTCCTGGCGCGTCGGCACCTACTTCTCGGTGGGAACATTATATACGTCTATAACGTTATATATCCTAGCCTATGGCAACCTAACATCTCGGATGTTATATTTTACTACATTCCCGGCGCGCCGGCTCCTACTTCACGGTGCGAACATTACATACGTCTATAACGTTATATATCCTAGCCTAAGGTAATCCTAACATCTCGGATGTAATATTTTACAACATTCCTGGCGCGTCGGCACCTACTTCTCGGTGGGAACATTATATACGTCTATAACGTTATATATCCTAGCCTATGGCAACCTAACATCTCGGATGTAATATTTTACTACATTCCTGGCGCGCCGGCCCCTACTTCTCGGTGGGAACATTATATACGTCTATATCGCTATATATAATGACGTAAGACAACCTAACATGTCGAGCGTAATATTTTACAACATTCCTGGCGTGTCGGCCCCTATTTCTCGGTGGGAACATTATATACGTCTATAACGTTATATATCCTAGTCTAAGGCAACCTAACATCTCGGATGTAATATTTTACTACGTTCGTGGCGCACCGACCCCTTCTTCTTGGTGGGAAAATTATATACGTCCATAACGTTATATATCCTAGCCTAAGGCAATCCGAACATCTCGGATGTAATATTTTACAACATTCCTGGCGCGCCGGCACCTATTTCTCGGTGGGAACATTATATACGTCTATAACTTTACATATCCTAACCTAAGACAACTTAACATGTCGAATGTAATATTTTGCCACATTCCTGGCTCGTTGGCCCCTACTTATCGGTGGGAACATTATATACGTCTATAACGTTATATATCCTAGCCTAAGGCAATCCTAACATCTCGGATGTAATATTTTACAACATTCCTGGCGCGTCGGCACCTACTTCTCGGTGGGAACATTATATACGTCTATAACGTTATATATCCTAACCTAAGGGAACCTAACACCTCGGATGTAATGTTTTACAACATTCCTGGCGCGTCGGCCCCTACTTCTCGGTGGGAACAGTATATAAGCCTATAACGTTATATATCCTAACCTAAGGCAACCTAACATCTCGGATGTAATATTTTACTACATTCCTGGCTCGTCGGCCCCTACTTCTCGGTGGGAACATTACATACGTCTATAACGTTATATATCCTAGCCTAAGGTAATCCTGACATCTCGGATGTAATATTTTACAACATTCCTGGCGCGCCGGCCCCTACTTCTCGGTGGGAACATTATATACGTCTATATCGCTATATACCATGACGTAAGGCAACCTAATATGTCGAGCGTAGTATTTTACAACATTCCTGGCGTGTCGGCCCCTATTTCTCGGTGGGAACATTATATACGTATATAACGTTATATATCCTAGTCTGAGGCAACCTAACATCTCGGATGTAACATTTTACTACGTTCGTGGCGCACCGGCCCCTACTTCTTGGTGGGAACATTATATACGTCTATAACGTTATATATCCTAACCTAAGGGAACCTAACATCTCGGATGTAATATTTTACAACATTCCTGGCGTGTCGGCCCCTAATTCTCGCTGGGAACATTATATACGTCTTTAACGCTATATATCCTAGCCTAAGGCAACCTAATTTGTCGAGCGTAATATTTTACAACATTCCTGGCACGTCGGCCCCTAGTTCTCGGTGGGAACATTATATACGTCTATAACGCTATATATCCTAGCCTAAGGCAAACTAACATATCGAATGTAATATTTTACTACATTCCCGTCACTTCGGCCCCTACTTCTCGATGGGAACTTTATATACGTCTATAACGTTATATATCCTAACCTAAGACAACTTAACATGTCGAATGTAATATTTTGCCACATTCCTGGCTCGTTGGCCCCTACTTATCGGTGGGAACATTATATACGTCTATAACGTTATATATCCTAACCTAAGGGAACCTAACATCTCGGATGTAATATTTTACAACATTCCTGGCGTGTCGGCCCCTATTTATCGGTGGGAACATTATATACGTCTATAACGCTATATATCCTAGCCTAAGGCAAACTAACATATCGAATGTAATATTTTACAACATTCCCGTCACTTCGGCACCTACCTCTCGGTGGGAACATTATATACGTCTATAACGTTATATATCCTAGCCTATGGCAACCTAACATCTCGGATGTTATATTTTACTACATTCCCGGCGCGCCGGCCCCTACTTCTCGGTGGGAACATTACATACGTCTATAACGTTATATATCCTAGCCTAAGGTAATCCTAACATCTCGGATGTAATATTTTACAACATTCCTGGCGCGTCGGCACCTACTTCTCGGTGGGAACATTATATACGTCTATAACGTTATATATCCTAGCCTATGGCAACCTAACATCTCGGATGTAATATTTTACTACATTCCTGGCGCGCCGGCCCCTACTTCTCGGTGGGAACATTATATACGTCTATATCGCTATATATAATGACGTAAGACAACCTAACATGTCGAGCGTAATATTTTACAACATTCCTGGCGTGTCGGCCCCTATTTCTCGGTGGGAACATTATATACGTCTATAACGTTATATATCCTAGTCTAAGGCAACCTAACATCTCGGATGTAATATTTTACTACGTTCGTGGCGCACCGACCCCTACTTCTTGGTGGGAAAATTATATACGTCTATAACGTTATATATCCTAGCCTAAGGCAATCCGAACATCTCGGATGTAATATTTTACAACATTCCTGGCGCGTCGGCACCTACTAATCGGTGGGAACATTATATACGTCTATAACGTTATATATCCTAGCCTAAGGCAAACTAACATGTCGAATGTAATATTTTACAACATTCCCGTCACTTCGGCACCTACTTCTCGGTGGGAACATTATATACGTCTATAACGTTATATATCCTAACCTAAGGGAACCTAACATCTCGGATGTAATATTTTACAACATTCCTGGCGTGTCGGCCCCTAATTCTCGCTGGGAACATTATATACGTCTTTAACGCTATATATCCTAGCCTAAGGCAACCTAATTTGTCGAGCGTAATATTTTACAACATTCCTGGCACGTCGGCCCCTAGTTCTCGGTGGGAACATTATATACGTCTATAACGCTATATATCCTAGCCTAAGGCAAACTAACATATCGAATGTAATATTTTACTACATTCCCGTCACTTCGGCCCCTACTTCTCGATGGGAACTTTATATACGTCTATAACGTTATATATCCTAACCTAAGGCAACCTAACATCTCGGATGTAATATTTTACTACGTTCGTGGCGCACCGGCCCCTACTTCTTGGTGGGAACATTATATACGTCTATAACGTTATATATCCTAGCCTAAGGCAATCCTAACATCTCGGATGTAATATTTTACAACATTCCTGGCGCGTCGGCACCTACTTCTCGGTGGGAACATTATATACGTCTATAACGTTATATATCCTAACCTAAGGGAACCTAACACCTCGGATGTAATGTTTTACAACATTCCTGGCGTGTCGGCCCCTACTTCTCGGTGGGAACATTGTATATGTCTATAACGCTATATGTCCTAGCCTGAGACAACCTAACATGTCGAATATAATATTTTACAATATTCCTGGCGCGTCGGCTACTACTTCTCGGTGGGAACTGTATATACGACTATAACGTTATATATCCTAACCTAAGACAACTTAACATGTCGAATGTAATATCTTGCCACATTCCTGGCTCGTTGGCCCCTACTTATCGGTGGGAACATTATATACGTCTATAACGTTATATATCCTAACCTAAGGGAACCTAACATCTCGGATGTAATATTTTACAACATTCCTGGCGTGTCGGCCCCTATTTATCGGTGGGAACATTATATACGTCTATAACGCTATATATCCTAGCCTAAGGCAAACTAACATATCGAATGTAATATTTTACAACATTCCCGTCACTTCGGCCCCTACTTCTCGATGGGAACATTATATACGTCTATAACGTTATATATCCTAACCTAAGGCAACCTAACATCTCGGATGTAATATTTTACTACATTCCTGGCACGTCGGCCACTACTTCTCGGTGGGAACATTATATAAGTCTAGAACGCTATATATCCTAGCCTACGGCAAACTAACATGTCGAATGTAATATTTTACAACATTCCCGTCACTTCGGCACCTACCTCTCGGTGGGAACATTATATACGTCTATAACGTTATATATCCTAGCCTATGGCAACCTAACATCTCGGATGTTATATTTTACTACATTCCCGGCGCGCCGGCCCCTACTTCTCGGTGGGAACATTACATACGTCTATAACGTTATATATCCTAGCCTAAGGTAATCCTAACATCTCGGATGTAATATTTTACAACATTCCTGGCGCGTCGGCACCTACTTCTCGGTGGGAACATTATATACGTCTATAACGTTATATATCCTAGCCTATGGCAACCTAACATCTCGGATGTTATATTTTACTACATTCCCGGCGCGCCGGCTCCTACTTCACGGTGCGAACATTACATACGTCTATAACGTTATATATCCTAGCCTAAGGTAATCCTAACATCTCGGATGTAATATTTTACAACATTCCTGGCGCGTCGGCACCTACTTCTCGGTGGGAACATTATATACGTCTATAACGTTATATATCCTAGCCTATGGCAACCTAACATCTCGGATGTAATATTTTACTACATTCCTGGCGCGCCGGCCCCTACTTCTCGGTGGGAACATTATATACGTCTATATCGCTATATATAATGACGTAAGACAACCTAACATGTCGAGCGTAATATTTTACAACATTCCTGGCGTGTCGGCCCCTATTTCTCGGTGGGAACATTATATACGTCTATAACGTTATATATCCTAGTCTAAGGCAACCTAACATCTCGGATGTAATATTTTACTACGTTCGTGGCGCACCGACCCCTTCTTCTTGGTGGGAAAATTATATACGTCCATAACGTTATATATCCTAGCCTAAGGCAATCCGAACATCTCGGATGTAATATTTTACAACATTCCTGGCGCGCCGGCACCTATTTCTCGGTGGGAACATTATATACGTCTATAACTTTACATATCCTAACCTAAGACAACTTAACATGTCGAATGTAATATTTTGCCACATTCCTGGCTCGTTGGCCCCTACTTATCGGTGGGAACATTATATACGTCTATAACGTTATATATCCTAGCCTAAGGCAATCCTAACATCTCGGATGTAATATTTTACAACATTCCTGGCGCGTCGGCACCTACTTCTCGGTGGGAACATTATATACGTCTATAACGTTATATATCCTAACCTAAGGGAACCTAACACCTCGGATGTAATGTTTTACAACATTCCTGGCGCGTCGGCCCCTACTTCTCGGTGGGAACAGTATATAAGCCTATAACGTTATATATCCTAACCTAAGGCAACCTAACATCTCGGATGTAATATTTTACTACATTCCTGGCTCGTCGGCCCCTACTTCTCGGTGGGAACATTACATACGTCTATAACGTTATATATCCTAGCCTAAGGTAATCCTGACATCTCGGATGTAATATTTTACAACATTCCTGGCGCGCCGGCCCCTACTTCTCGGTGGGAACATTATATACGTCTATATCGCTATATACCATGACGTAAGGCAACCTAATATGTCGAGCGTAGTATTTTACAACATTCCTGGCGTGTCGGCCCCTATTTCTCGGTGGGAACATTATATACGTATATAACGTTATATATCCTAGTCTGAGGCAACCTAACATCTCGGATGTAACATTTTACTACGTTCGTGGCGCACCGGCCCCTACTTCTTGGTGGGAACATTATATACGTCTATAACGTTATATATCCTAACCTAAGGGAACCTAACATCTCGGATGTAATATTTTACAACATTCCTGGCGTGTCGGCCCCTAATTCTCGCTGGGAACATTATATACGTCTTTAACGCTATATATCCTAGCCTAAGGCAACCTAATTTGTCGAGCGTAATATTTTACAACATTCCTGGCACGTCGGCCCCTAGTTCTCGGTGGGAACATTATATACGTCTATAACGCTATATATCCTAGCCTAAGGCAAACTAACATATCGAATGTAATATTTTACTACATTCCCGTCACTTCGGCCCCTACTTCTCGATGGGAACTTTATATACGTCTATAACGTTATATATCCTAACCTAAGGCAACCTAACATCTCGGATGTAATATTTTACTACGTTCGTGGCGCACCGGCCCCTACTTCTTGGTGGGAACATTATATACGTCTATAACGTTATATATCCTAGCCTAAGGCAATCCTAACATCTCGGATGTAATATTTTACAACATTCCTGGCGCGTCGGCACCTACTTCTCGGTGGGAACATTATATACGTCTATAACGTTATATATCCTAACCTAAGGGAACCTAACACCTCGGATGTAATGTTTTACAACATTCCTGGCGTGTCGGCCCCTATTTCTCGGTGGGAACATTGTATATGTCTATAACGCTATATGTCCTAGCCTGAGACAACCTAACATGTCGAATATAATATTTTACAATATTCCTGTCGCGTCGGCAACTACTTCTCGGTGGGAACTGTATATACGACTATAACGTTATATATCCTAACCTAAGACAACTTAACATGTCGAATGTAATATTTTGCCACATTCCTGGCTCGTTGGCCCCTACTTATCGGTGGGAACATTATATACGTCTATAACGTTATATATCCTAACCTAAGGGAACCTAACATCTCGGATGTAATATTTTACAACATTCCTGGCGTGTCGGCCCCTATTTATCGGTGGGAACATTATATACGTCTATAACGCTATATATCCTAGCCTAAGGCAAACTAACATATCGAATGTAATATTTTACAACATTCCCGTCACTTCGGCACCTACCTCTCGGTGGGAACATTATATACGTCTATAACGTTATATATCCTAGCCTATGGCAACCTAACATCTCGGATGTTATATTTTACTACATTCCCGGCGCGCCGGCCCCTACTTCTCGGTGGGAACATTACATACGTCTATAACGTTATATATCCTAGCCTAAGGTAATCCTAACATCTCGGATGTAATATTTTACAACATTCCTGGCGCGTCGGCACCTACTTCTCGGTGGGAACATTATATACGTCTATAACGTTATATATCCTAGCCTATGGCAACCTAACATCTCGGATGTAATATTTTACTACATTCCTGGCGCGCCGGCCCCTACTTCTCGGTGGGAACATTATATACGTCTATATCGCTATATATAATGACGTAAGACAACCTAACATGTCGAGCGTAATATTTTACAACATTCCTGGCGTGTCGGCCCCTATTTCTCGGTGGGAACATTATATACGTCTATAACGTTATATATCCTAGTCTAAGGCAACCTAACATCTCGGATGTAATATTTTACTACGTTCGTGGCGCACCGACCCCTACTTCTTGGTGGGAAAATTATATACGTCTATAACGTTATATATCCTAGCCTAAGGCAATCCGAACATCTCGGATGTAATATTTTACAACATTCCTGGCGCGTCGGCACCTACTAATCGGTGGGAACATTATATACGTCTATAACGTTATATATCCTAGCCTAAGGCAAACTAACATGTCGAATGTAATATTTTACAACATTCCCGTCACTTCGGCACCTACTTCTCGGTGGGAACATTATATACGTCTATAACGTTATATATCCTAACCTAAGGGAACCTAACATCTCGGATGTAATATTTTACAACATTCCTGGCGTGTCGGCCCCTAATTCTCGCTGGGAACATTATATACGTCTTTAACGCTATATATCCTAGCCTAAGGCAACCTAATTTGTCGAGCGTAATATTTTACAACATTCCTGGCGCGTCGGCACCTACTTCTCGGTGGGAATATTATATACGTCTATAAAGTTATATATCCTAGCCTAAGGCAACCTAACATACCGGATGTAATATTTTACCACATTCCTGGCGCGCTGGCCCCTACTTCTCGGTGGTAACATTATATACGTCTATAACGCCATATATCCTAACTTACGGCAATCCTCATATCTCGGATGTAATATTTTACAACATTCCTGGCGCGCCGGCACCTATTTCTCGGTGGGAACATTATATACGTCTATAACTTTACATATCCTAACCTAAGACAACTTAACATGTCGAATGTAATATTTTGCCACATTCCTGGCTCGTTGGCCCCTACTTATCGGTGGGAACATTATATACGTCTATAACGTTATATATCCTAACCTAAGGGAACCTAACATCTCGGATGTAATTTTTTACAACATTCCTGGCGCGTCGGCCCCTACTTCTCGGTGGGAACATTATATACGTCTATATCGCTATATATCATGATGTAAGGCAACCTAACATGTCGAGCGTAATATTTTACAACATTCCTGGCGTGTCGTCCCCTATTTCTCGGTGGGAACATTATATACGTATATAACGTTATATATCATAGTCTAAGGCAACCTAACATCTCGGATGTAATATTTTACTACGTTCGTGGCGCACCGGCCCCTACTTCTTGGTGGGAACATTATATACGTCTATAACGTTATATATCCTAGCCTAAGGCAATCCTAACATCTCGGATGTAATATTTTACAACATTCCTGGCGCGTCGGCACCTACTTCTCGGTGGGAACATTATATACGTCTATAACGTTATATATCCTAACCTAAGGGAACCTAACACCTCGGATGTAATGTTTTACAACATTCCTGGCGCGTCGGCACCTACTTCTCGGTGGGAACATTATATACGTCTATAACGTTATATATCCTAACGTAAGGCAACATAACATCTTTGATGTAATATTTTGCAACATTCCTGGCGTGTCGTCGCCTGCTTCTCGACGGGGATATTATATACGTCTATAACGTTGTATAACCTAACCTAACGCAACCTAACATCTGGGTTGTATATCCTAAACTAAGGCAACCTAACATCTCGAATGTAATATCTGACAACATTCCTGGCATGTCGGTCCGTACTTCTCGGTAGGAACATCATATTCGTCTATAGCGATATATATCTTAACCGAAGGCAACCTAACATGCCGAATGTAATATTTTACAACATTCCTGGCGTGTCGTCGCCTGCTACTCGATGGGGACATTATATACGTCTATAACACTGTATATCCTAACCTAACGCAACCTAACATCTGGGATGTAATATTTTACATTATTCCTGGCATGTCGGTCCCTACGTCTCGGTGAGAACACTCTATACGTCTATAGCGTTGTATATCCTAACCTAAGGCAAACTAACCTCTCTACCGTAATTTTTTACAACACTCCTGGCGTGACGGCGCCTACTTCCGCATGGGGAAATTGTATACGTCTATTACGTGGTATATCCTAACCTAAGGGAACCTAACATCTTGGGTGTAATATTTTACTACATTCCTGGCGTGTCGGCCCGTAGTTCTCGGTGGTAACATTATATACGTCTATAACGTTATATATCCTAGCCTAAGGCGACCTAACATGTCGAATGTAATATTTTTCAACATTCCTGGCGCGTCGGCTCCTACTTTTCGGTGGGAACATTGTATACGTCTATAACGTTATATATCCTAACGTAAGGCAACATAACATCTCGGATGTAATGTTTTACAACATTCCTGGCGTGTCGTCGCCTGCTTCTCGATGGGGACATTATATACGTCTATAACTTTACATATCCTAGCCTAAGGCAACCTAACATGTCGAGGGTAATATTTTACAACATTCCTGGTTCGTCGGCCCCTACTTCTCGGGTGGAAAATTATATACGTCTATAACGTAATATATCCTTACCTAAGGTAACCTAACCTCTCGGATGTACTATTTTACTACATTCCTGGCACGTCGGCCCCTAGTTCTCGGTGGGAACATTATATACGTCTATAACGTTATATATCCTAACCTAAGGCAACCTAACCTCTCGGATCTAATATTTTACTACATTCCTGGCACGTCGGCCCCTAGTTCTCGGTGGGAACATTATATACGTCTATAACGCTATATATCCTAGCCTAAGGCAAACTAACGTATCGAATATAATATGTTACAACATTCCCGTCATTTCGGCCCCTACTTCTCGATGGGAACTTTATATACATCTGTAACGTTATATATCCTAACCTAAGGCAACCTAACATCTCGGATGTAATATTTTACTACATTCCTGGCACGTCGGCCACTACTTCCCGGTGGGAACATTATACAAGTCTAGAACGCTATATATCCTAGCCTAAGGCAAACTAACATGTCGAATGTAATATTTTACAACATTCCCGTCACTTCGGCACCTACTTCTCGGTGGGAACATTATATACGTCTATAACGTTATATATCCTAGCCTAAGGCAACCTAACATCTCGGATGTTATATTTTACTACATTCTTGGCGCGCCGGCCCCTACATCTCGGTGGGAACATTATATACGTCTATATCGCTATATATCATGACGTAAGGCAACCTAACATGTCGAGCGTAATATTTTACAACATTCTTGGCGTGTCGTCCCCTATTTCTCGGTGGGAACATTATATACGTATATAACGTTATATATCCTAGTCTAAGGCAACCTAACATCTCGGATGTAATATTTTACTACGTTCGTGGCGCACCCGCCCCTACTTCTTGGTGAGAACATTATATACGTCTATAACGTTATATATCCTAGCCTAAGGCAATCCTAACATCTCGGATGTAATATTTTACAACATTCCTGGCGCGTCGGCACCTACTTCTCGGTGGGAACATTATATACGTCTATAACGTTATATATCCTAACCTAAGGGAACCTAACACCTCGGATGTAATGTTTTACAACATTCCTGGCGTGTCGGCCCCTATTTCTCGGAGGGAACATTCTATATGTCTATAACGCTATATGTCCTAGCCTGAGGCAACCTAACATGTCGAATATAATATTTTACAATATTCCTGGCGCGTCGGCAACTACTTCTCGGTGGGAACTGTATATACGACTATAACGTTATATATCCTAACCTAAGACAACTTAACATGTCGAATGTAATATTTTGCCACATTCCTGGCTCGTTGGCCCCTACTTATCGGTGGGAACGTTATATACGTCTATAACGTTATATATCCTAACCTAAGGGAACCTAACATCTCGGATGTAATATTTTACAACATTCCTGGCGCGTCGGCCCCTACTTCTCGGTGGGAACATTATATACGTCTATATCGCTATATATCATGACGTAAGGCAACCTAACATGTCGAGCGTAATATTTTACAACATTCCTGGCGTGTGGTCCCCTATTTCTCGGTGGGAACATTATATACGTATATAACGTTATATATCATAGTCTAAGGCAACCTAACATCTCGGATGTAATATTTTACTACGTTCGTGGCGCACCGGCCCCTACTTCTTGGTGGGAACATTATATACGTCTATAACGTTATATATCCTAGCCTAAGGCAATCCTAACATCTCGGATGTAATATTTTACAACATTCCTGGCGCGTCGGCACCTACTTCTCGGTGGGAACATTATATACGTCTATAACGTTATATATCCTAACCTAAGGGAACCTAACACCTCGGATGTAATGTTTTACAACATTCCTGGCGCGTCGGCACCTACTTCTCGGTGGGAACATTATATACGTCTATAACGTTATATATCCTAACGTAAGGCAACATAACATCTTTGATGTAATATTTTGCAACATTCCTGGCGTGTCGTCGCCTGCTTCTCGACGGGGATATTATATACGTCTATAACGTTGTATAACCTAACCTAACGCAACCTAACATCTGGGTTGTATATCCTAAACTAAGGCAACCTAACATCTCGAATGTAATATCTGACAACATTCCTGGCATGTCGGTCCGTACTTCTCGGTAGGAACATCATATACGTCTATAGCGATATATATCTTAACCGAAGGCAACCTAACATGCCGAATGTAATATTTTACAACATTCCTGGCGTGTCGTCGCCTGCTACTCGATGGGGACATTATATACGTCTATAACACTGTATATCCTAACCTAACGCAACCTAACATCTGGGATGTAATATTTTACATTATTCCTGGCATGTCGGTCCCTACGTCTCGGTGAGAACACTCTATACGTCTATAGCGTTGTATATCCTAACCTAAGGCAAACTAACCTCTCTACCGTAATTTTTTACGACACTCCTGGCGTGACGGCGCCTACTTCCGCATGGGGAAATTGTATACGTCTATTACGTTGTATATCCTAACCTAAGGGAACCTAACATCTTGGGTGTAATATTTTACTACATTCCTGGCGTGTCGGCCCGTAGTTCTCGGTGGTAACATTATATACGTCTATAACGTTATATATCCTAGCCTAAGGCGACCTAACATGTCGAATGTAATATTTTTCAACATTCCTGGCGCGTCGGCTCCTACTTTTCGGTGGGAACATTGTATACGTCTATAACGTTATATATCCTAACGTAAGGCAACATAACATCTCGGATGTAATGTTTTACAACATTCCTGGCGTGTCGTCGCCTGCTTCTCGATGGGGACATTATATACGTCTATAACTTTACATATCCTAGCCTAAGGCAACCTAACATGTCGAGGGTAATATTTTACAACATTCCTGGTTCGTCGGTCCCTACTTCTCGGGTGGAACATTATATACGTCTATAACGTAATATATCCTTACCTAAGGTAACCTAACCTCTCGGATGTAATATTTTACTACATTCGTGGCACGTCGGCCCCTAGTTCTCGGTGGGAACATTATATACGTCTATAACGTTATATATCCTAACCTAAGGCAACCTAACCTCTCGGATCTAATATTTTACTACATTCCTGGCACGTCGGCCCCTAGTTCTCGGTGGGAACATTATATACGTCTATAACGCTATATATCCTAGCCTAAGGCAAACTAACGTATCGAATATAATATGTTACAACATTCCCGTCACTTCGGCCCCTACTTCTCGATGGGAACTCTATATACATCTGTAACGTTATATATCCTAACCTAAGGCAACCTAACATCTCGGATGTAATATTTTACTACATTCCTGGCACGTCGGCCACTACTTCCCGGTGGGAACTTTATATACATCTGTAACGTTATATATCCTAACCTAAGGCAACCTAACATCTCGGATGTAATATTTTACTACATTCCTGGCACGTCGGCCACTACTTCCCGGTGGGAACATTATACAAGTCTAGAACGCTATATATCCTAGCCTAAGGCAAACTAACATGTCGAATGTAATATTTTACAACATTCCCGTCACTTCGGCACCTACTTCTCGGTGGGAACATTATATACGTCTATAACGTTATATATCCTAGCCTAAGGCAACCTAACATCTCGGATGTTATATTTTACTACATTCTTGGCGCGCCGGCCCCTACTTCTCGGTGGGAACATTATATACGTCTATATCGCTATATATCATGACGTAAGGCAACCTAACATGTCGAGCGTAATATTTTACAACATTCTTGGCGTGTCGTCCCCTATTTCTCGGTGGGAACATTATATACGTATATAACGTTATATATCCTAGTCTAAGGCAACCTAACATCTCGGATGTAATATTTTACTACGTTCGTGGCGCACCCGCCCCTACTTCTTGGTGGGAACATTATATACGTCTATAACGTTATATATCCTAGCCTAAGGCAATCCTAACATCTCGGATGTAATATTTTACAACATTCCTGGCGCGTCGGCACCTACTTCTCGGTGGGAACATTATATACGTCTATAACGTTATATATCCTAACCTAAGGGAACCTAACACCTCGGATGTAATGTTTTACAACATTCCTGGCGTGTCGGCCCCTATTTCTCGGAGGGAACATTCTATATGTCTATAACGCTATATGTCCTAGCCTGAGGCAACCTAACATGTCGAATATAATATTTTACAATATTCCTGGCGCGTCGGCAACTACTTCTCGGTGGGAACTGTATATACGACTATAACGTTATATATCCTAACCTAAGACAACTTAACATGTCGAATGTAATATTTTGCCACATTCCTGGCTCGTTGGCCCCTACTTATCGGTGGGAACGTTATATACGTCTATAACGTTATATATCCTAACCTAAGGGAACCTAACATCTCGGATGTAATATTTTACAACATTCCTGGCGCGTCGGCCCCTACTTCTCGGTGGGAACATTATATACGTCTATATCGCTATATATCATGACGTAAGGCAACCTAACATGTCGAGCGTAATATTTTACAACATTCCTGGCGTGTCGTCCCCTATTTCTCGGTGGGAACATTATATACGTATATAACGTTATATATCATAGTCTAAGGCAACCTAACATCTCGGATTTAATATTTTACTACGTTCGTGGCGCACCGGCCCCTACTTCTTGGTGGGAACATTATATACGTCTATAACGTTATATATCCTAGCCTAAGGCAATCCTAACATCTCGGATGTAATATTTTACAACATTCCTGGCGCGTCGGCACCTACTTCTCGGTGGGAACATTATATACGTCTATAACGTTATATATCCTAGCCTAAGGGAACCTAACACCTCGGATGTAATGTTTTACAACATTCCTGGCGCGTCGGCACCTACTTCTCGGTGGGAACATTATATACGTCTATAACGTTATATATCCTAACGTAAGGCAACATAACATCTTTGATGTAATATTTTGCAACATTCCTGGCGTGTCGTCGCCTGCTTCTCGACGGGGATATTATATACGTCTATAACGTTGTATAACCTAACCTAACGCAACCTAACATCTGGGTTGTATATCCTAAACTAAGGCAACCTAACATCTCGAATGTAATATCTGACAACAATCCTGGCATGTCGGTCCGTACTTCTCGGTAGGAACATCATATACGTCTATAGCGATATATATCTTAACCGAAGGCAACCTAACATGCCGAATGTAATATTTTACAACATTCCTGGCGTGTCGTCGCCTGCTACTCGATGGGGACATTATATACGTCTATAACACTGTATATCCTAACCTAACGCAACCTAACATCTGGGATGTAATATTTTACATTATTCCTGGCATGTCGGTCCCCACGTCTCGGTGAGAACACTCTATACGTCTATAGCGTTGTATATCGTAACCTAAGGCAAACTAACCTCTCTACCGTAATTTTTTACGACACTCCTGGCGTGACGGCGCCTACTTCCGCATGGGGAAATTGTATACGTCTATTACGTTGTATATCCTAACCTAAGGGAACCTAACATCTTGGGTGTAATATTTTACTACATTCCTGGCGTGTCGGCCCGTAGTTCTCGGTGGTAACATTATATACGTCTATAACGTTATATATCCTAGCCTAAGGCGACCTAACATGTCGAATGTAATATTTTTCAACATTCCTGGCGCGTCGGCTCCTACTTTTCGGTGGGAACATTGTATACGTCTATAACGTTATATATCCTAACGTAAGGCAACATAACATCTCGGATGTAATGTTTTTCAACATTCCTGGCGTGTCGTCGCCTGCTTCTCGATGGGGACTTTATATACGTCTATAACGTTGTATATCCTAACCTAACGCAACCTAACGTCTGGGATGTAATATTTTACATCATTCCTGGCATGTCCGTCCCTACGTCTCGGTGGTAACATTATATACGTCTATAACGTTATATATCCTAGACTAAAACAGCCTAACATGTCGAATGTAATATTTTACAACATTCATGGCGTGTCGTCGCCTACTTCTCGATGGGAACATTATATACGTCTATAACGTTGTATATCAGATCTTAAGGCAACCTAACCTGTCTACCGTATATTTTACAACATTCCTGGCGTGTCGTCGCCTACTTATCGATGGGGACATTATATACGTCTATAACGTTATATATCCTAACGTAAGGCAACATAACATCTTTGATGTAATATTTTGCAACATTCCTGGCGTGTCGTCGCCTGCTTCTCGACGGGGATATTATATACGTCTATAACGTTGTATAACCTAACCTAACGCAACCTAACATCTGGGTTGTATATCCTAAACTAAGGCAACCTAACATCTCGAATGTAATATCTGACAACAATCCTGGCATGTCGGTCCGTACTTCTCGGTAGGAACATCATATACGTCTATAGCGATATATATCTTAACCGAAGGCAACCTAACATGCCGAATGTAATATTTTACAACATTCCTGGCGTGTCGTCGCCTGCTACTCGATGGGGACATTATATACGTCTATAACACTGTATATCCTAACCTAACGCAACCTAACATCTGGGATGTAATATTTTACATTATTCCTGGCATGTCGGTCCCCACGTCTCGGTGAGAACACTCTATACGTCTATAGCGTTGTATATCGTAACCTAAGGCAAACTAACCTCTCTACCGTAATTTTTTACGACACTCCTGGCGTGACGGCGCCTACTTCCGCATGGGGAAATTGTATACGTCTATTACGTTGTATATCCTAACCTAAGGGAACCTAACATCTTGGGTGTAATATTTTACTACATTCCTGGCGTGTCGGCCCGTAGTTCTCGGTGGTAACATTATATACGTCTATAACGTTATATATCCTAGCCTAAGGCGACCTAACATGTCGAATGTAATATTTTTCAACATTCCTGGCGCGTCGGCTCCTACTTTTCGGTGGGAACATTGTATACGTCTATAACGTTATATATCCTAACGTAAGGCAACATAACATCTCGGATGTAATGTTTTTCAACATTCCTGGCGTGTCGTCGCCTGCTTCTCGATGGGGACTTTATATACGTCTATAACGTTGTATATCCTAACCTAACGCAACCTAACGTCTGGGATGTAATATTTTACATCATTCCTGGCATGTCCGTCCCTACGTCTCGGTGGTAACATTATATATGTCTATAACGTTATATATCCTAGACTAAAACAGCCCAACATGTCGAATGTAATATTTTACAACATTCATGGCGTGTCGTCGCCTACTTCTCGATGGGAACATTATATACGTCTATAACGTTGTATATCAGATCCTAAGGCAACCTAACCTGTCTACCGTATATTTTACAACATTCCTGGCGTGTCGTCGCCTACTTATCGATGGGGACATTATATACGTCTATAACGTTATATATCCTAACGTAAGGCAACATAACATCTTTGATGTAATACTTTGCAACATTCCTGGCGTGTCGTCGCCTGCTTCTCGACGGGGATATTATATACGTCTATAACGTTGTATAACCTAACCTAACGCAACCTAACATCTGGGTTGTATATCCTAAACTAAGGCAACCTAACATCTCGAATGTAATATCTGACAACATTCCTGGCATGTCGGTCCGTACTTCTCGGTAGGAACATCATATACGTCTATAGCGATATATATCTTAACCGAAGGCAACCTAACATGCCGAATGTAATATTTTGCAACATTCCTGGCGTGTCGTCGCCTGCTTCTCCACGGGGATATTATATACGTCTATAACGTTGTATAACCTAACCTAACGCAACCTAACATCTGGGTTGTATATCCTAAACTAAGGCAACCTAACATCTCGAATGTAATATCTGACAACATTCCTGGCATGTCGGTCCGTACTTCTCGGTAGGAACATCATATACGTCTATAGCGATATATATCTTAACCGAAGGCAACCTAACATGCCGAATGTAATATTTTACAACATTCCTGGCGTGTCGTCGCCTGCTACTCGATGGGGACATTATATACGTCTATAACACTGTATATCCTAACCTAACGCAACCTAACATCTGGGATGTAATATTTTACATTATTCCTGGCATGTCGGTCCCCACGTCTCGGTGAGAACACTCTATACGTCTATAGCGTTGTATATCCTAACCTAAGGCAAACTAACCTCTCTACCGTAATTTTTTACGACACTCCTGGCGTGACGGCGCCTACTTCCGCATGGGGAAATTGTATACGTCTATTACGTTGTATATCCTAACCTAAGGGAACCTAACATCTTGGGTGTAATATTTTACTACATTCCTGGCGTGTCGGCCCGTAGTTCTCGGTGGTAACATTATATACGTCTATAACGTTATATATCCTAGCCTAAGGCGACCTAACATGTCGAATGTAATATTTTTCAACATTCCTGGCGCGTCGGCTCCTACTTTTCGGTGGGAACATTGTATACGTCTATAACGTTATATATCCTAACGTAAGGCAACATAACATCTCGGATGTAATGTTTTTCAACATTCCTGGCGTGTCGTCGCCTGCTTCTCGATGGGGACTTTATATACGTCTATAACGTTGTATATCCTAACCTAACGCAACCTAACGTCTGGGATGTAATATTTTACATCATTCCTGGCATGTCCGTCCCTACGTCTCGGTGGTAACATTATATATGTCTATAACGTTATATATCCTAGACTAAAACAGCCTAACATGTCGAATGTAATATTTTACAACATTCATGGCGTGTCGTCGCCTACTTCTCGATGGGAACATTATATACGTCTATAACGTTGTATATCAGATCCTAAGGCAACCTAACCTGTCTACCGTATATTTTACAACATTCCTGGCGTGTCGTCGCCTACTTATCGATGGGGACATTATATACGTCTATAACGTTATATATCCTAACGTAAGGCAACATAACATCTTTGATGTAATACTTTGCAACATTCCTGGCGTGTCGTCGCCTGCTTCTCGACGGGGATATTATATACGTCTATAACGTTGTATAACCTAACCTAACGCAACCTAACATCTGGGTTGTATATCCTAAACTAAGGCAACCTAACATCTCGAATGTAATATCTGACAACATTCCTGGCATGTCGGTCCGTACTTCTCGGTAGGAACATCATATACGTCTATAGCGATATATATCTTAACCGAAGGCAACCTAACATGCCGAATGTAATATTTTGCAACATTCCTGGCGTGTCGTCGCCTGCTTCTCCACGGGGATATTATATACGTCTATAACGTTGTATAACCTAACCTAACGCAACCTAACATCTGGGTTGTATATCCTAAACTAAGGCAACCTAACATCTCGAATGTAATATCTGACAACATTCCTGGCATGTCGGTCCGTACTTCTCGGTAGGAACATCATATACGTCTATAGCGATATATATCTTAACCGAAGGCAACCTAACATGCCGAATGTAATATTTTACAACATTCCTGGCGTGTCGTCGCCTGCTACTCGATGGGGACATTATATACGTCTATAACACTGTATATCCTAACCTAACGCAACCTAACATCTGGGATGTAATATTTTACATTATTCCTGGCATGTCGGTCCCCACGTCTCGGTGAGAACACTCTATACGTCTATAGCGTTGTATATCCTAACCTAAGGCAAACTAACCTCTCTACCGTAATTTTTTACGACACTCCTGGCGTGACGGCGCCTACTTCCGCATGGGGAAATTGTATACGTCTATTACGTTGTATATCCTAACCTAAGGGAACCTAACATCTTGGGTGTAATATTTTACTACATTCCTGGCGTGTCGGCCCGTAGTTCTCGGTGGTAACATTATATACGTCTATAACGTTATATATCCTAGCCTAAGGCGACCTAACATGTCGAATGTAATATTTTTCAACATTCCTGGCGCGTCGGCTCCTACTTTTCGGTGGGAACATTGTATACGTCTATAACGTTATATATCCTAACGTAAGGCAACATAACATCTCGGATGTAATGTTTTTCAACATTCCTGGCGTGTCGTCGCCTGCTTCTCGATGGGGACTTTATATACGTCTATAACGTTGTATATCCTAACCTAACGCAACCTAACGTCTGGGATGTAATATTTTACATCATTCCTGGCATGTCCGTCCCTACGTCTCGGTGGTAACATTATATACGTCTATAACGTTATATATCCTAGACTAAAACAGCCTAACATGTCGAATGTAATATTTTACAACATTCATGGCGTGTCGTCGCCTACTTCTCGATGGGAACATTATATACGTCTATAACGTTGTATATCAGATCCTAAGGCAACCTAACCTGTCTACCGTATATTTTACAACATTCCTGGCGTGTCGTCGCCTACTTATCGATGGGGACATTATATACATCTATAACGTTGTATATCCTAACCTAACGCAACCTAACATCTCGGATGTAATAATTGACAACATTCCTGGCGTGTCGGCCCGTACTTCTCGGTGGGAACATTATATACGTCTATAACGTTATATATCCTAGCCTAAGGCAACCTAACATCTCGGATGTAATATTTTACAACATTCCTGGCGCGTCGGCTCCTACTTTTCGGTGGGAACATTATATACGTCTATAACGTTATATATCCTAACGTAAGGCAACATAACATCTTTGATGTAATGTTTTACAACATTCCTGGCGTGTAGTCGCCTGCTTCTCGATGGGGACATTATATACGTCTATAACACTGTATATCCTAACCTAACGCAACCTAACATCTGGGATGTAATATTTTACATTATTCCTGGCTTATCGGTCCCTACGTCTCGGTGGGAACACTCTATACGTCTATAGCGTTGTATATCCTAACCCAAGGCAACCTAACATCTCGGGTGTAATATTTTGCAACATTCCTGACGCGTCGGCCCCTATTTCTCGGTGGGAACATTATATACGTCTATAACGTTGTATATCCTAACCTAACGCAACCTAACATCTCGGATGTAATAGTTGACAACATTCCTGGCGTGTCGGCCCGTACTTCTCGGTGGGAACATTATATACGTCTATAACGTTGTATATCCTAACCTAACGCAACCTAACTTCTGAGATGTAATATTTTACAACATTCCTGGCATGTCCGCCCATACTTCTCGGTCGGAACATTATATACGTCTATAACGTTATATATCCTAGCCTAAGGCGGCCTAACATGTCGAATGTAATATTATTCAACATTCCTGGCGTGTCGTCGCCTCCTTCTCGAAGGGTACATTATATACGTCTATAACAGTGTATATTCTATCCTAACGCAACCTAACATCTGGGATGTAATATTTTACAACATTCCTGGCATGTCGGTCCCTACGTCTCGGTGGGAACATTATATACGTCTATAACGTTGAATATCCTAACCTAAGGGAACGTAACATCTCGGGTGTAATATTTTACAACATTCCTGACGCGTCGGCCCCTATTTCTCGGTGGGAACATTCTATACCTCTATAACGTTGTATATCCTAACCTAAGGCAACCTAACATCTCGGAAGTAATAGTTGACAACTTTCCTGGCGTGTGCGCCCGTACTTCTCGGTGGGAACATTATATACATCTATCACGTTATATATCCTAACGTGAGGTAACCTAACATCTCGGATGTAGTATTTTCCAATATTCCTGGCGGGTCGGCCTGTACATCTCGTTGGGAACATTATATACGTCTATAACCTAATATAATCTAACCTAACCCATCCATACACTGGCTGGTAATGTTTTACAGAATATCGTTCGTGTCGTCCCGTACGACTCGGTGCGGACATTATATACGTCTATATCGTTATATATCCTAGCCTAAGGCAACCTAACATCTCGAATGTTGTATTTTACAACATTCCTGGCATGTCGTTCCCTACATCTCGGTGGGAACATTCCATACGTCTATAACGTTGTATATCCTAACCTAAGGGAACCTAACATCTCGGGTGTAATATTTTACATCATTCCTGACGCGATGGGCCCCTATTTCTCGGTTGGAACATTAAATACGTCTATAACGTTATATATCCTAACCGAAGGCAACCTGTCATCTCGGATGTAATATTTTACAACATTCCTATCGTGTCGTCGCCTGCTTCTCGATGGGGATATTATATACGACTATAACGTTGTATATCCTAACCTAACGCAACCTAACATCTGGTGATGTAATCTTTTACAACATTCCTGGCATCTCGGTCCCTACGTCTTGGTAGGAACATTCTATACGTCTATAACGTTGTATATCCTAGCCTAAGGGAACCTAATATCACGGGTGTAATATTTTACAACATTCCTGACGTGTCGGCTCCTATTTCTCGGTGGGATCATTATATACGTCTATAACGTTATATATCCTAGCGTAAGGCGACCTAACATGTCGAATGTAATATTTTACAACATTCCTGGCGTGTCGTGGCCTGCTTCTCGATGGGGACAGTATATACGTCTATAACGGTGTATATTCTATCCTAACGCAACCTAACATCTGGGATGTAATATATTACAACATTCTGGCATGTCGGTCACTACGTCTCGGTGGTAACATCATATACGTCTATAACGTTATATATCCTAGCCTAAGGCAACCTAACATCTCGGATCTAATATTTTGCAACATTCCCGGCGTGTCGTCGCCTGCTTCTCGATGGGGACATTATATACGTCTATATGGCTGTATATTCTCACCTAAGGCAACCTAACATCTGGGATGTAATATTTTACAAGATTCCTGGCACGTCGATCCCCACGTCTCGGTGGGAACATTATATACGTCTATAACGATATATATCCTAACCTAACGCAACCTAACATCTCGGATGTAATATTTTACAACATTCCTGGCATGTCGGTCCCTACATCTCGGTGGGAACATACTATACGTCTATAACGTTGTATATCCTAACCTAAGGGAACCTAACATTTCGGGTGTAATATTTTACAACATTCCTGACGCGTCGGCCCCTATTTCTCGGTGGGAATATTATATACGTCTATAACGATATATATCCTAACCTTTGGGAACCTAACATCTCGGATGTAATATTTAACAACATTCCTGGCATGTCGGTCCCTACTTCTCGGTGGGAACATTGTATACGTCTATGACGATATATATACCAGCCTAAGGCAACCTAACATCTCGGATGTAATATTTTAGAACATTCCTGGAGCGTCGGCCCCTATTTCTCGGTGGGAACATTATATACGTCTATAAAGTTATATATCCTAGCCTAAGGCAGCCTAACATGTCGAATGTAATATTATTCAACATTCCTGGCGTGTCGTCGCCTGCTTCTCGAAGGGTACATTATATACGTCTATAACGGTGTATATTCTATCCTAACGCAACCTAACATCTGGGATGTAATATTTTACAACATTCCTGGCATGTCGGTCCCTACGTCTCGGTGGGAACATTATATACGTCTATAACGTTGAATATCCTAACCTAAGGGAACGTAACATCTCTGGTGTAATATTTTACAACATTCCTGACGCGCCGGCCCCTATTTCTCGGTGGGAACATTCTATACGTCTATAACGTTGTATATCCTAACCTAAGGCAACCTAACATCTCGGAAGTAATAGTTGACAACTTTCCTGGCGTGTGCGCCCGTACTTCTCGGTGGGAACATTATATACATCTATCACGTTATATATCCTAACGTGAGGTAACCTTACATCTCGGATGTAGTATTTTCCAATATTCCTGGCGGGTCGGCCTGTACATCTCGTTGGGAACATTATATACGTCTATAACCTAATATAATCTAACCTAACCCATCCATACACTGGCTGGTAATGTTTTACAGAATATCGTTCGTGTCGTCCCGTACGACTCGGTGCGGACATTATATACGTCTATATCGTTATATATCCTAGCCTAAGGCAACCTAACATCTCGAATGTTGTATTTTACAACATTCCTGGCATGTCGTTCCCTACTTCTCGGTGGGAACATTCCATACGTCTATAACGTTGTATATCCTAACCTAAGGGAAGCTAACATCTCGGGTGTAATATTTTACATCATTCCTGACGCGATGGGCCCCTATTTCTCGGTGGGAACATTAAATACGTCTATAACGTTATATATCCTAACCGAAGGCAACCTGTCATCTCGGATGTAATATTTTACAACATTCCTATCGTGTCGTCGCCTGCTTCTCGATGGGGATATTATATACGACTATAACGTTGTATATCCTAACCTAACGCAACCTAACATCTGGTGATGTAATCTTTTACAACATTCCTGGCATCTCGGTCACTACGTCTTGGTAGGAACATTCTATACGTCTATAACGTTGTATATCCTAGCCTAAGGCAACCTTACCTCTCTACCGTATATTTTACAACATTCCTGGCGTGTCGTGGCCTACTTATCGATGGGGATATTATATACATCTATAACGTTGTATATCCTAACCTAACGCAACCTAACATATGGGATGTAATATTTTACAACATACCTGGCATGACAGGCCCTACGTCTCGGTGGGAACATTCTATACGTCTATAGCGTTGTATATCCTAACCTAAGGGAACCTAACATCTCGGGTGTAATATTTTACAACATTTCTGACGCGTCGGCCCCTATTTCTCGGTGGGAACATTAGATACGCCTATAACGTTATATATCATTGCCTGAGGCCACCTAACATGTCGAATGTAATATTTTACATCATTCCTGGCCTGACGGCCCGTAGTTCTCGGTGGTAACATTATATACGTCTATAAGGTTATATATCCTAGCCTAAGGCAACATAACATGCCAAATGTAATATTTTACGACATTCGTGGCGTGTCGTCGCCTACTTCTCGATGGGGACATTATATACTTCTATGGCGTTATATATCCTAACGTAAGGCAGCATAACATCTCGGATGTAACATAGTACAACATTCCTGGCATGTCGGTCCCTACTTCTGGGTGGGAACATTATATACGTCTATAACGTTATATATCATAACCTAAGGCAAACTAACCGCTCTACCGTATTATTTTACAACATTCCTGGCATGTCGGTCCCTACGTCTCGGTGTGAACATTATATAGGTCTATAACGATATATATCCTAACCTAAGGCAACCAAACATCTGGGATGTAATATTTTACAACATTCGTGGCATGTGGGACCCTTCGTTTCGGTGGCAACATTATATATGTCTATAACGATATATATCCTAACCTAAGGCAACCTAACATCTGGGATGTAATATTTTACAACATTCCTGGCGTGTCGTCGCCTGCTTCTCGATGGGGACATAATATACGTCTGTAACGTTGTATATCCTAACCCAACGCAACCTAACATCTCGGATGTAATATTTTACAAAATTCCGGGCGTGTCGTCGCCTGCTTCTCGATGGGGACACTATATACGTCTATAACGATATATATCCAAGCATAAGGCGACCTAACATGTCGAATGTAATATTTTACAACATTCCAGGCCTTTCGGCCCGTAGTTCTCGGTGGTAACATTATATACGTCTATAACGTTATATATCCTAGCCTAACGCAACATAACATGCCGAATGTAATATTTTACAACATTCCTGGCGTGTCGTCGCCTGCTTCTCGATGGGGACATTATATACATCTATAACGTTGTATATCCTAACCCAAGGCAACCTAACATCTGGGATGTAATATTTTACAACATTCCTGGCATGTCGGTCCGTACTTCTCGGTGGGAACATCATATACGTCCATAGCGATATATATCCTAACCTAAGGCAACCTAACATCTCGGATGTAATAGTTGACAACATTCCTGGCGTGTCCGCCCGTACTTCTCGCTGGAAACATTATATACGTCTATAACGTTATATATCCTAGCCTATGGAGACCTAACATGTCGAATGTAATATTTTACAACATTCCTGGCGTGTCGTCGCCTGCTTCTCGAAGGGTACATTATATACGTCTATAACGGTGTATATTCTATCCTAACGCAACCTAACATCTGGGATGTAATATTTTACAACATTCCTGGCATGTCGGTCCCTACGTCTCGGTGGGAACATTATATACGTCTATAACGTTGAATATCCTAACCTAAGGGAACGTGACATCTCGGGTGTAATATTTTACAACATTCCTGACGCGTCGGCCCCTATTTCTCGGTGGGAACATTCTATACGTCTATAACGTTGTATATCCTAACCTAAGGCAACCTAACATCTCGGAAGTAATAGTTGACAACTTTCCTGGCGTGTGCGCCCGTACTTCTCGGTGGGAACATTATATACATCTATCACGTTATATATCCTAACGTGAGGTAACCTAACATCTCGGATGTAGTATTTTCCAATATTCCTGGCGGGTCGGCCTGTACATCTCGTTGGGAACATTATATACGTCTATAACCTAATATAATCTAACCTAACCCATCCATACACTGGCTTGTAATGTTTTACAGAATATCGTTCGTGTCGTCCCGTACGACTCGGTGCGGACATTATATACGTCTATATCGTTATATATCCTAGCCTAAGGCAACCTAACATCTCGAATGTTGTATTTTACAACATTCCTGGCATGTCGTTCCCTACATCTCGGTGGGAACATTCCATACGTCTATAACGTTGTATATCCTAACCTAAGGGAACCTAACATCTCGGGTGTAATATTTTACATCATTCCTGACGCGATGGGCCCCTATTTCTCGGTGGGAACATTAAATACGTCTATAACGTTATATATCCTAACCGAAGGCAACCTGTCATCTCGGATGTAATATTTTACAACATTCCTATCGTGTCGTCGCCTGCTTCTCGATGGGGATATTATATACGACTATAACGTTGTATATCCTAACCTAACGCAACCTAACATCTGGTGATGTAATGTTTTACAACATTCCTGGCATCTCGGTCCCTACGTCTTGGTAGGAACATTCTATACGTCTATAACGTTGTATATCCTAGCCTAAGGGAACCTAATATCACGGGTGTAATATTTTACAACATTCCTGACGCGTCGGCCCCTATTTCTCGGTGGGAATATTATATACGTCTATAACGATATATATCCTAACCTAAGGGAACCTAACATCTCGGATGTAATATTTAACAACATTCCTGGCATGTCGGTCCCTACTTCTCGGTGGGAACATTGTATACGTCTATGACGATATATATACCAGCCTAAGGCAACCTAACATATCGGATGTAATATTTTAGAACATTCCTGGAGCGTCGGCCCCTATTTCTCGGTGGGAACATTATATACGTCTATAACGTTATATGTCCTAGCCTAAGGCGACCAAACTTGTCGAATGTAATATTTTACGTCATTCCTGGCGCGTCGGCTCCTACTTTTCGGTGGGAAAATTATATACGTCTATAACGTTATATATCCTAGCCTAAGGCGACCTAACATGTCGAATGTAATATTTTACATCATTCCTGGCGTGTCGGCCCGTAGTTCTCGGTGGTAACATTACATACGTCTATAAAGTTATATATCCTAGCCTAAGGCAGCCTAACATGTCGAATGTAATATTATTCAACATTCCTGGCGTGTCGTCGCCTGCTTCTCGAAGGGTACATTATATACGTCTATAACGGTGTATATTCTATCCTAACGCAACCTAACATCTGGGATGTAATATTTTACAACATTCCTGGCATGTCGGTCCTTACTTCTCGGTGGGAACATCATATACGTCCATAGCGATATATATCCTAACCTAAGGCAACCTAACATCTCGGATGTAATAGTTGACAACATTCCTGGCGTGTCCGCCCGTACTTCTCGCTGGAAACATTATATACGTCTATAACGTTATATATCCTAGCCTATGGAGACCTAACATGTCGAATGTAATATTTTACAACATTCCTGGCGTGTCGTCTGCTGCTTCTCGATGGGGACATTATATACGTCTATAATGTTGTATATCCTAACCCAACGCAACCTAACATCTGGGATGTAATATTTTACAACATTCCTGGCGTGTCGTCGCCTGCTTCTCGATGGGGACATAATATACGTCTATAACGTTGTATATCCTAACCCAACGCAACCTAACATCTCGGACGTAATATTTTACAAAATTCCGGGCGTGTCGTAGCCTGCTTCTCGATGGGGACACTATATACGTCTATAACGATATATATCCTAACCTAAGGGAACCTAACATCTCGGATGTAATATTTTACAACATTCCTAGCATGTCGGTCCCTACTTCTCGGTGGGACCATTCTATACGTCTATAACGTTGTATATCCTAACCTGAGGGAACCTAACATTTCGGGTGTAATATTTTACAACATTCCTGACGCGTGGGCCCTTACTTCTGGGTGGGAACATTATATACGTCTATAACGTTATATATCCTACCTTAAGGCGACCTAACATGTCGAATGTAATATTTTACAACATTCCTGGCGTGTCGTCGCCTGCTTCTCGATGGGGACACTATATACGTCTATAACGTTGTATATCCTAACCTAACGCAACCTAACTTCTGAGATGTAATATTTTACAACATTCCTGGCATGTCCGCCCATACTTCTCGGTCGGAACATTATATACGTCTATAACGTTATATATCCTAGCCTAAGGCGGCCTAACATGTCGAATGTAATATTATTCAACATTCCTGGCGTGTCGTCGCCTCCTTCTCGAAGGGTACATTATATACGTCTATAACAGTGTATACTCTATCCTAACGCAACCTAACATCTGGGATGTAATATTTTACAACATTCCTGGCATGTCGGTCCCTACGTCTCGGTGGGAACATTATATACGTCTATAACGTTGAATATCCTAACCTAAGGGAACGTAACATCTCGGGTGTAATATTTTACAACATTCCTGACGCGTCGGCCCCTATTTCTCGGTGGGAACATTCTATACCTCTATAACGTTGTATATCCTAACCTAAGGCAACCTAACATCTCGGAAGTAATAGTTGACAACTTTCCTGGCGTGTGCGCCCGTACTTCTCGGTGGGAACATTATATACATCTATCACGTTATATATCCTAACGTGAGGTAACCTAACATCTCGGATGTAGTATTTTCCAATATTCCTGGCGGGTCGGCCTGTACATCTCGTTGGGAACATTATATACGTCTATAACCTAATATAATCTAACCTAACCCATCCATACACTGGCTGGTAATGTTTTACAGAATATCGTTCGTGTCGTCCCGTACGACTCGGTGCGGACATTATATACGTCTATATCGTTATATATCCTAGCCTAAGGCAACCTAACATCTCGAATGTTGTATTTTACAACATTCCTGGCATGTCGTTCCCTACATCTCGGTGGGAACATTCCATACGTCTATAACGTTGTATATCCTAACCTAAGGGAACCTAACATCTCGGGTGTAATATTTTACATCATTCCTGACGCGATGGGCCCCTATTTCTCGGTTGGAACATTAAATACGTCTATAACGTTATATATCCTAACCGAAGGCAACCTGTCATCTCGGATGTAATATTTTACAACATTCCTATCGTGTCGTCGCCTGCTTCTCGATGGGGATATTATATACGACTATAACGTTGTATATCCTAACCTAACGCAACCTAACATCTGGTGATGTAATCTTTTACAACATTCCTGGCATCTCGGTCCCTACGTCTTGGTAGGAACATTCTATACGTCTATAACGTTGTATATCCTAGCCTAAGGGAACCTAATATCACGGGTGTAATATTTTACAACATTCCTGACGTGTCGGCTCCTATTTCTCGGTGGGATCATTATATACGTCTATAACGTTATATATCCTAGCGTAAGGCGACCTAACATGTCGAATGTAATATTTTACAACATTCCTGGCGTGTCGTGGCCTGCTTCTCGATGGGGACAGTATATACGTCTATAACGGTGTATATTCTATCCTAACGCAACCTAACATCTGGGATGTAATATATTACAACATTCTGGCATGACGGTCACTACGTCTCGGTGGTAACATCATATACGTCTATAACGTTATATATCCTAGCCTAAGGCAACCTAACATCTCGGATCTAATATTTTGCAACATTCCCGGCGTGTCGTCGCCTGCTTCTCGATGGGGACATTATATACGTCTATATGGCTGTATATTCTCACCTAAGGCAACCTAACATCTGGGATGTAATATTTTACAAGATTCCTGGCACGTCGATCCCCACGTCTCGGTGGGAACATTATATACGTCTAAAACGATATATATCCTAACCTAACGCAACCTAACATCTCGGATGTAATATTTTACAACATTCCTGGCATGTCGGTCCCTACATCTCGGTGGGAACATACTATACGTCTATAACGTTGTATATCCTAACCTAAGGGAACCTAACATTTCGGGTGTAATATTTTACAACATTCCTGACGCGTCGGCCCCTATTTCTCAGTGGGAATATTATATACGTCTATAACGATATATATCCTAACCTAAGGGAACCTAACATCTCGGATGTAATATTTAACAACATTCCTGGCATGTCGGTCCCTACTTCTCGGTGGGAACATTGTATACGTCTATGACGATATATATACCAGCCTAAGGCAACCTAACATCTCGGATGTAATATTTTAGAACATTCCTGGAGCGTCGGCCCCTATTTCTCGGTGGGAACATTATATACGTCTATAAAGTTATATATCCTAGCCTAAGGCAGCCTAACATGTCGAATGTAATATTATTCAACATTCCTGGCGTGTCGTCGCCTGCTTCTCGAAGGGTACATTATATACGTCTATAACGGTGTATATTCTATCCACACGCAACCTAACATCTGGGATGTAATATTTTACAACATTCCTGGCATGTCGGTCCCTACGTCTCGGTGGGAACATTATATACGTCTATAACGTTGAATATCCTAACCTAAGGGAACGTAACATCTCTGGTGTAATATTTCACAACATTCCTGACGCGTCGGCCCCTATTGCTCGGTGGGAACATTCTATACGTCTATAACGTTGTATATCCTAACCTAAGGCAACCTAACATCTCGGAAGTAATAGTTGACAACTTTCCTGGCGTGTGCGCCCGTACTTCTCGGTGGGAACATTATATACATCTATCACGTTATATATCCTAACGTGAGGTAACCTTACATCTCGGATGTAGTATTTTCCAATATTCCTGGCGGGTCGGCCTGTACATCTCGTTGGGAACATTATATACGTCTATAACCTAATATAATCTAACCTAACCCATCCATACACTGGCTGGTAATGTTTTACAGAATATCGTTCGTGTCGTCCCGTACGACTCGGTGCGGACATTATATACGTCTATATCGTTATATATCCTAGCCTAAGGCAACCTAACATCTCGAATGTTGTATTTTACAACATTCCTGGCATGTCGTTCCCTACATCTCGGTGGGAACATTCCATACGTCTATAACGTTGTATATCCTAACCTAAGGGAAGCTAACATCTCGGGTGTAATATTTTACATCATTCCTGACGCGATGGGCCCCTATTTCTCGGTGGGAACATTAAATACGTCTATAACGTTATATATCCTAACCGAAGGCAACCTGTCATCTCGGATGTAATATTTTACAACATTCCTATCGTGTCGTCGCCTGCTTCTCGATGGGGATATTATATACGACTATAACGTTGTATATCCTAACCTAACGCAACCTAACATCTGGTGATGTAATCTTTTACAACATTCCTGGCATCTCGGTCCCTACGTCTTGGTAGGAACATTCTATACGTCTATAACGTTGTATATCCTAGCCTAAGGCAACCTTACCTCTCTACCGTATATTTTACAACATTCCTGGCGTGTCGTGGCCTACTTATCGATGGGGATATTATATACATCTATAACGTTGTATATCCTAACCTAACGCAATCTAAGATATGGGATGTAATATTTTACAACATACCTGGCATGACGGGCCCTACGTCTCGGTGGGAACATTCTATACGTCTATAGCGTTGTATATCCTAACCTAAGGGAACCTAACATCTCGGGTGTAATATTTTACAACATTTCTGACGCGTCGGCCCCTATTTCTCGGTGGGAACATTAGATACGCCTATAACGTTATATATCATTGCCTGAGGCCACCTAACATGTCGACTGTAATATTTTACATCATTCCTGGCCTGACGGCCCGTAGTTCTCGGTGGTAACATTATATACGTCTATAAGGTTATATATCCTAGCCTAAGGCAACATAACATGCCAAATGTAATATTTTACGACATTCCTGGCGTGTCGTCGCCTACTTCTCGATGGGGACATTATATACTTCTATGGCGTTATATATCCTAACGTAAGGCAGCATAACATCTCGGATGTAACATAGTACAACATTCCTGGCATGTCGGTCCCTACTTCTGGGTGGGAACATTATATACGTCTATAACGTTATATATCATAACCTAAGGCAAACTAACCGCTCTACCGTATTATTTTACAACATTCCTGGCATGTCGGTCCCTACGTCTCGGTGTGAACATTATATAGGTCTATAACGATATATATCCTAACCTAAGGCAACCAAACATCTGGGATGTAATATTTTACAACATTCGTGGCATGTGGGACCCTTCGTTTCGGTGGCAACATTATATATGTCTATAACGATATATATCCTAACCTAAGGCAACCTAACATCTGGGATGTAATATTTTACAACATTCCTGGCGTGTCGTCGCCTGCTTCTCGATGGGGACATAATATACGTCTATAACGTTGTATATCCTAACCCAACGCAACCTAACATCTCGGATGTAATATTTTACAAAATTCCGGGCGTGTCGTCGCCTGCTTCTCGATGGGGACACTATATACGTCTATAACGATATATATCCTAACCTAAGGGAACCTAACATCTCGGATGTAATATTTTACAACATTCCTAGCATGTCGGTCCCTACTTCTCGGTGGGAACATTCTATACGTCTATAGCGTTGTATATCCTAACCTAAGGGAACGTAACATCTCGGGTGTAATATTTTACAACATTCCTGACGCGTCGGCCCCTATTTCTCGGTGGGAACATTCTATACGTCTATAACGTTGTATATCCTAACCTAAGGCAACCTAACATCTCGGAAGTAATAGTTGACAACTTTCCTGGCGTGTGCGCCCGTACTTCTCGGTGGGAACATTATATACATCTATCACGTTATATATCCTAACGTGAGGTAACCTAACATCTCGGATGTAGTATTTTCCAATATTCCTGGCGGGTCGGCCTGTACATCTCGTTGGGAACATTATATACGTCTATAACCTAACATAATCTAACCTAACCCATCCATACACTGGCTTGTAATGTTTTACAGAATATCGTTCGTGTCGTCCCGTACGACTCGGTGCGGACATTATATACGTCTATATCGTTATATATCCTAGCCTAAGGCAACCTAACATCTCGAATGTTGTATTTTACAACATTCCTGGCATGTCGTTCCCTACATCTCGGTGGGAACATTCCATACGTCTATAACGTTGTATATCCTAACCTAAGGGAACCTAACATCTCGGGTGTAATATTTTACATCATTCCTGACGCGATGGGCCCCTATTTCTCGGTGGGAACATTAAATACGTCTATAACGTTATATATCCTAACCGAAGGCAACCTGTCATCTCGGATGTAATATTTTACAACATTCCTATCGTGTCGTCGCCTGCTTCTCGATGGGGATATTATATACGACTATAACGTTGTATATCCTAACCTAACGCAACCTAACATCTGGTGATGTAATGTTTTACAACATTCCTGGCATCTCGGTCCCTACGTCTTGGTAGGAACATTCTATACGTCTATAACGTTGTATATCCTAGCCTAAGGGAACCTAATATCACGGGTGTAATATTTTACAACATTCCTGACGCGTCGGCCCCTATTTCTCGGTGGGAATATTATATACGTCTATAACGATATATATCCTAACCTAAGGGAACCTAACATCTCGGATGTAATATTTAACAACATTCCTGGCATGTCGGTCCCTACTTCTCGGTGGGAACATTGTATACGTCTATGACGATATATATACCAGCCTAAGGCAACCTAACATATCGGATGTAATATTTTAGAACATTCCTGGAGCGTCGGCCCCTATTTCTCGGTGGGAACATTATATACGTCTATAACGTTATATGTCCTAGCCTAAGGCGACCAAACTTGTCGAATGTAATATTTTACGTCATTCCTGGCGCGTCGGCTCCTACTTTTCGGTGGGAAAATTATATACGTCTATAACGTTATATATCCTAGCCTAAGGCGACCTAACATGTCGAATGTAATATTTTACATCATTCCTGGCGTGTCGGCCCGTAGTTCTCGGTGGTAACATTACATACGTCTATAAAGATATATATCCTAGCCTAAGGCAGCCTAACATGTCGAATGTAATATTATTCAACATTCCTGGCGTGTCGTCGCCTGCTTCTCGAAGGGTACATTATATACGTCTATAACGGTGTATATTCTATCCTAACGCAACCTAACATCTGGGATGTAATATTTTACAACATTCCTGGCGTGTCCGCCCGTACTTCTCGCTGGAAACATTATATACGTCTATAACGTTATATATCCTAGCCTATGGAGACCTAACATGTCGAATGTAATATTTCACAACATTCCTGGCGTGTCGTCTGCTGCTTCTCGATGGGGACATTATATACGTCTATAATGTTGTATATCCTAACCCAACGCAACCTAACATCTGGGATGTAATATTTTACAACATTCCTGGCGTGTCGTCGCCTGCTTCTCGATGGGGACATAATATACGTCTATAACGTTGTATATCCTAACCCAACGCAACCTAACATCTCGGATGTAATATTTTACAAAATTCCGGGCGTGTCGTAGCCTGCTTCTCGATGGGGACACTATATACGTCTATAACGATATATATCCTAACCTAAGGGAACCTAACATCTCGGATGTAATATTTTACAACATTCCTAGCATGTCGGTCCCTACTTCTCGGTGGGACCATTCTATACGTCTATAACGTTGTATATCCTAACCTGAGGGAACCTAACATTTCGGGTGTAATATTTTACAACATTCCTGACGCGTGGGCCCTTACTTCTGGGTGGGAACATTATATACGTCTATAACGTTATATATCCTACCTTAAGGCGACCTAACATGTCGAATGTAATATTTTACAACATTCCTGGCGTGTCGTCGCCTGCTTCTCGATGGGGACACTATATACGTCTATAACGTTGTATATCCTAACCTAACGCAACCTAACTTCTGAGATGTAATATTTTACAACATTCCTGGCATGTCCGCCCATACTTCTCGGTCGGAACATTATATACGTCTATAACGTTATATATCCTAGCCTAAGGCGGCCTAACATGTCGAATGTAATATTATTCAACATTCCTGGCGTGTCGTCGCCTCCTTCTCGAAGGGTACACTATATACGTCTATAACAGTGTATATTCTATCCTAACGCAACCTAACATCTGGGATGTAATATTTTACAACATTCCTGGCATGTCGGTCCCTACGTCTCGGTGGGAACATTATATACGTCTATAACGTTGAATATCCTAACCTAAGGGAACGTAACATCTCTGGTGTAATATTTTACAACATTCCTGACGCGTCGGCCCCTATTTCTCGGTGGGAACATTCTATACCTCTATAACGTTGTATATCCTAACCTAAGGCAACCTAACATCTCGGAAGTAATAGTTGACAACTTTCCTGGCGTGTGCGCCCGTACTTCTCGGTGGGAACATTATATACATCTATCACGTTATATATCCTAACGTGAGGTAACCTTACATCTCGGATGTAGTATTTTCCAATATTCCTGGCGGGTCGGCCTGTACATCTCGTTGGGAACATTATATACGTCTATAACCTAATATAATCTAACCTAACCCATCCATACACTGGCTGGTAATGTTTTACAGAATATCGTTCGTGTCGTCCCGTACGACTCGGTGCGGACATTATATACGTCTATATCGTTATATATCCTAGCCTAAGGCAACCTAACATCTCGAATGTTGTATTTTACAACATTCCTGGCATGTCGTTCCCTACATCTCGGTGGGAACATTCCATACGTCTATAACGTTGTATATCCTAACCTAAGGGAACCTAACATCTCGGGTGTAATATTTTACATCATTCCTGACGCGATGGGCCCCTATTTCTCGGTGGGAACATTAAATACGTCTATAACGTTATATATCCTAACCGAAGGCAACCTGTCATCTCGGATGTAATATTTTACAACATTCCTATCGTGTCGTCGCCTGCTTCTCGATGGGGATATTATATACGACTATAACGTTGTATATCCTAACCTAACGCAACCTAACATCTGGTGATGTAATCTTTTACAACATTCCTGGCATCTCGGTCCCTACGTCTTGGTAGGAACATTCTATACGTCTATAACGTTGTATATCCTAGCCTAAGGGAACCTAATATCACGGGTGTAATATTTTACAACATTCCTGACGCGTCGGCTCCTATTTCTCGGTGGGATCATTATATACGTCTATAACGTTATATATCCTAGCGTAAGGCGACCTAACATGTCGAATGTAATATTTTACAACATTCCTGGCGTGTCGTGGCCTGCTTCTCGATGGGGACAGTATATACGTCTATAACGGTGTATATTCTATCCTAACGCAACCTAACATCTGGGATGTAATATTTTACAAGATTCCTGGCACGTCGATCCCCACGTCTCGGTGGGAACATTATATACGTCTATAACGATATATATCCTAACCTAACGCAACCTAACATCTCGGATGTAATATTTTACAACATTCCTGGAATGTCGGGCCCTACATCTCGGTGGGAACATACTATACGTCTATAACGTTGTATATCCTAACCTAAGGGAACCTAACATTTCGGGTGTAATATTTTACAACATTCCTGACGCGTCGGCCCCTATTTCTCGGTGGGAATATTATATACGCCTATAACGATATATATCCTAACCTAAGGGAACCTAACATCTCGGATGTAATATTTTACAGCATTCCTAGCATGTCGGTCCCTACTTCTCGGTGGGAACATTCTATACGTCTATAACGTTGTATATCCTAACCTAAGGGAACCTAACATTTCGGGTGTAATATTTTACAACATTCCTGACGCGTCGGCCCGTACTTCTCGGTGGAAACATTATATACGTCTATAACGTTATATATCCTAGCCTAGGGAGACCTAACATGTCGAATGTAATATTTTACAACATTCCTGGCGTGTCGTCTGCTGCTTCTCGACGGGGACATTATATACGTCTATAATGTTGTATATCCTAACCTAACGCAACCTAACATCTGGGATGTAATATTTTACAACATGCCTGGCGTGTCGTCGCCTGCTTCTCGATGGGGACACTATATACGTCTATAACATTGTATATCCTAACCTAACGCAACCTTACTTCTGAGATGTAATATTTACAACATTCCTGGCATGTCCGCCCGTACTTTTCGGTCGGAACATTATATACGTCTATAACGGTATATATCCTAACCTAACGCAACCTAACATCTGGGACGTAATATTTTACAACATTCCTGCCGCGTCGGCTCCTACTTTTCGGTGGGTCCATTATATACGTCTATAACGGTATATATCATAACGTAAGGCAACATAACTTCTCGGATGTAATATTTTACAACATTCGTGGCATGTGGGACCCTTCGTCTCGGTGGCAACATTATATACGTCTATAACGATATATATCCTAACCTAAGGCACCCTAACATCTCGGATGTAATAGTTGACAACATTCCTGGCGTGTCCGCCCGTACTTCTCGGTGGGAACATTATATACATCTATAACGTTATATATCCTAGCCTAAGGCGACCTAACATGTCGAATGTAATATTTTACAACATTCTGGCGTGCCGTCGCCTGCTTCTCGATGGGGACATTATATACGTCTATAACGTTGTATATCCTAACCTAAGGCAACCTGACATCTCGGATGTAATATTTTACAACATTCCTGGAATGTCGGTCCCTGCTTGTCGGTGGGAACATTCTATATGTCTATAAAGTTGTATATCCTAACCTAAGGGATCCTAAAACCTCGGATGTAATATTTTAAAACATTCCTGGCATGTCGGTCTCTACGTCCCGGTGGGAACATTAGATACGTCTATAACGATATATATCCTAACCTAAGGGAACCTAACATCTCGGATGTAATATTTTACAACATTCCTGGAATGTCGGTCCCCACGTATCGGTGGAAACATTATATACGTCTATAACGTTGAATATCCTAACCTAAGGGAACGTAACATCTCGGGTGTAATATTTTACAACATTCCTGACGCGTCGGCCCCTATTTCTCGGTGGGAACATTCTATTCGTCTATAACGTTGTATATCCTAACCTAAGGCAACCTAACATCTCGGTTGTAATATTTTAAAACATTCCTGGCATGTCGGTCTCTACGTCCCGGTGGGAACATTATATACGTCTATAACGATATATATCCTAACCTAAGGGAACCTAACATCTCGGATGTAATATTTAACAACATTCCTGGCATGTCGGTCCCTACTTCTAGGTGGGAACATTATATACGTCTATAACGTTATATATCATAACCTAAGGCAACCTAACCTCTCTACCGTACATTTTACAATATTCCTAGCGTGACGGCGCCTACTTCCCGACAGGGACATTATATACGTCCATAACGTTGTATATCCTAAGCTAAGGCAACCTTACATCTCGGATGTAATATTTTACAACATTCCTGGAGCGTCGGCCCCTATTTCTCGGTGGGAAAATTATATACGTCTATAACGTTATATATCCTAGCCTAAGCCGACCTAACATGTCGAATGTAATATTTTACATCATTCCTGGCGTGTCGGCCCGTAGTTCTCGGTGGTAACAATACATACGTCTATAAAGTTATATATCCTAGCCTAAGGCAGCCTAATATGTCGAATGTAATATTTTACAACATTCCTGGCGTGTCGTCGCCTACTTCTCGATGGGGACATTATATACATCTATAACGTTATATATCCTAACCTAATTCCACCTAACATCTGGGATGTAATATTTTGCAACATTCCTGGCATGTCGGTCCCTACGTCTCGGTGGGAAAATTATATACGTCTATAACGTTGTATATCCTACCCTAAGGCGACCTAACATTTCGAATGTAATATTTTACAACATTCCTGGCGTGTCGTCGCCTGCTTCTCGATGGGGACACTATATACGTCTATAACGTTGTATATCCTAACCTAAGGGAACCTAACATTTCGGGTGTAATATTTTACAACATTCCTGGAATGTCGGTCCCTACTTGTCGGTGGGAACATTCTATATGTCTACAACGTTGTATATCCTAACCTAAGGGATCCTAAAACCTCGGATGTAATATTTTAAAACATTCCTGGCATGTCGGTCTCTACGTCCCGGTGGGAACATTAGATACGTCCATAACGTTGTATATCCTAACCTAAGGGAACCTAACATCTCGGATGTAATATTTAACAACATTCCTGGCATGTCGGTCCCTACTTCTAGGTGGGAACATTATATACGTCTATATCGTCATATAACCTAACCCAAACCCATTTTGCACTTCGGTGATAATGTTTTACAGAATCCCGCTCGTGTTGGCTCATACTTCTCGGTGGGGACATTGTATGCGTCTATAACGATATATATCCTAACCTAAGGAAACCTAGCATCTCGGATGTAGTATTTTACAACATTCCTGGCGGTGCGGAACCTACTTCACGGTGGGAACAGTACATAAGTCTATATCGTAATATAACCTAACCTAACCCATCTAGACCCTCGCTGGTAATGTTCCACTGAATCGCGTTCGTGTCGCCCCGTACGTCACGGTGCGGACATTATATACGTCTATAACGTTATATATCCTAACCTAAGGCAACCTAACATCTCGGATGTAGTATTTTACAACATTCCAGGCGTGTCGGCCCCTACTTCTCGGTGGGCACATTATATACGTCCATATCGTAATATAATCTAACCTAACACAGTTTGCCCCTCGGTGATAATGTTTTACAGAATCCCGGTCGTGTTGGCTCATACTTCTCGGTGGGGACATTATATACGTCTATAACGTTATATATCCTAACCTAAGGCAACCTAACATCTCGGATGTAGTATTTTACAACATTCCTGGCGGGTCGGCCCCACTTCTCGGTAGGGACATTCTATAAGTCTATATCGCAATATAACCTAGCCTAACCCATCTAGACCCTCGCTGGTAATGTTCCACTGAATCCCGTTCGTGTCGCCCCGTACGTCACGGTGCGGACATTATATAAGTCTATAACGTTATATAGCCTAACTTAAGGCAACTTAACATCTCGAATGTAGTATTTTACAACATTCCAGGCGGGTCGGCCCCTACTTCTCGGTGGGAACATTATATACGTCTATATCGTAATATAACCTAACCCAAACCCATTTTGCACTTCCGTGATAATGTTTTACAGAATCCCGGTCGTGTTGGCTCATACTTCTCGGTGGGGACATTGTATGCGTCTATAACGACATATATCCTAACCTAAGGCAACCTAACATCTCGGATATAGTATTTTCGAAAATACCTGGCGGGTCGGCCCCTACTTCTCGGTGGGAACATTATATACGTCCATAACGTAATCTAACCTAACCTAACCCATCCAGCCCCTCGGTGGTAATGTTTTACAGAATCCCGTTCGTGTCGTTCCGTACGTCTCGGTGCGAACATTATATACGTCCATAACGTTATATATCCTAACCTAAGGCAACCCAACATCTCGAATGTAGTATTTTACAACATTCCAGGCCGGTCGGCCCCTACTTCTCGGTGGGGACATTATGTACGTCTATAACGTAATATAACCTAACCTAACCCATCTAGCGCCTCGGCCGTAATGTTTTACAGAATCCCGGTCGTGTCGGACCGTACTTCTCGGTGGGGACATTATATGCGTCTAGAACGTTATATATCCCACCCGAAGGCAACCTAACATCTCGAGTGTAGTATTTCACAACATTCCTGGCGGGTCGGCCCCACTTCTTGGTAGGGACATTATATAAGTCTATATCGTAAAATAACCTAACCTAACCCATCTAGACCCTCGCTGTTAATGTTTCACTGAATCCCGTTCGTGTCGCCCCGTACGTCACGGTGCGGACATTATATACGTCCATAACGTTATATATCCTAACCTAAGGCAACCTAACATCTCAAATGTAGTATTTTACAACATTCCAGGCGGGTCGGCCCCTACTTCTCGGTGGGAAAATTATATACGTATATATCGTAGTATAACCTAACCTAAACCCATTTTGCACTTCGGTGATAATGTTTTACAGAATCCCGGTCGTGTTGGCTCATACTTCCCGGTGGGGACATTGTATGCGTCTATAACGATATATATCCTAACCTAAGGCAACCTAGCATCTCGGATGTAGTATTTTACAACATTCCTGGCGGTGCGGAACCTACTTCACGGTGGGAACAGTACATAAGTCTATATCGTAATATAACCTAACCTAACCCATCTAGACCCTCGCTGGTAATGTTCCACTGAATCCCGTTCGTGTCGCCCCGTACGTCACGGTGCGGACATTATATACGTCTATAACGTTATATATCCTAACCTAAGGCAACCTAACATCTCGGATGTAGTATTTTACAACATTCCAGGCGTGTCGGCCCCTACTTCTCGGTGGGCACATTATATACGTCCATATCGTAATATAATCTAACCTAACACAGTTTGCCCCTCGGTGATAATGTTTTACAGAATCCCGCTCGTGTTGGCTCATACTTCTCGGTGGGGACATTGTATACGTCTATAACGTTACATATCCTAACCTAAGGCAACCTAACATCTCGGACGTAGTATTTTACAACATTCCTGGCGGGTCGGCCCCACTTCTCGGTAGGGACATTCTATAAGTCTATATCGCAATATAACCTAGCCTAACCCATCTAGACCCTCGCTGGTAATGTTCCACTGAATCCCGTTCGTGTCGCCCCGTACGTCACGGTGCGGACATTATATAAGTCTATAACGTTATATAGCTTAACTTAAGGCAACTTAACATCTCGAATGTAGTATTTTACAACATTCCAGGCGGGTCGGCCCGTACTTCTCGGTGGGCACACTATATACGTCTATATCGTATTATAACCTAACCTAACCCATTTTGCCCCTCGGCGATAATGTTTTACAGAATCCCGTTCGTGTCGTCCCGTATGTCTCGGTGCGGACATTATATAAGTCTATAACGTTATATATCCTAACCTAAGGCAACTTAACATCTCGAATGTAGTATTCTACAACACTCCAGGCGGGTCGGCCCCTACTTCTCGGTGGGAACATTATATACGTCTATATCGTAATATAACCTAACCCAAACCCATTTTGCACTTCCGTGATAATGTTTTACAGAATCCCGGTCGTGTTGGCTCATACTTCTCGGTGGGGACATTGTATGCGTCTATAACGATATATATCCTAACCTAAGGCAACCTAACATCTCGGATATAGTATTTTCGAAAATACCTGGCGGGTCGGCCCCTACTTCTCGGTGGGAACATTATATACGTCCATAACGTAATCTAACCTAACCTAACCCATCCAGCCCCTCGGTGGTAATGTTTTACAGAATCCCGTTCGTGTCGTTCCGTACGTCTCGGTGCGAACATTATATACGTCCATAACGTTATATATCCTAACCTAAGGCAACCCAACATATCGAATGTAGTATTTTACAACATTCCAGGCCGGTCGGCCCCTACTTCTCGGTGGGGACATTATGTACGTCTATAACGTAATATAACCTAACCTAACCCATCTAGCGCCTCGGCCGTAATGTTTTACAGAATCCCGGTCGTGTCGGACCGTACTTCTCGGTGGGGACATTATATGCGTCTAGAACGTTATATATCCTAACCTAAGGCAACCCAACATCTCGAATGCAGTATTTTACAACATTCCAGGCCGGTCGGCCCCTACTTCTCGGTGGGGACATTTTGTACGTCTACAACGTAGTATAACCTAACCTAACCCATCTAACCCCTCGCTGGTAATGTTTAACAGAATCCAGTTCGTGTCGTCCCTTACGTCTTGGTGGGAACATTATATACGTCTATAACATTGTATATCCCACCCGAAGGCAACCTAACATCTCGAGTGTAGTATTTCACAACATTCCTGGCGGGTCGGCCCCACTTCTTGGTAGGGACATTATATAAGTCTATATCGTAAAATAACCTAACCTAACCCATCTAGACCCTCGCTGTTAATGTTTCACTGAATCCCGTTCGTGTCGCCCCGTACGTCACGTTGCGGACATTATATACGTCCATAACGTTATATATCCTAACCTAAGGCAACCTAACATCTCAAATGTAGTATTTTACAACATTCCAGGCGGGTCGGCCCCTACTTCTCGGTGGGAAAATTATATACGTATATATCGTAGTATAACCTAACCTAAACCCATTTTGCACTTCGGTGATAATGTTTTACAGAATCCCGGTCGTGTTGGCTCATACTTCCCGGTGGGGACATTGTATGCGTCTATAACGATATATATCCTAACCTAAGGCAACCTAGCATCTCGGATGTAGTATTTTACAACATTCCTGGCGGTGCGGAACCTACTTCACGGTGGGAACAGTACATAAGTCTATATCGTAATATAACCTAACCTAACCCATCTAGACCCTCGCTGGTAATGTTCCACTGAATCCCGTTCGTGTCGCCCCGTACGTCACGGTGCGGACATTATATACGTCTATAACGTTATATATCCTAACCTAAGGCAACCTAACATCTCGGATGTAGTATTTTACAACATTCCAGGCGTGTCGGCCCCTACTTCTCGGTGGGCACATTATATACGTCCATATCGTAATATAATCTAACCTAACACAGTTTGCCCCTCGGTGATAATGTTTTACAGAATCCCGCTCGTGTTGGCTCATACTTCTCGGTGGGGACATTGTATACGTCTATAACGTTACATATCCTAACCTAAGGCAACCTAACATCTCGGACGTAGTATTTTACAACATTCCTGGCGGGTCGGCCCCACTTCTCGGTAGGGACATTCTATAAGTCTATATCGCAATATAACCTAGCCTAACCCATCTAGACCCTCGCTGGTAATGTTCCACTGAATCCCGTTCGTGTCGCCCCGTACGTCACGGTGCGGACATTATATAAGTCTATAACGTTATATAGCCTAACTTAAGGCAACTTAACATCTCGAATGTAGTATTTTACAACATTCCAGGCGGGTCGGCCCGTACTTCTCGGTGGGCACACTATATACGTCTATATCGTATTATAACCTAACCTAACCCATTTTGCCCCTCGGCGATAATGTTTTACAGAATCCCGTTCGTGTCGTCCCGTATGTCTCGGTGCGGACATTATATAAGTCTATAACGTTATATATCCTAACCTAAGGCAACTTAACATCTCGAATGTAGTATTCTACAACACTCCAGGCGGGTCGGCCCCTACTTCTCGGTGGGAACATTATATACGTCTATATCGTAATATAACCTAACCCAAACCCATTTTGCACTTCCGTGATAATGTTTTACAGAATCCCGGTCGTGTTGGCTCATACTTCTCGGTGGGGACATTGTATGCGTCTATAACGATATATATCCTAACCTAAGGCAACCTAACATCTCGGATATAGTATTTTCGAAAATACCTGGCGGGTCGGCCCCTACTTCTCGGTGGGAACATTATATACGTCCATAACGTAATCTAACCTAACCTAACCCATCCAGCCCCTCGGTGGTAATGTTTTACAGAATCCCGTTCGTGTCGTTCCGTACGTCTCGGTGCGAACATTATATACGTCCATAACGTTATATATCCTAACCTAAGGCAACCCAACACATCGAATGTAGTATTTTACAACATTCCAGGCCGGTCGGCCCCTACTTCTCGGTGGGGACATTATGTACGTCTATAACGTAATATAACCTAACCTAACCCATCTAGCGCCTCGGCCGTAATGTTTTACAGAATCCCGGTCGTGTCGGACCGTACTTCTCGGTGGGGACATTATATGCGTCTAGAACGTTATATATCCTAACCTAAGGCAACCCAACATCTCGAATGTAGTATTTTACAACATTCCAGGCCGGTCGGCCCCTACTTCTCGGTGGGGACATTTTGTACGTCTACAACGTAGTATAACCTAACCTAACCCATCTAACCCCTCGCTGGTAATGTTTAACAGAATCCAGTTCGTGTCGTCCCTTACGTCTTGGTGGGAACATTATATACGTCTATAACATTGTATATCCCACCCGAAGGCAACCTAACATCTCGAGTGTAGTATTTCACAACATTCCTGGCGGGTCGGCCCCACTTCTTGGTAGGGACATTATATAAGTCTATATCGTAAAATAACCTAACCTAACCCATCTAGACCCTCGCTGTTAATGTTTCACTGAATCCCGTTCGTGTCGCCCCGTACGTCACGGTGCGGACATTATATACGTCCATAACGTTATATATCCTAACCTAAGGCAACCTAACATCTCAAATGTAGTATTTTACAACATTCCAGGCGGGTCGGCCCCTACTTCTCGGTGGGAAAATTATATACGTATATATCGTAGTATAACCTAACCTAAACCCATTTTGCACTTCGGTGATAATGTTTTACAGAATCCCGGTCGTGTTGGCTCATACTTCCCGGTGGGGACATTGTATGCGTCTATAACGATATATATCCTAACCTAAGGCAACCTAGCATCTCGGATGTAGTATTTTACAACATTCCTGGCGGTGCGGAACCTACTTCACGGTGGGAACAGTACATAAGTCTATATCGTAATATAACCTAACCTAACCCATCTAGACCCTCGCTGGTAATGTTCCACTGAATCCCGTTCGTGTCGCCCCGTACGTCACGGTGCGGACATTATATACGTCTATAACGTTATATATCCTAACCTAAGGCAACCTAACATCTCGGATGTAGTATTTTACAACATTCCAGGCGTGTCGGCCCCTACTTCTCGGTGGGCACATTATATACGTCCATATCGTAATATAATCTAACCTAACACAGTTTGCCCCTCGGTGATAATGTTTTACAGAATCCCGCTCGTGTTGGCTCATACTTCTCGGTGGGGACATTGTATACGTCTATAACGTTACATATCCTAACCTAAGGCAACCTAACATCTCGGACGTAGTATTTTACAACATTCCTGGCGGGTCGGCCCCACTTCTCGGTAGGGACATTCTATAAGTCTATATCGCAATATAACCTAGCCTAACCCATCTAGACCCTCGCTGGTAATGTTCCACTGAATCCCGTTCGTGTCGCCCCGTACGTCACGGTGCGGACATTATATAAGTCTATAACGTTATATAGCCTAACTTAAGGCAACTTAACATCTCGAATGTAGTATTTTACAACATTCCAGGCGGGTCGGCCCGTACTTCTCGGTGGGCACACTATATACGTCTATATCGTATTATAACCTAACCTAACCCATTTTGCCCCTCGGCGATAATGTTTTACAGAATCCCGTTCGTGTCGTCCCGTATGTCTCGGTGCGGACATTATATAAGTCTATAACGTTATATATCCTAACCTAAGGCAACTTAACATCTCGAATGTAGTATTCTACAACACTCCAGGCGGGTCGGCCCCTACTTCTCGGTGGGAACATTATATACGTCTATATCGTAATATAACCTAACCCAAACCCATTTTGCACTTCCGTGATAATGTTTTACAGAATCCCGGTCGTGTTGGCTCATACTTCTCGGTGGGGACATTGTATGCGTCTATAACGATATATATCCTAACCTAAGGCAACCTAACATCTCGGATATAGTATTTTCGAAAATACCTGGCGGGTCGGCCCCTACTTCTCGGTGGGAACATTATATACGTCCATAACGTAATCTAACCTAACCTAACCCATCCAGCCCCTCGGTGGTAATGTTTTACAGAATCCCGTTCGTGTCGTCCCGTGCGTCGCGGTGCGAACATTATATACGTCCATAACGTTATATATCCTAACCTAAGGCAACCCAACATATCGAATGTAGTATTTTACAACATTCCAGGCCGGTCGGCCCCTACTTCTCGGTGGGGACATTATGTACGTCTATAACGTAATATAACCTAACCTAACACATCTAGCGCCTCGGCCGTAATGTTTTACAGAATCCCGTTCGTGTCGCCCCGTACGTCACGGTGCGGACATTATATACGTCCATAACGTTATATATCCTAACCTAAGGCAACCTAACATCTCAAATGTAGTATTTTACAACATTCCAGGCGGGTCGGCCCCTACTTCTCGGTGGGAAAATTATATACGTATATATCGTAGTATAACCTAACCTAAACCCATTTTGCACTTCGGTGATAATGTTTTACAGAATCCCGGTCGTGTTGGCTCATACTTCCCGGTGGGGACATTGTATGCGTCTATAACGATATATATCCTAACCTAAGGCAACCTAGCATCTCGGATGTAGTATTTTACAACATTCCTGGCGGTGCGGAACCTACTTCACGGTGGGAACAGTACATAAGTCTATATCGTAATATAACCTAACCTAACCCATCTAGACCCTCGCTGGTAATGTTCCACTGAATCCCGTTCGTGTCGCCCCGTACGTCACGGTGCGGACATTATATACGTCTATAACGTTATATATCCTAACCTAAGGCAACCTAACATCTCGGATGTAGTATTTTACAACATTCCAGGCGTGTCGGCCCCTACTTCTCGGTGGGCACATTATATACGTCCATATCGTAATATAATCTAACCTAACACAGTTTGCCCCTCGGTGATAATGTTTTACAGAATCCCGCTCGTGTTGGCTCATACTTCTCGGTGGGGACATTGTATACGTCTATAACGTTACATATCCTAACCTAAGGCAACCTAACATCTCGGACGTAGTATTTTACAACATTCCTGGCGGGTCGGCCCCACTTCTCGGTAGGGACATTCTATAAGTCTATATCGCAATATAACCTAGCCTAACCCATCTAGACCCTCGCTGGTAATGTTCCACTGAATCCCGTTCGTGTCGCCCCGTACGTCACGGTGCGGACATTATATAAGTCTATAACGTTATATAGCCTAACTTAAGGCAACTTAACATCTCGAATGTAGTATTTTACAACATTCCAGGCGGGTCGGCCCGTACTTCTCGGTGGGCACACTATATACGTCTATATCGTATTATAACCTAACCTAACCCATTTTGCCCCTCGGCGATAATGTTTTACAGAATCCCGTTCGTGTCGTCCCGTATGTCTCGGTGCGGACATTATATAAGTCTATAACGTTATATATCCTAACCTAAGGCAACTTAACATCTCGAATGTAGTATTCTACAACACTCCAGGCGGGTCGGCCCCTACTTCTCGGTGGGAACATTATATACGTCTATATCGTAATATAACCTAACCCAAACCCATTTTGCACTTCCGTGATAATGTTTTACAGAATCCCGGTCGTGTTGGCTCATACTTCTCGGTGGGGACATTGTATGCGTCTATAACGATATATATCCTAACCTAAGGCAACCTAACATCTCGGATATAGTATTTTCGAAAATACCTGGCGGGTCGGCCCCTACTTCTCGGTGGGAACATTATATACGTCCATAACGTAATCTAACCTAACCTAACCCATCCAGCCCCTCGGTGGTAATGTTTTACAGAATCCCGTTCGTGTCGTTCCGTACGTCTCGGTGCGAACATTATATACGTCCATAACGTTATATATCCTAACCTAAGGCAACCCAACATATCGAATGTAGTATTTTACAACATTCCAGGCCGGTCGGCCCCTACTTCTCGGTGGGGACATTATGTACGTCTATAACGTAATATAACCTAACCTAACCCATCTAGCGCCTCGGCCGTAATGTTTTACAGAATCCCGGTCGTGTCGGACCGTACTTCTCGGTGGGGACATTATATGCGTCTAGAACGTTATATATCCTAACCTAAGGCAACCCAGCATCTCGAATGCAGTATTTTACAACATTCCAGGCCGGTCGGCCCCTACTTCTCGGTGGGGACATTTTGTACGTCTACAACGTAGTATAACCTAACCTAACCCATCTAACCCCTCGCTGGTAATGTTTAACAGAATCCAGTTCGTGTCGTCCCTTACGTCTTGGTGGGAACATTATATACGTCTATAACATTGTATATCCCACCCGAAGGCAACCTAACATCTCGAGTGTAGTATTTCACAACATTCCTGGCGGGTCGGCCCCACTTCTTGGTAGGGACATTATATAAGTCTATATCGTAAAATAACCTAACCTAACCCATCTAGACCCTCGCTGTTAATGTTTCACTGAATCCCGTTCGTGTCGCCCCGTACGTCACGGTGCGGACATTATATACGTCCATAACGTTATATATCCTAACCTAAGGCAACCTAACATCTCAAATGTAGTATTTTACAACATTCCAGGCGGGTCGGCCCCTACTTCTCGGTGGGAAAATTATATACGTATATATCGTAGTATAACCTAACCTAAACCCATTTTGCACTTCGGTGATAATGTTTTACAGAATCCCGGTCGTGTTGGCTCATACTTCCCGGTGGGGACATTGTATGCGTCTATAACGATATATATCCTAACCTAAGGCAACCTAGCATCTCGGATGTAGTATTTTACAACATTCCTGGCGGTGCGGAACCTACTTCACGGTGGGAACAGTACATAAGTCTATATCGTAATATATCCTAACCTAACCCATCTAGACCCTCGCTGGTAATGTTCCACTGAATCCCGTTCGTGTCGCCCCGTACGTCACGGTGCGGACATTATATACGTCTATAACGTTATATATCCTAACCTAAGGCAACCTAACATCTCGGATGTAGTATTTTACAACATTCCAGGCGTGTCGGCCCCTACTTCTCGGTGGGCACATTATATACGTCCATATCGTAATATAATCTAACCTAACACAGTTTGCCCCTCGGTGATAATGTTTTACAGAATCCCGCTCGTGTTGGCTCATACTTCTCGGTGGGGACATTGTATACGTCTATAACGTTACATATCCTAACCTAAGGCAACCTAACATCTCGGACGTAGTATTTTACAACATTCCTGGCGGGTCGGCCCCACTTCTCGGTAGGGACATTCTATAAGTCTATATCGCAATATAACCTAGCCTAACCCATCTAGACCCTCGCTGGTAATGTTCCACTGAATCCCGTTCGTGTCGCCCCGTACGTCACGGTGCGGACATTATATAAGTCTATAACGTTATATAGCCTAACTTAAGGCAACTTAACATCTCGAATGTAGTATTTTACAACATTCCAGGCGGGTCGGCCCGTACTTCTCGGTGGGCACACTATATACGTCTATATCGTATTATAACCTAACCTAACCCATTTTGCCCCTCGGCGATAATGTTTTACAGAATCCCGTTCGTGTCGTCCCGTATGTCTCGGTGCGGACATTATATAAGTCTATAACGTTATATATCCTAACCTAAGGCAACTTAACATCTCGAATGTAGTATTCTACAACACTCCAGGCGGGTCGGCCCCTACTTCTCGGTGGGAACATTATATACGTCTATATCGTAATATAACCTAACCCAAACCCATTTTGCACTTCCGTGATAATGTTTTACAGAATCCCGGTCGTGTTGGCTCATACTTCTCGGTGGGGACATTGTATGCGTCTATAACGATATATATCCTAACCTAAGGCAACCTAACATCTCGGATATAGTATTTTCGAAAATACCTGGCGGGTCGGCCCCTACTTCTCGGTGGGAACATTATATACGTCCATAACGTAATCTAACCTAACCTAACCCATCCAGCCCCTCGGTGGTAATGTTTTACAGAATCCCGTTCGTGTCGTTCCGTACGTCTCGGTGCGAACATTATATACGTCCATAACGTTATATATCCTAACCTAAGGCAACCCAACACATCGAATGTAGTATTTTACAACATTCCAGGCCGGTCGGCCCCTACTTCTCGGTGGGGACATTATGTACGTCTATAACGTAATATAACCTAACCTAACCCATCTAGCGCCTCGGCCGTAATGTTTTACAGAATCCCGGTCGTGTCGGACCGTACTTCTCGGTGGGGACATTATATGCGTCTAGAACGTTATATATCCTAACCTAAGGCAACCCAACATCTCGAATGTAGTATTTTACAACATTCCAGGCCGGTCGGCCCCTACTTCTCGGTGGGGACATTTTGTACGTCTACAACGTAGTATAACCTAACCTAACCCATCTAACCCCTCGCTGGTAATGTTTAACAGAATCCAGTTCGTGTCGTCCCTTACGTCTTGGTGGGAACATTATATACGTCTATAACATTGTATATCCCACCCGAAGGCAACCTAACATCTCGAGTGTAGTATTTCACAACATTCCTGGCGGGTCGGCCCCACTTCTTGGTAGGGACATTATATAAGTCTATATCGTAAAATAACCTAACCTAACCCATCTAGACCCTCGCTGTTAATGTTTCACTGAATCCCGTTCGTGTCGCCCCGTACGTCACGGTGCGGACATTATATACGTCCATAACGTTATATATCCTAACCTAAGGCAACCTAACATCTCAAATGTAGTATTTTACAACATTCCAGGCGGGTCGGCCCCTACTTCTCGGTGGGAAAATTATATACGTATATATCGTAGTATAACCTAACCTAAACCCATTTTGCACTTCGGTGATAATGTTTTACAGAATCCCGGTCGTGTTGGCTCATACTTCCCGGTGGGGACATTGTATGCGTCTATAACGATATATATCCTAACCTAAGGCAACCTAGCATCTCGGATGTAGTATTTTACAACATTCCTGGCGGTGCGGAACCTACTTCACGGTGGGAACAGTACATAAGTCTATATCGTAATATAACCTAACCTAACCCATCTAGACCCTCGCTGGTAATGTTCCACTGAATCCCGTTCGTGTCGCCCCGTACGTCACGGTGCGGACATTATATACGTCTATAACGTTATATATCCTAACCTAAGGCAACCTAACATCTCGGATGTAGTATTTTACAACATTCCAGGCGTGTCGGCCCCTACTTCTCGGTGGGCACATTATATACGTCCATATCGTAATATAATCTAACCTAACACAGTTTGCCCCTCGGTGATAATGTTTTACAGAATCCCGCTCGTGTTGGCTCATACTTCTCGGTGCGAACATTATATACGTCCATAACGTTATATATCCTAACCTAAGGCAACCCAACATATCGAATGTAGTATTTTACAACATTCCAGGCCGGTCGGCCCCTACTTCTCGGTGGGGACATTATGTACGTCTATAACGTAATATAACCTAACCCAAACCCATTTTGCACTTCCGTGATAATGTTTTACAGAATCCCGGTCGTGTTGGCTCATACTTCTCGGTGGGGACATTGTATGCGTCTATAACGATATATATCCTAACCTAAGGCAACCTAACATCTCGGATATAGTATTTTCGAAAATACCTGGCGGGTCGGCCCCTACTTCTCGGTGGGAACATTATATACGTCCATAACGTAATCTAACCTAACCTAACCCATCCAGCCCCTCGGTGGTAATGTTTTACAGAATCCCGTTCGTGTCGTCCCGTGCGTCGCGGTGCGAACATTATATACGTCCATAACGTTATATATCCTAACCTAAGGCAACCCAACATATCGAATGTAGTATTTTACAACATTCCAGGCCGGTCGGCCCCTACTTCTCGGTGGGGACATTATGTACGTCTATAACGTAATATAACCTAACCTAACCCATCTAGCGCCTCGGCCGTAATGTTTTACAGAATCCCGTTCGTGTCGCCCCGTACGTCACGGTGCGGACATTATATACGTCCATAACGTTATATATCCTAACCTAAGGCAACCTAACATCTCAAATGTAGTATTTTACAACATTCCAGGCGGGTCGGCCCCTACTTCTCGGTGGGAAAATTATATACGTATATATCGTAGTATAACCTAACCTAAACCCATTTTGCACTTCGGTGATAATGTTTTACAGAATCCCGGTCGTGTTGGCTCATACTTCCCGGTGGGGACATTGTATGCGTCTATAACGATATATATCCTAACCTAAGGCAACCTAGCATCTCGGATGTAGTATTTTACAACATTCCTGGCGGTGCGGAACCTACTTCACGGTGGGAACAGTACATAAGTCTATATCGTAATATAACCTAACCTAACCCATCTAGACCCTCGCTGGTAATGTTCCACTGAATCCCGTTCGTGTCGCCCCGTACGTCACGGTGCGGACATTATATACGTCTATAACGTTATATATCCTAACCTAAGGCAACCTAACATCTCGGATGTAGTATTTTACAACATTCCAGGCGTGTCGGCCCCTACTTCTCGGTGGGCACATTATATACGTCCATATCGTAATATAATCTAACCTAACACAGTTTGCCCCTCGGTGATAATGTTTTACAGAATCCCGCTCGTGTTGGCTCATACTTCTCGGTGGGGACATTGTATACGTCTATAACGTTACATATCCTAACCTAAGGCAACCTAACATCTCGGACGTAGTATTTTACAACATTCCTGGCGGGTCGGCCCCACTTCTCGGTAGGGACATTCTATAAGTCTATATCGCAATATAACCTAGCCTAACCCATCTAGACCCTCGCTGGTAATGTTCCACTGAATCCCGTTCGTGTCGCCCCGTACGTCACGGTGCGGACATTATATAAGTCTATAACGTTATATAGCCTAACTTAAGGCAACTTAACATCTCGAATGTAGTATTTTACAACATTCCAGGCGGGTCGGCCCGTACTTCTCGGTGGGCACACTATATACGTCTATATCGTATTATAACCTAACCTAACCCATTTTGCCCCTCGGCGATAATGTTTTACAGAATCCCGTTCGTGTCGTCCCGTATGTCTCGGTGCGGACATTATATAAGTCTATAACGTTATATATCCTAACCTAAGGCAACTTAACATCTCGAATGTAGTATTCTACAACACTCCAGGCGGGTCGGCCCCTACTTCTCGGTGGGAACATTATATACGTCTATATCGTAATATAACCTAACCCAAACCCATTTTGCACTTCCGTGATAATGTTTTACAGAATCCCGGTCGTGTTGGCTCATACTTCTCGGTGGGGACATTGTATGCGTCTATAACGATATATATCCTAACCTAAGGCAACCTAACATCTCGGATATAGTATTTTCGAAAATACCTGGCGGGTCGGCCCCTACTTCTCGGTGGGAACATTATATACGTCCATAACGTAATCTAACCTAACCTAACCCATCCAGCCCCTCGGTGGTAATGTTTTACAGAATCCCGTTCGTGTCGTTCCGTACGTCTCGGTGCGAACATTATATACGTCCATAACGTTATATATCCTAACCTAAGGCAACCCAACATATCGAATGTAGTATTTTACAACATTCCAGGCCGGTCGGCCCCTACTTCTCGGTGGGGACATTATGTACGTCTATAACGTAATATAACCTAACCTAACCCATCTAGCGCCTCGGCCGTAATGTTTTACAGAATCCCGGTCGTGTCGGACCGTACTTCTCGGTGGGGACATTATATGCGTCTAGAACGTTATATATCCTAACCTAAGGCAACCCAGCATCTCGAATGCAGTATTTTACAACATTCCAGGCCGGTCGGCCCCTACTTCTCGGTGGGGACATTTTGTACGTCTACAACGTAGTATAACCTAACCTAACCCATCTAACCCCTCGCTGGTAATGTTTAACAGAATCCAGTTCGTGTCGTCCCTTACGTCTTGGTGGGAACATTATATACGTCTATAACATTGTATATCCCACCCGAAGGCAACCTAACATCTCGAGTGTAGTATTTCACAACATTCCTGGCGGGTCGGCCCCACTTCTTGGTAGGGACATTATATAAGTCTATATCGTAAAATAACCTAACCTAACCCATCTAGACCCTCGCTGTTAATGTTTCACTGAATCCCGTTCGTGTCGCCCCGTACGTCACGGTGCGGACATTATATACGTCCATAACGTTATATATCCTAACCTAAGGCAACCTAACATCTCAAATGTAGTATTTTACAACATTCCAGGCGGGTCGGCCCCTACTTCTCGGTGGGAAAATTATATACGTATATATCGTAGTATAACCTAACCTAAACCCATTTTGCACTTCGGTGATAATGTTTTACAGAATCCCGGTCGTGTTGGCTCATACTTCCCGGTGGGGACATTGTATGCGTCTATAACGATATATATCCTAACCTAAGGCAACCTAGCATCTCGGATGTAGTATTTTACAACATTCCTGGCGGTGCGGAACCTACTTCACGGTGGGAACAGTACATAAGTCTATATCGTAATATAACCTAACCTAACCCATCTAGACCCTCGCTGGTAATGTTCCACTGAATCCCGTTCGTGTCGCCCCGTACGTCACGGTGCGGACATTATATACGTCTATAACGTTATATATCCTAACCTAAGGCAACCTAACATCTCGGATGTAGTATTTTACAACATTCCAGGCGTGTCGGCCCCTACTTCTCGGTGGGCACATTATATACGTCCATATCGTAATATAATCTAACCTAACACAGTTTGCCCCTCGGTGATAATGTTTTACAGAATCCCGCTCGTGTTGGCTCATACTTCTCGGTGGGGACATTGTATACGTCTATAACGTTACATATCCTAACCTAAGGCAACCTAACATCTCGGACGTAGTATTTTACAACATTCCTGGCGGGTCGGCCCCACTTCTCGGTAGGGACATTCTATAAGTCTATATCGCAATATAACCTAGCCTAACCCATCTAGACCCTCGCTGGTAATGTTCCACTGAATCCCGTTCGTGTCGCCCCGTACGTCACGGTGCGGACATTATATAAGTCTATAACGTTATATAGCCTAACTTAAGGCAACTTAACATCTCGAATGTAGTATTTTACAACATTCCAGGCGGGTCGGCCCGTACTTCTCGGTGGGCACACTATATACGTCTATATCGTATTATAACCTAACCTAACCCATTTTGCCCCTCGGCGATAATGTTTTACAGAATCCCGTTCGTGTCGTCCCGTATGTCTCGGTGCGGACATTATATAAGTCTATAACGTTATATATCCTAACCTAAGGCAACTTAACATCTCGAATGTAGTATTCTACAACACTCCAGGCGGGTCGGCCCCTACTTCTCGGTGGGAACATTATATACGTCTATATCGTAATATAACCTAACCCAAACCCATTTTGCACTTCCGTGATAATGTTTTACAGAATCCCGGTCGTGTTGGCTCATACTTCTCGGTGGGGACATTGTATGCGTCTATAACGATATATATCCTAACCTAAGGCAACCTAACATCTCGGATATAGTATTTTCGAAAATACCTGGCGGGTCGGCCCCTACTTCTCGGTGGGAACATTATATACGTCCATAACGTAATCTAACCTAACCTAACCCATCCAGCCCCTCGGTGGTAATGTTTTACAGAATCCCGTTCGTGTCGTTCCGTACGTCTCGGTGCGAACATTATATACGTCCATAACGTTATATATCCTAACCTAAGGCAACCCAACATATCGAATGTAGTATTTTACAACATTCCAGGCCGGTCGGCCCCTACTTCTCGGTGGGGACATTATGTACGTCTATAACGTAATATAACCTAACCTAACCCATCTAGCGCCTCGGCCGTAATGTTTTACAGAATCCCGGTCGTGTCGGACCGTACTTCTCGGTGGGGACATTATATGCGTCTAGAACGTTATATATCCTAACCTAAGGCAACCCAACATCTCGAATGTAGTATTTTACAACATTCCAGGCCGGTCGGCCCCTACTTCTCGGTGGGGACATTTTGTACGTCTACAACGTAGTATAACCTAATCTAACCCATCTAACCCCTCGCTGGTAATGTTTAACAGAATCCAGTTCGTGTCGTCCCTTACGTCTTGGTGGGGACATTATATACGTCTATAACATTGTATATCCCACCCGAAGGCAACCTAACATCTCGAGTGTAGTATTTCACAACATTCCTGGCGGGTCGGCCCCACTTCTTGGTAGGGACATTATATAAGTCTATATCGTAAAATAACCTAACCTAACCCATCTAGACCCTCGCTGTTAATGTTTCACTGAATCCCGTTCGTGTCGCCCCGTACGTCACGGTGCGGACATTATATACGTCCATAACGTTATATATCCTAACCTAAGGCAACCTAACATCTCAAATGTAGTATTTTACAACATTCCAGGCGGGTCGGCCCCTACTTCTCGGTGGGAAAATTATATACGTATATATCGTAGTATAACCTAACCTAAACCCATTTTGCACTTCGGTGATAATGTTTTACAGAATCCCGGTCGTGTTGGCTCATACTTCTCGGTGGGGACATTGTATACGTCTATAACGTTACATATCCTAACCTAAGGCAACCTAACATCTCGGACGTAGTATTTTACAACATTCCTGGCGGGTCGGCCCCACTTCTCGGTAGGGACATTATATAAGTCTATATCGCAATATAACCTAGCCTAACCCATCTAGACCCTCGCTGGTAATGTTCCACTGAATCCCGTTCGTGTCGCCCCGTACGTCACGGTGCGGACATTATATAAGTCTATAACGTTATATAGCCTAACTTAAGGCAACTTAACATCTCGGATGTAGTATTTTGCAACATTCCAGGCGTGTCGGCCCCTACTTCTCGGTGGGAACATTATATACGTCTATATCGTAATATAACCTAACCCAAACCCATTTTGCACTTCCGTGATAATGTTTTACAGAATCCCGGTCGTGTTGGCTCATACTTCTCGGTGGGGACATTGTATGCGTCTATAACGATATATATCCTAACCTAAGGCAACCTAACATCTCGGATGTAGTATTTTACAACATTCCTGGCGGGTCGGCCCCTACTTCTCGGTGGGAATATTGTATACGTCTACAACGTGGTATAACCTAACCTAACCCATCTAGCCCCTCGCTGATAATGTTTTACAGAATCCAGTTCGTGTCGTCCCTTACGTCTCGGTGGGGACATTGTATGCGTCTATAACGATATATATACTAACCTAAGGCGACCCAACATCTCGGATGTAGTATTTTACAACATTCCTGGCGGGGCGGAACCTACTTCGCGGTGGGAACATTATATAAGTCTATATCGTAAAATAAGCTAACCTAACCCATCTAGACCCTCGCTGTTAATGTTTCACTGAATCCCGTTTGTGTCGCCCCGTACGTCACGGTGCGGACATTATATACGTCCATACCGTTATATATGCTAACCTAAGGCAACCTAACATCTCAAATGTAGTATTTTACAACATTCCAGGCGGGTCGGCCCCTACTTCTCGGTGGGAAAATTATATACGTATATATCGTAGTATAACCTAACCTAAACCCATTTTGCACTTCGGTGATAATGTTTTACAGAATCACGGTCGTGTTGGCTCATACTTCTCGGTGGGGACATTGTATGCGTCTATAACGATATATATCCTAACCTAAGGCAACCTAGCATCTCGGATGTAGTATTTTACAACATTCCTGGCGGTGCGGAACCTACTTCACGGTGGGAACAGTACATAAGTCTATATCGTAATATAACCTAACCTAACCCATCTAGACCCTCGCTGGTAATGTTCCACTGAATCCCGTTCGTGTCGCCCCGTACGTCACGGTGCGGACATTATATACGTCTATAACGTTATATATCCTAACCTAAGGCAACCTAACATCTCGGATGTAGTATTTTACAACATTCCTGGCGGGTCGGCCCCTACTTCTCGGTGGGAACATTATATACGTCTACAACGTAGTATAACCTAACCTAACCCATCTAGCCCCTCGCTGTTAATGTTTAACAGAATCCAGTTCGTGTCGTCCCTTACGTCTCGGTGGGGACATTATATACGTCTATAACATTGTATATCCCACCCGAAGGCAACCTAACATCTCGAGTGTAGTATTTCACAACATTCCTGGCGGGTCGGCCCCACTTCTCGGTAGGGACATTATATAAGTCTATATCGCAATATAACCTAACCTAACCCATCTAGACCCTCGCTGGTAATGTTTCACAGAATTCCGTTCGTTTCGTCCCGTACGTCACGGTGCGGACATTATATACGTCTATAACGTTATATATGCTAACCTAAGGCAACCTAACATCTCGGATATAGTATTTTCGAAAATACCTGGCGGGTCGGCCCCTACTTCTCGGTGGGAACATTATATACGTCTATAACGTAATGTAACCTAACCTAACCCATCTAGCCCCTCGCTGGTAATGTTTTACAGAATCCCGGTCGTGTCGGCCCGTACTTCGCGGTGGGGACATTATATGCGTCTAGAACGTTATATATCCTAACCTAAGGCAACCTAACATCTCGGATGTAGTATTTTACAACATTCCTGGCGGGTCGGCCCCTACTTCTCGGTGGGAATATTGTATACGTCTACAACGTGGTATAACCTAACCTAACCCATCTAGCCCCTCGCTGATAATGTTTTACAGAATCCAGTTCGTGTCGTCCCTTACGTCTCGGTGGGGACATTGTATGCGTCTATAACGATATATATCCTAACCTAAGGCGACCCAACATCTCGGATGTAGTATTTTACAACAGTCCTGGCGGGGCGGAACCTACTTCGCGGTGGGAACATTATATAAGTCTATATCGTAAAATAAGCTAACCTAACCCATCTAGACCCTCGCTGTTAATGTTTCACTGAATCCCGTTCGTGTCGCCCCGTACGTCACGGTGCGGACATTATATACGTCCATAACGTTATATATCCTAACCTAAGGCAACCTAACATCTCAAATGTAGTATTTTACAACATTCCAGGCGGGTCGGCCCCTACTTCTCGGTGGGAAAATTATATACGTATATATCGTAGTATAACCTAACCTAAACCCATTTTTCACTTCGGTGATAATGTTTTACAGAATCCCGGTCGTGTTGGCTCATACTTCTCGGTGGGGACATTGTATGCGTCTATAACGATATATATCCTAACCTAAGGCAACCTAGCATCTCGGATGTAGTATTTTACAACATTCCTGGCGGTGCGGAACCTACTTCACGGTGGGAACAGTACATAAGTCTATATCGTAATATAACCTAACCTAACCCATCTAGACCCTCGCTGGTAATGTTCCACTGAATCCCGTTCGTCTCGCCCCGTACGTCACGGTGCGGACATTATATACGTCTATAACGTTATATATCCTAACCTAAGGCAACCTAACATCTCGGATGTAGTATTTTACAACATTCCAGGCGTGTCGGCCCCTACTTCTCGGTGGGCACATTATATACGTCCATATTGTAATATAACCTAACCTAAACCCATATTGCACTTCGCTGATAATGTTTTACAGAATCCCGGTCGTGTTGGCTCATACTTCTCGGTGGGGACATTGTATGCGTCTATAACGATATATATCCTAACCTAAGGCAACCTAACATCTCGGATGTAGTATTTTACAACATTCCTGGCGGGGCGGAACCTACTTCACGGTGCGAACAGTACATAATTCTATATCGTAATATAACCTAACCTAACCCATCTAGACCCTCGCTGGTAATGTTCCACTGAATCCCGTTCGTGTCGCCCCGTACGTCACGGTGCGGACATTATATACGTCTATAACGTTATATATCCTAACCTAAGGCAACCTAACATCTCGGATGTAGTATTTTACAACATTCCTGGCGGGTCGGCCCCTACTTCTCGGTGGGAACATTATATACGTCTACAACGTAGTATAACCTAACCTAACCCATCTAGCCCCTCGCTGTTAATGTTTAACAGAATCCAGTTCGTGTCGTCCCTTACGTCTCGGTGGGGACATTATATACGTCTATAACATTGTATATCCCACCCGAAGGCAACCTAACATCTCGAGTGTAGTATTTCACAACATTCCTGGCGGGTCGGCCCCACTTCTCGGTAGGGACATTATATAAGTCTATATCGCAATATAACCTAACCTAACCCATCTAGACCCTCGCTGGTAATGTGTCACAGAATTCCGTTCGTTTCGTCCCGTACGTCACGGTGCGGACATTATATACGTCTATAACGTTATATATGCTAACCTAAGGCAACCTAACATCTCGGATATAGTATTTTCGAAAATACCTGGCGGGTCGGCCCCTACTTCTCGGTGGGAACATTATATACGTCTATAACGTAATGTAACCTAACCTAACCCATCTAGCCCCTCGCTGGTAATGTTTTACAGAATCCCGGTCGTGTCGGCCCGTACTTCGCGGTGGGGACATTATATGCGTCTAGAACGTTATATATCCTAACCTAAGGCAACCTAACATCTCGGATGTAGTATTTTACAACATTCCTGGCGGGTCGGCCCCTACTTCTCGGTGGGAATATTGTATACGTCTACAACGTGGTATAACCTAACCTAACCCATCTAGCCCCTCGCTGATAATGTTTTACAGAATCCAGTTCGTGTCGTCCCTTACGTCTCGGTGGGGACATTGTATGCGTCTATAACGATATATATCCTAACCTAAGGCGACCCAACATCTCGGATGTAGTATTTTACAACAGTCCTGGCGGGGCGGAACCTACTTCGCGGTGGGAACATTATATAAGTCTATATCGTAAAATAAGCTAACCTAACCCATCTAGACCCTCGCTGTTAATGTTTCACTGAATCCCGTTCGTGTCGCCCCGTACGTCACGGTGCGGACATTATATACGTCCATAACGTTATATATCCTAACCTAAGGCAACCTAACATCTCAAATGTAGTATTTTACAACATTCCAGGCGGGTCGGCCCCTACTTCTCGGTGGGAAAATTATATACGTATATATCGTAGTATAACCTAACCTAAACCCATTTTTCACTTCGGTGATAATGTTTTACAGAATCCCGGTCGTGTTGGCTCATACTTCTCGGTGGGGACATTGTATGCGTCTATAACGATATATATCCTAACCTAAGGCAACCTAGCATCTCGGATGTAGTATTTTACAACATTCCTGGCGGTGCGGAACCTACTTCACGGTGGGAACAGTACATAAGTCTATATCGTAATATAACCTAACCTAACCCATCTAGACCCTCGCTGGTAATGTTCCACTGAATCCCGTTCGTCTCGCCCCGTACGTCACGGTGCGGACATTATATACGTCTATAACGTTATATATCCTAACCTAAGGCAACCTAACATCTCGGATGTAGTATTTTACAACATTCCAGGCGTGTCGGCCCCTACTTCTCGGTGGGCACATTATATACGTCCATATTGTAATATAACCTAACCTAAACCCATATTGCACTTCGCTGATAATGTTTTACAGAATCCCGGTCGTGTTGGCTCATACTTCTCGGTGGGGACATTGTATGCGTCTATAACGATATATATCCTAACCTAAGGCAACCTAACATCTCGGATGTAGTATTTTACAACATTCCTGGCGGGGCGGAACCTACTTCACGGTGCGAACAGTACATAATTCTATATCGTAATATAACCTAACCTAACCCATCTAGACCCTCGCTGGTAATGTTCCACTGAATCCCGTTCGTGTCGCCCCGTACGTCACGGTGCGGGCATTATATAAGTCTATAACGTTATATAGCCTAACTTAAGGCAACTTAACATCTCGAATGTAGTATTTTACAACATTCCAGGCGGGTCGGCCCCTACTTCTCGGTGGGCACACTATATACGTCTATATCGTATTATAACCTAACCTAACCCATTTTGCCCCTCGGCGATAATGTTTTACAGAATCCCGTTCGTGTCGTCCCGTATGTCTCGGTGCGGACATTATATAAGTCCATAACGTTATATATCCTAACCTAAGGCAAATTAACTTCTCGAATGTAGTATTTTGCAACATTCCAGGCGTGTCGGCCCCTACTTCTCGGTGGGAACATTATATACGTCTATATCGTCATATAACCTAACCCAAACCCATTTTGCACTTCGGTGATAATGTTTTACAGAATCCCGCTCGTGTTGGCTCATACTTCTCGGTGGGGACATTGTATGCGTCTATAACGATATATATCCTAACCTAAGGCAACCTAACATTTCGGATATAGTATTTTCGAAAATACCTGGCGGGTCGGCCCCTACTTCTCGGTGGGAACGTAATATACGTCCATAACGTTATATATCCTAACCTAAGGCAACCCAACATCTCGAATGTAGTATTTTACAACATTCCAGGCGGGTCGGCCCCACTTCTCGGTAGGGACATTATATAAGTCTATATCGCAATATAACCTAACCTAACCCATCTAGACCCTCGCTGGTAATGTTTTACAGAATCCAGTTCGTGTCGTCGCGTACGTCTCGGTGGGGACATTGTATGCGTCTATAACGTTATATATCCTAACATAAGGCTATCTAACATCTCGGATGTAGTAATTTCAAAATAACTGGCGGGTCGGCCCCTACTTCTCGGTGGGAACATTATATACGTCCATAACGTAATATAACCTAAATTAACCCATCTAGACCATCGGCGTTAATGTTTTACAGAATCCGGTACTTGTCGTCCCGTACGTCTCGGTGCGGACATTATATAAGTCTATAACGTTATATATCCTAACCTAAGGCAACTTAACATGTCGGATGTAGTATTTTCCAAAATACCTGGCGGGTTGGCCCCTACTTCTCGGTGGGAACATTACATACGTCTATAACGTAATATAACCTAACCTAACCTATCTATGCCCTCGGCGGTAATGTTTTACAGAATCCCGTTCGGGTTGGTTCATACTTCTCGGTGGGGACATTATATACGTCTATAACATTGTATATTCCACCCGAAGGGAACCTAACATCTCGAATGTAGTATTAGTACCTAACCCATCTAGACCCTCGCTGGTAATGTTTCACTGCATCCCGTTCGTATCGCCCCGTACGTCACGGTGCGGACATTATATACATCTATAACATTATATATCCTAACCTAAGGCAACCTAACATCTCAAATTTAGTATTTTACAACATTCCAGGCGGGTCGGCCCCTACTTCTCGGTGAGAACATTATATACGTCTATATCGCAATATAACCTAACCTAACCCATTTAGCCGCTCGCTGGTAATGTTTTACAGAATCCAGTTCGTGTCGTCCCGTACGTCTCGGTGGGGACATTATATACGTCTATAACGTTATATATGCTAATCTAAGGCAACCTAACATCTCGGATGTAATATTTTCAAAATACCTGGCGGGTCGGCCCCTACTTCTCGGTGGGAACATTATATACGTCTATAACGTAATATAACCTAACCTAACCCATCTAGCGCCTCGGCCGTAATGTTTTACAGAATTCCGGTCGTGTCGGACCGTACTTCTCGGTGGGGACATTATATGCGTCTAGAACGTTATATATCCTAACCTAAGGCAACCTAACATCTCGGATGTAGTATTTTACAACATTCCTGGCGGGTCGGCCCCTACTTCTCGGTGGGAACATTATATACGTCTACAACGTAGTATAACCTAACCTAACCCATCTAGCCCCTCGCTGGTAATGTTTAACAGAATCCAGTTCGTGTCGTCCCTTACGTCTCGGTGGGGACATTATATACGTCTATAACGTTATATATGCTAACCTAAGGCAACCTAACATCTCGGATATAGTATTTTCGAAAATACCTGGCGGGTTGGCCCCTACTTCTCGGTGGGAACATTATATACGTCTATAACGTAATGTAACCTAACGTAACCCATCTAGCCCCTCGCTGGTAATGTTTTACAGAATCCCGGTCGTGTCGGCCCGTACTTCGCGGTGGGGACATTATATGCGTCTAGAACGTTATGTATCCTAACCTAAGGCAACCTAACATCTCGGATGTAGTATTTTACAACATTCCTGGCGGGTCGGCCCCTACTTCTCGGTGGGAATATTGTATACGTCTACAACGTGGTATAACCTAACCTAACCCATCTAGCCCCTCGCTGATAATGTTTTACAGAATCCAGTTCGTGTCGTCCCTTACGTCTCGGTGGGGACATTGTATGCGTCTATAACGATATATATCCTAACCTAAGGCGACCCAACATCTCGGATGTAGTATTTTACAACATTCCTGGCGGGGCGGAACCTACTTCGCGGTGGGAACATTATATAAGTCTATATCGTAAAATAAGCTAACCTAACCCATCTAGACCCTCGCTGTTAATGTTTCACTGAATCCCGTTCGTGTCGCCCCGTACGTCACGGTGCGGACATTATATACGTCCATAACGTTATATATCCTAACCTAAGGCAACCTAACATCTCGGATGTAGTATTTTACAACATTCCTGGCGGGTCGGCCCCACTACTCGGTAGGGACATTATATAAGTCTATATCGCAATATAACCTAGCCTAACCCATCTAGACCCTCGCTGGTAATGTTCCACTGAATCCCGTTCGTGTCGCCCCGTACGTCACGGTGCGGACATTATATAAGTCTATAACGTTATATAGCCTAACTTAAGGCAACTTAACATCTCGAATGTAGTATTTTACAACATTCCAGGCGGGTTGGCCCCTACTTCTCGGTGGGCACACTATATACGTCTATATCGTATTATAACCTAACCTAACCCATTTTGCCCCTCGGCGATAATGTTTTACAGAATCCCGTTCGTGTCGTCCCGTATGTCTCGGTGCGGACATTATATAAGTCTATAACGTTATATATCCTAACCTAAGGCAACTTAACATCTCGAATGTAGTATTTTACAACACTCCAGGCGGGTCGGCCCCTACTTCTCGGTGGGCACATTATATACGTCTATATCGCAATATAACCTAACCTAACCCATTTAGCCCCTCGCTGGTAATGTTTTACAGAATCCAGTTCGTGTCTTCGCGTACGTCTCGGTGGGGACATTGTATGCGTCTATAACGATATATATCCTAACCTAAGGCAACCTAACATTTCGGATATAGTATTTTCGAAAATACCTGGCGGGTCGGCCCCTACTTCTCGGTGGGAACGTTATATACGTCCATAACGTAATCTAACCTAACCTAACCCATCTAGCCCCTCGGTGGTAATGTTTTACAGAATCCCGTTCGTGTCGTTCCGTACGTCTCGGTGCGAACATTATATACGTCCATAACGTTATATATCCTAACCTAAGGCAACCCAACATCTCGAATGTAGTATTTTACAACATTCCAGGCCGGTCGGCCCCTACTTCTCGGTGGGGACATTATGTACGTCTACAACGTAGTATAACCTAACCTAACCCATCTAGCCCCTCGCTGGTAATGTTTAACAGAATCCAGTTCGTGTCGTCCCTTACGTCTCGGTGGGGACATTATATACGTCTATAACATTGTATATCCCACCCGAAGGCAACCTAACATCTCGAGTGTAGTATTTCACAACATTCCTGGCGGGTCGGCCCCACTTCTCGGTAGGGACATTATATAAGTCTATATCGCAATATAACCTAACCTAACCCATCTAGACCCTCGCTGGTAATGTTTCACAGAATTCCGTTCGTGTCGCCACGTACGTCACGGTGCGGACATTATATACGTCTATAACGTTATATATGCTAACCTAAGGCAACCTAACATCTCGGATATAGTATTTTCGAAAATACCTGGCGGGTTGGCCCCTACTTCTCGGTGGGAACATTATATACGTCTATAACGCAATGTAACCTAATCTAACCCATCTAGCCCCTCGCTGGTAATGTTTTACAGAATCCCGGTCGTGTCGGCCCGTACTTCGCGGTGGGGACATTATATGCGTCTAGAACGTTATATATCCTAACCTAAGGCAACCTAACATCTCGGATGTAGTATTTTACAACATTCCTGGCGGGTCGGCCCCTACTTCTCGGTGGGAATATTGTATACGTCTACAACGTGTTATAACCTAACCTAACCCATCTAGCCCCTCGCTGATAATGTTTTACAGAATCCAGTTCGTGTCGTCCCGTACGTCTCGGTGGGAACATTGTATGCGTCTATAACGTTATATATCCTAACCTAAGGCTATCTAACATCTCGGATGTAGTAATTTCCAAAATTACTGGCGGGTCGGCCCCTACTTCTTGGTGGGAAAATTATATACGTATATATCGTAATATAACCTAACCTAAACCCATTTTGCACTTCGGTGATAATGTTTTACAGAATCCCGGTCGTGTTGGCTCATACTGCTCGGTGGGGACATTCTATGCGTCTATAACGATATATATCATAACCTAAGGCAACCTAGCATCTCGGATGTAGTATTTTACAACATTCCTGGCGGTGCGGAACCTACTTCACGGTGGGAACACTACGTAAGTCTATATCGTAATATAACCTAACCTAACCCATCTAGACCCTCGCTGGTAATGTTCCACTGAATCCCGTTCGTGTCGCCCCGTACGTCTCGGTGGGGACATTGTATGCGTCTATAACGTTATATATCCTAACCTAAGGCTATCTAACATCTCGGATGTAGTAATTTCAAAATTACTGACGGGTCGGCCCCTACTTCTTGGTGGGAACTTTATATACGTCCATATCGTAATATAACCTAACCTAACACATTTTGCCCCTCGGTGATAATGGTTTACAGAATCCCGGCCGTGTTGGCTAATACTTCTCGGTGGGGACATTATATACGTCTATAACGTTATATATCCTAACCTAAGGCAACCTAACATCTCGGATGTAGTATTTTACAACATTCCTGGCGGGTCGGCCCCACTTCTCGGTAGGGACATTATATAAGTCTATATCGCAATATAACCTAACCTAACCCATCTAGACCCTCGCTGGTAATGTTTCACTGAATCCCGTTCGTGTCGCCCCGTACGTCACGGTGCGGACATTATATACGTCCATAACGTTATATATCCTAACCTAAGGCAACCTAACATCTCAAATGTAGTATTTTACAACATTCCAGGCGGGTCGGCCCGTACTTCTCGGTGGGCACATTATATACGTCTATATCGCAATATAACCTAACCTAACCCATTTAGCCCCTCGCTGGTAATGTTTTACAGAATCCCGTTCGTGTCGTCCCGTACGTCTCGGTGGGAACATTGTATGCGTCTATAACGTTACATATCCTAACCTAAGGCTATCTAACATCTCGGATGTAGTAATTTCCAAAATTACTGGCGGGTCGGCCCCTACTTCTTGGTGGGAACTTTATATACGTCGATAACGTAATATAACCTAACCTAACCCATCTAGCCCCTCGGCGGTAATGTTTTACAGAATCCCGTTCGTGTCGTACCGTGCGTCGCGGTGCGGACATTATATAAGTCCATAACGTTATATATCCTAACCTAAGGCAACTTAACATCTCGAATGTAGTATTTTGCAACATTCCAGGCGTGTCGGCCCCTACTTCTCGGTGGGAAAATTATATACGTATATATCGTAATATAACCTAACCTAAACCCATTTTGCACTTCGGTGATAATGTTTTACAGAATCCCGGTCGTGTTGGCTCATACTGCTCGGTGGGGACATTCTATGCTTCTATAACGATATATATCCTAACCTAAGGCAACCTAGCATCTCGGATGTAGTATTTTACAACATTCCTGGCGGTGCGGAACCTACTTCACGGTGGGAACAGTACGTAAGTCTATATCGTAATATAACCTAACCTAACCCATCTAGACCCTCGCTGGTAATGTTCCACTGAATCCCGTTCGTGTCGCCCCGTACGTCTCGGTGGGGACGTTGTATGCGTCTATAACGTTATATATCCTAACCTAAGGCTATCTAACATCTCGGATGTAGTAATTTCAAAATTACTGACGGGTCGGCCCCTACTTCTTGGTGGGAACTTTATATACGTCCATATCGTAATATAACCTAACCTAACACATTTTGCCCCTCGGTGATAATGGTTTACAGAATCCCGGCAATGTTGGCTCATACTTCTCGGTGGGGACATTATATACGTCTATAACGTTATATATCCTAACCTAAGGCAACCTAACATCTCGGATGTAGTATTTTACAACATTCCTGGCGGGTCGGCCCCACTTCTCGGTAGGGACATTATATAAGTCTATATCGCAATATAACCTAACCTAACCCATCTAGACCCTCGCTGGTAATGTTTCACTGAATCCCGTTCGTGTCGCCCCGTACGTCACGGTGCGGACATTATATACGTCCATAACGTTATATATCCTAACCTAAGGCAACCTAACATCTCAAATGTAGTATTTTACAACATTCCAGGCGGGTCGGCCCCTACTTCTCGGTGGGCACATTATATACGTCTATATCGCAATATAACCTAACCTAACCCATTTAGCCCCTCGCTGGTAATGTTTTACAGAATCCAGTTCGTGTCGTCCCGTACGTCTCGGTGGGAACATTGTATGCGTCTATAACGTTATATATCCTAACCTAAGGCTATCTAACATCTCGGATGTAGTAATTTCCAAAATTACTGGCGGGTCGGCCCCTACTTCTTGGTGGGAACTTTATATACGTCGATAACGTAATATAACCTAACCTAACCCATCTAGCCCCTCGGCGGTAATGTTTTACAGAATCCCGTTCGTGTCGTACCGTGCGTCGCGGTGCGGACATTATATAAGTCCATAACGTTATATATCCTAACCTAAGGCAACTTAACATCTCGAATGTAGTATTTTGCAACATTCCAGGCGTGTCGGCCCCTACTTCTCGGTGGGAAAATTATATACGTATATATCGTAATATAACCTAACCTAAACCCATTTTGCACTTCGGTGATAATGTTTTACAGAATCCCGGTCGTGTTGGCTCATACTGCTCGGTGGGGACATTCTATGCGTCTATAACGATATATATCATAACCTAAGGCAACCTAGCATCTCGGATGTAGTATTTTACAACATTCCTGGCGGTGCGGAACCTACTTCACGGTGGGAACACTACGTAAGTCTATATCGTAATATAACCTAACCTAACCCATCTAGACCCTCGCTGGTAATGTTCCACTGAATTCCGTTCGTGTCGCCCCGTACGTCTCGGTGGGGACATTGTATGCGTCTATAACGTTATATATCCTAACCTAAGGCTATCTAATATCTCGGATGTAGTAATTTCAAAATTACTGACGGGTCGGCCCCTACTTCTTGGTGGGAACTTTATATACGTCCATATCGTAATATAACCTAACCTAACACATTTTGCCCCTCGGTGATAATGGTTTACAGAATCCCGGCCGTGTTGGCTCATACTTCTCGGTGGGGACATTATATACGTCTATAACGTTATATATCCTAACCTAAGGCAACCTAACATCTCGGATGTAGTATTTTACAACATTCCTGGCGGGTCGGCCCCACTTCTCGGTAGGGACATTATATAAGTCTATATCGCAATATAACCTAACCTAACCCATCTAGACCCTCGCTGGTAATGTTTCACTGAATCCCGTTCGTGTCGCCCCGTACGTCACGGTGCGGACATTATATACGTCCATAACGTTATATATCCTAACCTAAGGCAACCTAACATCTCAAATGTAGTATTTTACAACATTCCAGGCGGGTCGGCCCCTACTTCTCGGTGGGCACATTATATACGTCTATATCGCAATATAACCTAACCTAACCCATTTAGCCCCTCGCTGGTAATGTTTTACAGAATCCAGTTCGTGTCGTCCCGTACGTCTCGGTGGGAACATTGTATGCGTCTATAACGTTATATATCCTAACCTAAGGCTATCTAACATCTCGGATGTAGTAATTTCCAAAATTACTGGCGGGTCGGCCCCTACTTCTTGGTGGGAACTTTATATACGTCGATAACGTAATATAACCTAACCTAACCCATCTAGCCCCTCGGCGGTAATGTTTTACAGAATCCCGTTCGTGTCGTACCGTGCGTCGCGGTGCGGACATTATATAAGTCCATAACGTTATACATCCTAACCTAAGGCAACTTAACATCTCGAATGTAGTATTTTGCAACATTCCTGGCGTGTCGGCCCCTACTTCTCGGTGGGAAAATTATATACGTATATATCGTAATATAACCTAACCTAAACCCATTTTGCACTTCGGTGATAATGTTTTACAGAATCCCGGTCGTGTTGGCTCATACTGCTCGGTGGGGACATTCTATGCGTCTATAACGATATATATCCTAACCTAAGGCAACCTAGCATCTCGGATGTAGTATTTTACAACATTCCTGGCGGTGCGGAACCTACTTCACGGTGGGAACAGTACGTAAGTCTATATCGTAATATAACCTAACCTAACCCATCTAGACCCTCGCTGGTAATGTTCCACTGAATCCCGTTCATGTCGCCCCGTACGTCTCGGTGGGGACATTGTATGCGTCTATAACGTTATATATCCTAACCTAAGGCTATCTAACATCTCGGATGTAGTAATTTCAAAATTACTGACGGGTCGGCCCCTACTTCTTGGTGGGAACTTTATATAAGTCCATATCGTAATATAACCTAACCTAACACATTTTGCCCCTCGGTGATAATGGTTTACAGAATCCCGGCCGTGTTGGCTCATACTTCTCGGTGGGGACATTATATAAGTCTATATAGCAATATAACCTAACCTAACCCATCTAGACCCTCGCTGGTAATGTTTCACTGAATCCCGTTCGTGTCGCCCCGTACGTCACGGTGCGGACATTATATACGTCCATAACGTTATATATCCTAACATAAGGCAACCTAACATCTCAAATGTAGTATTTTACAACATTCCAGGCGGGTCGGCCCCTACTTCTCGGTGGGCACATTATATACGTCTATATCGCAATATAACCTAACCTAACCCATTTAGCCCCTCGCTGGTAATGTTTTACAGAATCCAGTTCGTGTCGTCCCGTACGTCTCGGTGGGAACATTGTATGCGTCTATAACGTTATATATCCTAACCTAAGGCTATCTAACATCTCGGATGTAGTAATTTCCAAAATTACTGGCGGGTCGGCCCCTACTTCTTGGTGGGAACTTTATATACGTCGATAACGTAATATAACCTAACCTAAACCATCTAGCCCCTCGGCGGTAATGTTTTACAGAATCCCGTTCGTGTCGTACCGTGCGTCGCGGTGCGGACATTATATAAGTCCATAACGTTATATATCCTAACCTAAGGCAACTTAACATCTCGAATGTAGTATTTTGCAACATTCCAGGCGTGTCGGCCCCTACTTCTCGGTGGGAAAATTATATACGTATATATCGTAATATAACCTAACCTAAACCCATTTTGCACTTCGGTGATAATGTTTTACAGAATCCCGGTCGTGTTGGCTCATACTGCTCGGTGGGGACATTCTATGCGTCTATAACGATATATATCCTAACCTAAGGCAATCTAGCATCTCGGATGTAGTATTTTACAACATTCCTGGCGGTGCGGAACCTACTTCACGGTGGGAACAGTACGTAAGTCTATATCGTAATATAACCTAACCTAACCCATCTAGACCCTCGCTGGTAATGTTCCACTGAATCCCGTTCGTGTCGCCCCGTACGTCACGGTGCGGACATTATATAAGTCTACAACGTTATATAGCCTAACCTAAGGCAACTTAACATCTCGAATGTAGTATTTTACAACATTCCAGTCGTGTCGGCCCCTACTTCTCGGTGGGCACATTATATACGTCTATATCGCAATATAACCTAACCTAATCCATTTAGCCCCTCGCTGGTAATGTTTTACAGGATCCAGTTCGTGTCGTCGCGTACGTCTCGGTGGGGACATTGTATGCGTCTATAACGTTATATATCCTAACCTAAGGCTATCTAACATCTCGGATGTAGTAATTTCAAAATTACTGACGGGTCGGCCCCTACTTCTCGGTGGGAACATTATATACGTCCATAACGTAATATAACCTAAAATAACCCATCTAGCCCCTCGGCGGTAATGTTTCACAGAATCCGGGTCATGTCGTCCCGTACGCCTCGGTGCGGACATTATATAAGTCTATATCGTTATATATCCTAACCTAAGGCAACTTAACATCTCGAATCTAGTATTTTACAACATTCCAGTCGTGTCGGCCCCTACTTCTCGGTGGGCACATTATATACGTCTATGTCGTAATATAACCTAACCTAAACCCATTTTGCACTTCGGTGATAATGTTTTACAGAATCCCGGTCGTGTTGGCTCATACTTCTCGGTGGGGAAATCATATACGTCTATAACGTTATATATCCTAACCTAAGGCAACCTAACATCTCGGATGTAGTACTTCACAACATTCCTGGCGGGCTGAACCTACTTCTCGGTAGGAACATTATATAAGTCTATATCGTAATATAACCTAACCTAACCCATCTAGACCCTCGCTGGTATTGTTTCACAGAATCCCGTTCGTGTCGCACCGTACGATCACGGTGCGGACTTTATATAAGTCTATAACGTTATATAGCCTAACCTAAGGCAACTTAACATCTCGAATGTAGTATTTTACAACATTCCAGTCGTGTCGGCCCCTACTTCTCGGTGGGCACATTATATACGTCTATGTCGTAATATAACCTAACCTAACCCATTTTGCACTTCGGTGATAATGTTTTACAGAATCCCGGTCGTGTTGGCTCATACTTTTCGGTGGGGAAATTATATACGTCTATAACGTTATATATCCTAACCTAAGGCAACCTAACATCTCGGATGTAGTATTTCACAACATTCCTGGCGGGCTGAACCTACTTCTCGGTAGGAACATTATATAAGTCCATATCGTAATATAACCTAACCTAACCCATCTAGACCCTCGCTGGTATTGTTTCACAGAATCCCGTTCGTGTCGCACCGTACGTCTCGGTGGTAACATTACATACGACTATAACGGTATATATCCTAGCCTAAGGCAATCTAACATCTCTGATGTAATATTTTACAGCATTCCTGGCGTGTCCGCCCGTACTTCTCGGTGGGAACATTATATACGTCTATAACGTTATATATCCTAGCCTAAGGCGACCCAACATGTCGAATGTAATATTTTACAACATTCCTGGCGCGTAGGTTCCTACTTTTCGTTGGGAACATTATATACGTCTATAATGTTATATATCCTAACCTAAGGCTATCTAACATCTCGGGTGTAGTAATTTCCAAAATTACTGGCGGGTCGGCCCCTACTTCTTGGTGGGAACTTTATATACGTCGATAACGTAATATAACCTAACCTAACCCATCTAGCCCCTCGGCGGTAATGTTTTACAGAATCCCGTTCGTGTCGTACCGTGCGTCGCGGTGCGGACATTATATAAGTCCATAACGTTATATATCCTAACCTAAGGCAACTTAACATCTCGAATGTAGTATTTTGCAACATTCCAGGCGTGTCGGCCCCTACTTCTCGGTGGGATCATTATATACGTCTATAACGTAATATAACCTAACCTAACCCATCTAGCCCATCGGTGGTAATGTTTTCCAGAATCCCGTTCGTGTCGTCCCGTACCTCTCGGCGGGGACATTATATGCGTCAATAACGTTATATATCCTAACCTAAAGCAACCTAACATCTCGGATGTAGTATTTTCCAAAATTCCTGGCGCGTCGGCAACTACTTGTCGGTGGGAACAGTATATACGTCTATAACGTTATATATCCTAACCTAAGGCAACTTAACATGTCGGATGTAATATTTTACAACATTCCTGGCGCGTCGGCACCTCCTTCTCGGTGGGAACATTATGTACGTCTATAACGTTATATGTCCTAACCTAAGGGAACCTAACACCTCGGATGTAATGTTTTACAACATTCCTGGCGTGTCGGCCCCTATTTCTCGGTGGGAACATTATATACGTCTTTAACGCTATATATCCTAGCCTAAGGCAACCTAACTTGTCGAGCGTAATATTTTACAACATTCCTGGGGCGTCGGCCCCTATTTCTCGGTGGGAACATTATATAAGTCAATAACGTTATATATCCTAACCTAAGGCAACCTAACAATTCGGATGTAATATTTTACAACATTCCCGTCACTTCGGCCCCTACTTCTCGGTGGGAACATTATATACGTCTATAACGTTATATATCCTAGTCTAAGGCAATCCTAACATCTCGGATGTAATATTTTACAACATTCCTGGCGCGCCGGCCCCTACTTCTCGGTGGGAACATTATATACGTCTATATCGCTATATATCATAACGTAAGGCAACCTAGCATGTCGAGCGTAATATTTTACAACATTCCTGGCTCGTCGGCCCCTACTTCTCGATGGGGACATTATATACGTCTATAACGTTGTATATCCTAACCTAACGCTACCTAACATCTGGGATGTAATATTTTACATCATTCCTGACATGTCGGCGCCTATTTCTCGGTGGGAACATTATATACGTCTGTAACGTGATATATCCTAGCCTAAGGCGACCTAACATGTCGAATGTAATATTTTACAACATTTCTGGCATGTCGTCGCCCGCTGCCCGATGGAGACATTATAAACGTCTATAACGTTGTATATCCTAACCTAACGCAACCTAACATCTGGTATGTAATATTTTACATCATTCCTGGTGTGTCGTCGCCTGCTTCTCGATGGGGACACTTCATACGTCTATAACGTTGTATATCCTAACCTAACGCATCCTAACATTTGGGATGTAATATTTTACAACATACTGGCTTGTCGGTCCCCACGTCTCGATCTGGACATTATATACGTCTATAACAATATATATCCAAACTTAAGGGAAACTAACATCTCGGATGTAATATTTTACAACATTCCTGGCGCTTCGGCTCCTACTTTTCGGTGGGAACATTATATACGTCTATAACGTTACATATCCTAACGTAAGGCAACATAACATCTCGGATGTTATATTTTACAACATTCCTGGCGTGTCGTCGCCTGCTTCTCGATGGGGTCATTATATACGTCTATAACGTTGTATATCCTAACCTAACGCAACCTAAAATCTGGGATGTAATATTTTACAGCATTCCTGGCATGTCGGTCCCTACGTCTCGGTGGGAACATTCTATACGTCTATAACGTTGTATATCCTAACCTAAGGGAACCTAACATCTCGGGTGTAGTATTTTACAACATTCCTGACGCGTCGGCCCCTATTTCTCGGTGGGACCATTATATACGTCTATAGCGTTGTATATCCTAGCCTAAGGCGACCTGACATGTCGAATGTAATATTTTACATCATTCCTGGCGCGTCCGCCCGTAGATCTCGGTGGTAACATTATATACGTCTATAACGTTATGTATTCTAGCCTAAGGCAACCTAACATGCCGAATGTAATATTTTACAACATTCCTGGCGTGTTGTCGCCTGCTTCTCGGTGGGGACATTATATATGTCTATAACGTTGTATATCCTAACCTAACGAAACCTAACATCTGGGATGTAATATTTTACAACATTCCTGACGCGTCGGCACCTATTTCTCGGTGGGAACTTAATATACGTCTTTAACGTTATATATCCTAGCCTAAGGCGACCTAGCATGTCGAATGTAATATTTTACATCATTCCTGTCGTGTCGACCCGTATTTCTCGGTGGTAACATTATATGCGTCTATAACGTTACATATCGTAGCCTAAGGCGACCTGACATGTCGAATGTAATATTTTACAACGTTCCTGGCGTGTCGTCGCCTGCTTCTCGATGGGGACATTATATACGTCTATAACGTTGTATATCCTAACCTAATGCTACCTAACATCTAGGATGTAATATTTTACAACATTCCTGGCATGTCAGTCCCTACGTCTCGCTGGGAACGTTATATACGTCTATAACGACATATATCCAAACTTAAGGGAAACTAACATCTCGGATGTAATATTTTACAACATTCCTGGCGCTTCGGCTCCTACTTTTCGGTGGGAACATTATATACGTCTATAACGTTACATATCCTAACGTAAGGCAACATAACATCTCGGATGTAATATTTTACAACATTCCTGGCATGTCAGTTCCTACGTCTCGCTGGGAACATTATATACGTTTATAACGATATATATCCTAACCTAACGCAACCTAACATCTCGGATGTAATATTTTACAACATTCCTGGCGTGTCGTCGCCTGCTTCTCGATGGGGACATTAAATACGTCTATAACGTTGTATATCCTAACCTAAGGCAACCCAACACCTCGGATGTAATATTTTACATCATTCCTGTCATGTCGGTCCCTACGTCTCGTTGGGAACACTCTATGCGTCTATAGCGTTGTATATCCAAACCTAAGGGAACCTAACATCTCAGGTGTAACATTTTACAACATTCCTGGCGTGTCGTCGCCTGCTTCTTGATGGGGACATTATATACGTCTATAACGTTGTATATCCTAACCTAACGAAACCTAACATCTGGGATGTAATATTTTACAACATTCCTGGCATGTCAGTCCCTACGTCTCGCTGGGAACGTTATATACGTCTATAACGACATATATCCAAACTTAAGGGAAACTAACATCTCGGATGTAATATTTTACAACATTCCTGGCGATTCGGCTCCTACTTTTCGGTGGGAACATTATATACGTCTATAACGTTGTATATCCTAACCTAAGGCAACACAACATCTCGGATGTAATATTTTACATCATTCCTGTCATGTCGGTCCCTACGTCTCGTTGGGAACACTCTATGCGTCTATAGCGTTGTATATCCTAACGTAAGGGAACCTAACATCTCAGGTGTAATATTTTACAACATTCCTGGCGTGTTGTCGCCTGCTTCTCGGTGGGGACATTATATATGTCTATAACGTTGTATATCCTAACCTAACGAAACCTAACATCTGGGATGTAATATTTTACAACATTCCTGACGCGTCGGCACCTATTTCTCGGTGGGAACTTTATATACGTCTTTAACGTTATATATCCTAGCCTAAGGCGACTTAGCATGTTGAATGTAATATTTTACATCATTCCTGTCGTGTCGACCCGTATTTATCGGTGGTAACATTATATGCGTCTATAACGTTACATATCCTAACCTAAGGCAACCGAACATCTCGGATGTAATATTTTACATCATTCCTGTCATGTCGGTCCCTACGTCTCGTTGGGAACACTCTATGCGTCTATAACGTTACATATCGTAGCCTAAGGCGACCTGACATGTCGAATGTAATATTTTACAACGTTCCTGGCGTGTCGTCGCCTGCTTCTCGATGGGGACATTATATACGTCTATAACGTTGTATATCATAACCTAAGGCAACACAACATCTCGGATGTAATATTTTACATCATTCCTGTCATGTCGGTCCCTACGTCTCGTTGGGAACACTCCATGCGTCTATAACGTTACATATCCCAACGTAAGGCAACATAACATCTCGGATGTTATATTTTACAACATTCCTGGCGTGTCGTCGCCTGCTTCTCGATGGGGACATTATATACGTCTATAACGTTGTATATCCTAGCCTAAGCAATCTAACATCTCGGATGTAATATTTTACAACATTCCTGGCGTGTCGTCGCCTGCTTCTCGATGGGGACATTATATATGTCTATAACGTTGTATATCCTAGCCTAACGCAACCTAACATCTGGGATGTAATATTTTACAACATTCCTGGCATGTCGGTCCCTACGTCTCGGTGGGAACGTTATATACGTCTATAACGATATATATCCAAACTTAAGGGAAACTAACATCTCGGATGTAATATTTTACAACATTCCTGGCGCTTCGGCTCCTACTTTTCGGTGGGAACATTATATACGTCTATAACGTTACATATCCTAACGTAAGGCAACATAACATCTCGGATGTAATATTTTACAACATTCCTGGCATGTCAGTTCCTTCGTCTCGCTGGGAACATTATATACGTTTATAACGATATATATCCTAACCTAACGCAACCTAATATCTCGGATGTAATATTTTACACCATTCCTGGCGTGTCCTCGCCTACTTCTCGATGGGGACATTAAATACATCTATCACGTTGTATATCCTAACCTAAGGCAACCCAACATCTCGGATGTAATATTTTACATCATTCCTGTCATGTCGGTCCCTACGTCTCGTTGGGAACACTCTATGCGTCTATAGCGTTGTATATCCAAACCTAAGGGAACCTAACATCTCAGGTGTAACATTTTACAACATTCCTGGCGTGTTGTCGCCTGCTTCTCGATGGGGACATTATATATGTCTATAACGTTGTATATCCTAACCTAACGAAACCTAACATCTGGGATGTAATATTTTACAACATTCCTGGCGTGTCGTCGCCTGCTTCTTGATGGGGACATTATATACGTCTATAACGTTGTATATCCTAACCTAACGCAATCTAACATCTAGGATGTAATATTTTACAACATTCCTGGCATGTCAGTCCCTACGTCTCGGTGGGAACGTTATATACGTCTATAACGATATATATCCAAACTTAAGGGAAACTAACATCTCGGATGTAATATTTTACAACATTCCTGGCGCTTCGGCTCCTACTTTTCGGTGGGAACATTATATACGTCTATAACGTTACATATCCTAACGTAAGGCAACATAACATCTCGGATGTAATATTTTACAACATTCCTGGCATGTCAGTTCCTACGTCTCGCTGGGAACATTATATACGTTTATAACGATATATATCCTAACCTAACGCAACCTAATATCTCGGATGTAATATTTTACACCATTCCTGGCGTGTCGTCGCCTACTTCTCGATGGGGACATTAAATACATCTATCACGTTGTATATCCTAACCTAAGGCAACCCAACATCTCGGATGTAATATTTTACATCATTCCTGTCATGTCGGTCCCTACGTCTCGTTGGGAACACTCTATGCGTCTATAGCGTTGTATATCCAAACCTAAGGGAACCTAACATCTCAGGTGTAACATTTTACAACATTCCTGGCGTGTTGTCGCCTGCTTCTCGATGGGGACATTATATATGTCTATAACGTTGTATATCCTAACCTAACGAAACCTAACATCTGGGATGTAATATTTTACAACATTCCTGGCGTGTCGTCGCCTGCTTCTTGATGGGGACATTATATACGTCTATAACGTTGTATATCCTAACCTAACGCAATCTAACATCTAGGATGTAATATTTTACAACATTCCTGGCATGTCAGTCCCTACGTCTCGCTGGGAACGTTATATACGTCTATAACGACATATATCCAAACTTAAGGGAAACTAACATCTCGGATGTAATATTTTACAACACTCCTGGCGATTCGGCTCCTACTTTTCGGTGGGAACATTATATACGTCTATAACGTTGTATATCCTAACCTAAGGCAACACAACATCTCGGATGTAATATTTTACATCATTCCTGTCATGTCGGTCCCTACGTCTCGTTGGGAACACTCTATGCGTCTATAGCGTTGTATATCCTAACGTAAGGGAACCTAACATCTCAGGTGTAATATTTTACAACATTCCTGGCGTGTTGTCGCCTGCTTCTCGATGGGGACATTATATATGTCTATAACGTTGTATATCCTAGCCTAAGCAATCTAACATCTCGGGTGTAATATATTACAACATTCCTGGCGTATCGTCGCCTGCTTCTCGATGGGGACATTATATACGTCTATAACGTTGTATATCCTAACCTAACACAACCTAACATCTGGGATTTAATATTCTACATCATTCCTGGCGTGTCGTCGCCTGCTTCTCGATGGGGTCATTATATACGTCTATAAAGTTGTATATCCTAACCTAACGCAACCTAAAATCTGGGATGTAATATTTTACAACATACCTGGCATGTCGGTCCCTACGTCTCGGTGGGAACATTCTATACGTCTATAACGTTGCATTTCCTAACCTAAGGGAACCTAACATCTCGGGTGTAGTATTTTACAACATTCCTGACACGTCGGCCCCTATTTCTCGGTGGGACCATTATATACGTCTATAGCGTTATATATCCTAGCCTAAGGCGAGCTGACATGTCGAGTGTAATATTTTACATCATTCCTGGCGTGTCCGCCCGTAGATCTCGGTGGTAACATTATATACGTCTATAACGTTATGTATTCTAGCCTAAGGCAACCTAACATGCCGAATGTAATATTTTACAACATTCCTGGCGTGTTGTCGCCTGCTTCTCGGTGGGGACATTATATATGTCTATAACGTTGTATATCCTAACCTAACGAAACCTAACATCTGGGATGTAATATTTTACAACATTCCTGACGCGTCGGCACCTATTTCTCGGTGGGAACTTTATATACGTCTTTAACGTTATATATCCTAGCCTAAGGCGACCTAGCATGTCGAATGTTATATTTTACATCATTCCTGTCGTGTCGACCCGTATTTCTCGGTGGTAACATTATATGCGTCTATAACGTTACATATCCTAACCTAAGGCAACCCAACATCTCGGATGTAATATTTTACATCATTCCTGTCATGTCGGTCCCTACGTCTCGTTGGGAACACTCTATGCGTCTATAACGTTACATATCCTAACGTAAGGCAACATAACATCTCGGATGTAATATTTTACAACATTCCTGGCATGTCAGTTCCTACGTCTCGCTGGGGACATTATATACGTCTATAACGTTGTATATCCTAGCCTAAGCAATCTAACATCTCGGATGTAATATTTTACAACATTCCTGGCGTGTCGTCGCCTACTTCTCGATGGGGACATTAAATACATCTATAACGTTGTATATCCTAACCTAAGGCAACCCAACATCTCGGATGTAATATTTTACATCATTCCTGCCATGTCGGTCCCTACGTCTCGCTGGGAACACTCTATGCGTCTATAGCGTTGTATATCCTAACCTAAGGGAACCTAACATCTCAGGTGTAATATTTTACAACATTCCTGGCGTGTTGTCGCCTGCTTCTCGATGGGGACATTATATATGTCTACAACGTTGTATATCCTAACCTAAGCAATCTAACATCTCGGATGTAATATATTACAACATTCCTGGCGTGTCGTCGCCTGTTTCTCGATGGGGTCATTATATACGTCTATAACGTTGTATATCCTAACCTAACGCAACCTAAAATCTGGGATGTAATACTTTACAACATTCCTGGCATGTCGGTCCCTACGTCTCGGTGGGAACATTCTATACGTCTATAACGTTGCATATCCTAACCTAAGGGAACCTAACATCTCGGGTGTAGTATTTTACAACATTCCTGACGCGTCGGCCCCTATTTCTCGGTGGGACCATTATATACGTCTATAGCGTTATATATCCTAGCCTAAGGCGACCTGACATGTCGAATGTAATATTTTACATCATTCCTGGCGTGTCCGCCCGTAGATCTCGGTGGTAACATTATATACGTCTATAACGTTATGTATTCTAGCCTAAGGCAACCTAACATGCCGAATGTACTATTTTACAACATTCCTGGCGTGTTGTCGCCTGCTTCTCGGTGGGGACATTATATATGTCTATAACGTTGTATATCCTAACCTAACGAAACCTAACATCTGGGATGTAATATTTTACAACATTCCTGACGCGTCGGCACCTATATCTCGGTGGGAACTTTATATACGTCTTTAACGTTATATATCCTAGCCTAAGGCGACCTAGCATGTCGAATGTAATATTTTACATCATTCCTGTCGTGTCGACCCGTATTTCTCGGTGGTAACATTATATGCGTCTATAACGTTACATATCCTAACCTAAGGCGACCTGACATGTCGAATGTAATATTTTGCAACGTTCCTGGCGTGTCGTCGCCTGCTTCTCGATGGGGACATTATATACGTCTATAGCGTTGTATATCCTAACCTAATGCAACCTAACATCTCGGATGTAATATTTTACAACATTCCTGGCGATTCGGCTCCTACTTTTCGGTGGGAACATTATATACGTCTATAACGTTGTATATCCTAACCTAAGGCAACCCAACATCTCGGATGTAATATTTTACATCATTCCTGTCATGTCGGTCCCTACGTCTCGTTGGGAACACTCTATGCGTCTATAGCGTTGTATATACTAACCTATGGGAACCTAACATCTCAGGTGTAATATTTTACAACATTCCTGGCGTGTTTTCGCCTGCTTATCGATGGGGACATTATACATGTCTATAACGTTGTATATCCTAGTCTAAGCAATCTAACATCTCGGATGTAATATATTACAACATTCCTGGCGTGTCGTCGCCTGCTTCTCGATGGGGACATTATATACGTCTATAACGTTGTATATCCTAACCTGACGCAACCTAACATCTGGGATTTAATATTTTACATCATTCCTGGCGTGTCGTCGCCTGCTTCTCGATGGGGTCATTATATACGTCTATAACGTTGTATATCCTAACCTAACGCAACCTAAAATCTGGGATGTAATATTTTACAACATTCCTGGCATGTCGGTCCCTACGTCTCGGTGGGAACATTCTATACGTCTATAACGTTGTATATCCTAACCTAAGGGAACCTAACATCTCGGGTGTAGTATTTTACAACATTCCTGACGTGTCGACCCCTATTTCTCGGTGGGACCATTATATACGTCTATAGCGTTACATATCCTAGCCTAAGGCGACCTGACATGTCGAATGTAATATTTTACATCATTCCTGGCGTGTCCGCCCGTAGATCTCGGTGGTAACATTACATACGTCTATAACGTTATGTATTCTAGCCTCAGGCAACCTATCATGCCGAATGTAATATTTTAGAACATTCCTGGCGTGTTGTCGCCTGCTTCTCGGTGGGGACATTATATATGTCTATAACGTTGTATATCCTAACCTGACGAAACCTAACATCTGGGATGTAATATTTTACAACATTCCTGGCGTGTCGTCGCCTGCTTCTTGATGGGGACATTATATACGTCTATAACGTTGTATATCCTAACCTAACGCAACCTAACATCTGGGATGTAATATTTTACAACATTCCTGACGCGTCGGCACCTATTTCTCGGTGGGAACTTTATATACGTCTTTAACTTTATATATCCTAGCCTAAGGCGACCTAGCATGTCGAATGTAATATTTTACATCATTCCTGTCGTGTCGACCCGTATTTCTCGGTGGTAACATTATATGCGTCTATAGCGTTACATATCGTAGCCTAAGGCGACCTGACATGTCGAATGTAATATTTTGCAACGTTCCTGGCGTGTCGTCGCCTGCTTATCGATGGGGACATTATATACGTCTATAGCGTTGTATATCCTAACCTAACGCAACCTAACGTCTGGGATGTAATATTTTACAACATTCCTGGCATGTCGGTCCCTACGTCCCGGTGGGAACGTTATATACGTCTATAACGATATATATCCAAACTTAAGGGAAACTAACATCTCGGATGTAATATTTTACAACATTCCTGGCGCTTCGGCTCCTACTTTTCGGTGGGAACATTATATACGTCTATAACGTTACATATCCTAACGTAAGGCAACATAACATCTCGGATGTAATATTTTACAACATGCCTGGCATGTCAGTTCCTACGTCTCGCTGGGAACATTATATACGTTTATAACGATATATATCCTAACCTAACGCAACCTAATATCTCGGATGTAATATTTTACAACATTCCTGGCGTGTCGTCGCCTACTTCTCGATGGGGACATTATATACGTCTATAACGTTGTTTATCCTAACCTAACACAACCTAACATCTGGGATTTAATATTTTACATCATTCCTGGCGTGTCGTCGCCTGCTTCTCGATGGGGTCATTATATACGTCTATAGCGTTGTATATCCTAACCTAACGCAACCTAACATCTGGGATGTAATATTTTACAACATTCCTGGCATGTCGGTCCCTACGTCTCGGTGGGAACATTATATACGTCTATAACGATATATATCCAAACTTAAGGGAAACTAACATCTCGGATGTAATATTTTACAACATTCCTGGCGCTTCGGCTCCTACTTTTCGGTGGGAACATTATATACGTCTATAACGTTACATATCCTAACGTAAGGCAACATAACATCTCGGATGTAATATTTTACAACATTCCTGGCGATTCGGCTCCTACTTTTCGGTGGGAACATTATATACGTCTATAACGTTGTATATCCTAACCTAAGGCAACCCAACATCTCGGATGTAATATTTTACATCATTCCTGTCATGTCGGTCCCTACGTCTCGTTGGGAATACTCTATGCGTCTATAGCGTTGTATATACTAACCTAAGGGAACCTAACACCTCAGGTGTAATATTTATCGATGGGGACATTATACATGTCTATAACGTTGTATATCCTAGTCTAAGCAATCTAACATCTCGGATGTAATATATTACAACATTCCTGGCCTGTCGCCGCCTGCTTCTCGGTGGGGACATTATATACGTCTATAACGTTGTATATCCTAACCTAACACAACCTAACATCTGGGATTTAATATTTTACATCAGTCCTGGCGTGTCGTCGCCTGCTTCTCGATGGGGTCATTATATACGTCTATAACGTTGTATATCCTAACCTAACGCACCCTAAAACCTGGGATGTAATATTTTACAACATTCCTGGCATGTCGGTCCCTACGTCTCGGTGGGAACATTCTATACGTCTATAACGTTGTATATCCTAACCTAAGGGAACCTAACATCTCGGGTATAGTATTTTACAACATTCCTGACGCGTCGGCCCCTATTTCTCGGTGGGACCATTATATACGTCTATAGCGTTACATATCCTAGCCTAAGGCGACCTGACATGTCGAATGTAATATTTTACATCATTCCTGGCGTGTCCGCCCGTAGATCTCGGTGGTAACATTACATACGTCTATAACGTCATGTATTCTAGCCTAAGGCAACCTAACATGCCGAATGTAATATTTTAGAACATTCCTGGCGTGTTGTCGCCTGCTTCTCGGTGGGGACATTATATATGTCTATAACGTTGTATATCCTAACCTGACGAAACCTAACATCTGGGATGTAATATTTTACAACATTCCTGGCGTGTCGTCGCCTGCTTCTTGATGGGGACATTATATACGTCTATAACGTTGTATATCCTAACCTAACGCAACCTAACATCTGGGATGTAATATTTTACAACATTCCTGACGCGTCAGCACCTATTTCTCGGTGGGAACTTTATATACGTCTTTAACGTTATATATCCTAGCCTAAGGCGACCTAGCATGTCGAATGTAATATTTTACATCATTCCTGTCGTGTCGACCCGTATTTCTCGGTGGTAACATTATATGCGTCTATAGCGTTACATATCGTAGCCTAAGGCGACCTGACATGTCGAATGTAATATTTTGCAACGTTCCTGGCGTGTCGTCGCCTGCTTATCGATGGGGACATTATATACGTCTATAGCGTTGTATATCCTAACCTAACGCAACCTAACGTCTGGGATGTAATATTTTACAACATTCCTGGCATGTCGGTCCCTACGTCCCGGTGGGAACGTTATATACGTCTATAACGATATATATCCAAACTTAAGGGAAACTAACATCTCGGATGTAATATTTTACAACATTCCTGGCGCTTCGGCTCCTACTTTTCGGTGGGAACATTATATACGTCTATAACGTTACATATCCTAACGTAAGGCAACATAACATCTCGGATGTAATATTTTACAACATGCCTGGCATGTCAGTTCCTACGTCTCGCTGGGAACATTATATACGTTTATAACGATATATATCCTAACCTAACGCAACCTAATATCTCGGATGTAATATTTTACAACATTCCTGGCGTGTCGTCGCCTACTTCTCGATGGGGACATTATATACGTCTATAACGTTGTTTATCCTAACCTAACACAACCTAACATCTGGGATATAATATTTTACATCATTCCTGGCGTGTCGTCGCCTGCTTCTCGATGGGGTCATTATATACGTCTATAGCGTTGTATATCCTAACCTAACGCAACCTAACATCTGGGATGTAATATTTTACAACATTCCTGGCATGTCGGTCCCTACGTCTCGGTGGGAACATTATATACGTCTATAACGATATATATCCAAACTTAAGGGAAACTAACATCTCGGATGTAATATTTTACAACATTCCTGGCATGTCAGTTCCTACGTCTCGCTGGGAACATTATATACGTTTATAACGATATGTATCCTAACCTAACGCAACCTAATATCTCGGATGTAATATTTTACAACATTCCTGGCGTGTCGTCGCCTACTTCTCGATGGGGACATTAAATACATCTATAACGTTGTATATCCTAACCTAAGGCAACCTAACATCTGGGATGTAATATTTTACAACATTCCTGACGCGTCGGCACCTATTTCTCGGTGGGAACTTTATATACGTCTTTAACGTTATATATCCTAGCCTAAGGCGACCTAGCATGTCGAATGTAATATTTTACATCATTCCTGTCGTGTCGACCCGTATTTCTCGGTGGTAACATTATATGCGTCTATGACGTTACATATCGTAGCCTAAGGCGACCTGACATATCGAATGTAATATTTTGCAACGTTCCTGGCGTGTCGTCGCCTGCTTCTCGATGGGGACATTATATACGTCTATAGCGTTGTTTATCCTAACCTAATGCAACCTAACATCTAGGATGTAATATTTTACAACATTCCTGGCATGTCAGTCCCTACGTCTCGCTGGGAACGTTATATACGTCTATAACGACATATATCCAAACTTAAGGGAAACTAACATCTCGGATGTAATATTTTACAACATTCCTGGCGATTCGGCTCCTACTTTTCGGTGGGAACATTATATACGTCTATAACGTTGTATATCCTAACCTAAGGCAACCCAACATCTCGGATGTAATATTGAACATCATTCCTGTCATGTCGGTCCCTACGTCTCGTTGGGAACACTCTATGCGTCTATAGCGTTGTATATCCTAACCTAAGGGAACCTAACATTTCAGGTGTAATATGTTACAACATTCCTGGCGTGTTGTCGCCTGCTTCTCGATGGGGACATTATATATGTCTATAACGTTGTATATCCTAGCCTAAGCAATCTAACATCTCGGATGTAATATATTACAACATTCCTGGCGTGTTGTCGCCTGCGTCTTGGTGGGGACATTATATATGTCTATAACGTTGTATATCCTAACCTAACGAAACCTAACATCTGGGATGTAATATTTTACAACATTCCTGGCATGTCGGTCCCTACGTCTCGGTGGGAACATTCTATACTTCTATAACGTTGTATATCCTAACCTAAGGGAACCTAACATCTCGGGTGTTGTATTTTACTACATTCCTGACGCGTCGGCCCCTATTTTTCGGCGGGACCATTATATACGTCTATAGCGTTACATATCGTAGCCTAAGGCGACCTAACATGTCGAATGTAATATTTTACAACGTTCCTCGCGTGTCGTCGCCTGCTTCTCGATGCGGACATTATATACGTCTATAACGTTGCATATCCTAACCTAATGCAACCTAACATCTAGGATGTAATATTTTACATCATTCCTGGCATGTCAGTCCCTACGTCTCGCTGGGAACATTATATACGTCTATAACGATATATATCCTAACCTAACGCAACCTAACATCTCGGATGTAATATTTTACAACATTCCTGGCGTGTCGTCGCCTGCTTCTTGATGGCGACATTATATACATCTATAACGTTGTATATCCTACCCAAACGCAACCTAAAATCTGGGATGAAATATTTTACAACATTCCTGGCATGTCGGTACCTACGTCTCGGTGGGAACATTCTATATGTCTATAACGTTGTATATCCTAACCTAAGGGAACCTAACATATCGGGTGTAATATTTTACAGCATTCCTGACGCGTCGGCCCCTATTTCTCGGTGGGAACATTATATACGTCTACAACGTTGTATATCCTAACCTAAGGCAACCTAACATTTCGGATGTAATATTTGATAACATTCCTGGCGTGTCGGCCCGTACATCGTGGTGGGAAAATCATATACGTCTATAGCGATATATATCCTAACCGAAGGCAACCTAACATTCCGAATGTAATATTTTACAACATTCCTGGCGCGTCGGTTCCTATTTTTCGGTGGGAACATTATATACGTCTATAACGTTACATATCCTAACGTAATGCAACATAACATCTCGGATGTACTATTTTACAACATTCCTGGCGTGTTGTCGCCTGCTTCTCGATGGGGACGTTATATACGTCTATAACGTTGTATATCCTAACCTAAAGCAACCTAACATCTGGGTTCTAATATTTTACAAGATTCCTGCCGTGTCGTCGCCTGCTTATCGAGGGGCACATTATATACGTCCATAACGTTGTATATCCTAACCTAACGCAACCCACCATGTCGAATGTTATATTTTACATCATTCCAGTCGTGTCGGCCCGTTGTTCTCGGTGGTAACATTATATGCGTCTATAACGATATATCCTAGCCTAAGGAAACCTAACATATCAAATGTAATATTTTACAACACTCCTGTCGTGTCGTCGCCTACTTCTGGATAGGGACATTATATACATCTATAACTTTGTATATCCTAACCTAAAGCAACCTAACATCTCGGATGTAATATTTTGCAACATTCCTGGCATGTCGGTCCCTACATCTCGGTGGGAACATACTATACGTCTATAACGTTGTATATCCTAACCTAAGGGTACCTAACATCTCGGGTGTAAACTTTTACAACATTCCTGCCGCGTCGGACCCTATTTTTCGGTGGGAACATTATATACGGCTATAACGTTATATATCCTAGCCTAAGGCAACCTAACATGTCGAATGTAATATTTTACAACATTCCTGGCGTGTCGTCGCCAACTTCTCGATGGGGACATTATATACATCTACAACATTGTATATCCTAACCTAAGGCAACCTAACATCTCGGATGTAATATTTTACAACATCCTGGCTTGTCGTCGCCTGCTTCTCGATGGGGACATTATATACGTCTATAACGTTGTATATCCTATCCTAATGCAACCTAACATTTGGGATGCAATATTTTACAGCATTCCTGGCATGTCGGTGCCTACGTCTCGGTCGGAACATTATATACGTCTATAACGATATATATCCTAACCTAAGGCAGCCTAACATCTCGGATGTAATAGTTGACAACATTCCTGGCGTGTCCGCCCGCACTTCTCGGTGGGAACATTATATACGTCTATAACGTTATATATCCTAGCCTAAGGCCACCTAACATGTCGAATGTAATATTTTACAACATTCCTGGCGCGTCGTCTCCTGCTTCTCGATGAGGACATAATATACGTCCATAACGTTGTATATCCTAACCTAACGCAACCTAACACCTCGGATGTAATATTTGACAACATTCCTTGCGCGTCGGCTCCTACTTTTCGGTGGGAACATTATATAGGTCTATAACATTATGTATCCTATCGTAAGGCAACACAACATCTCGGATGTAATATTTTACAACATTCCGGGCGTGTCGTCGCCTGCTTCTCGATGGGGACATTATATACGTCTATAACGTTGTATATCCTAACCTAACGCCACCTAACACTTGGGATGTAATATTTTACAACATTCCTGGCATGTCGGTCCCTACATCTCGGTGGGAACATTCAATACGTCTATAACGATGTATATCCTAACCTAAGGGAACCTAACATCTCGGGTTTAATATTTTACAACATTCCTGACGCGTCGGCCCCTATTTTTCGGTGGGAACATTATATACGTCTATAACATTATATATCCTAGTCTAAGGCAACCTAACATGGCGAATGTAATATTTTACAACATTCCTGGCGTGTCGTCGCCTACTTCTCGATGGGGACATTATATACATCTATAACCTTGTATATCCCAACCTAAGGCAGCCTAACATCTCGGATGTAATATTTTACAACACTCCTGGCATGTCGGTCCCTACTTCTCGGGGGAAACATTGTATACGTCTATAACGATATATATCCTAACCTAGGGCAACCTAACATCTCGGATGTAATAGTTGACAACATTCCTGGCGTGTCCGCCCGCACTTCTCGGTGGGAACATTATATACGTCTATAACGTTATATATCCTAGCCTAAGGCCACCTAACATGTCGAATGTAATATTTTACAACATTCCTGGCGCGTCGTCTCCTGCTTCTCGATGGGGACATAATATACGTCTATAACGTTGTATATCCTAACTTAACGCAACCTAACACCTCGGATGTAATATCTTACATTCTTGGCATGTCGGTCCCTACGTCTCGGTGGGAACATTGTATACGTCTATAACGTTATATATCCTAGCCTAAGGCGACCTAATATATCGAATGTAATATTTTACATCATTCCTGGCGTGTCTTCGCCTGCTTCTCAATGGGAACATTATATACGTCTATAACGTTGTATATCCTAACCTAACGCAACCTAACATCTGGGATGTAATATTCCTGGCGTGTCGTCGCCTGCTTCTGGATGGGGACATTATATACGTCTATAACGTTATATATCCTAACCTAAGGGAACCTAACATCTCGGGTGTAATATTTTACAACATTCCTGACGCGTCGGCCCCTATTTTTCGGTGGGAACATTATATACGTCTGTAACGTTATATATCCTAGCCTAAGGCAACCTAACATGTCGAATGTAATATTTTACAACATTCCTGGCGTGTCGTCGCCTGTTTCTCGATGGGGACATTATATACATCTATAACGTTGTATATCCTAACCTAACGCAACCTAACATCTCGGATGTAATATTTTACAACATTCCTGGCATGTCGGTCCCTACATCTCGGTGGGAACATACTATACGTCTATAACGTTGTATATTCTAACCTAAGGGAACCTAACATCTCGGGTGTAATAGTTGACAACATTCCTGGCGTGTCCGCCCGTACTTCTCGGTGGGAACATTATATACGTCTATAACGTTATATATCCTAGCCTAAGGCGACCTAACATGTCGAATGGAATATTTTACAACATTCCTGGCGTGTCGTCTCCTGCTTCTCGATGGGGACATTATATACGTCTACAATGTTGTATATCCTGACCTAACGCAACCTAACATCTGGGATGTAATATTTTACATCATTCCTGGCGTGTCGTCGCCTGCTTCTCGATGGGAACATTATATACGTCTATAACGTTGTGTATCCTAACCTAAGGGAACCTAACATCTCGGGTGTAATATTTTACAACATTCCTGACGCGTCGGCCCCTATTTTTCGGTGGGAACATTATATACGTCTATAACGTTATATATCCTAGCCTAAGGCAACCTAACATCTCGGATGTAATATTTTACATCATTCCTGGCGTGTCGTCGCCTGCTTCTCGATGGGGACATTATATACGTCTACAATGTTGTATATCCTAACCTAACGCAACCTAACATCTGGGATGTAATATTTTACAAGATTCCTCGCATGTCGGTCCGCAAGTCTCGGTAGGAACATTATATACGTCTATAACGATATATATCTAAACGTAAGGGAACCTAACATCTCGGATGTAATATTTTACAACATTCCTGGCATGTCGGTCCCTACTTCTCGGTGGGAATATTATATACGTCTATAACGTTATATATCATAACCTAAGGCAACCTAACTTCGCGGATGTAATATTGTACAACATTCCTGGCATATCGGTCCCTACTTCTCGGTGGAAACATTGTATACGTCTATAACGATATATATCCTAACCTAAGGCAACCTAACACCTCGGATGTAATATTTTACAACATTCCTGACGCGTCGGCCCCTATTTTTCGGTGGGAACATTATATACGTCTATAACGTTATATATCCTAGTCTAAGGCAACCTAACATGTCGAATGTAATATTTTATAACATTCCTGGCGTGTCGTCGCCTGCTTCTCGATGGGGACATTATATACGTCTATAACGTTGTATATCCTAACCTAACGCAACCTAACATCTCGGATGTAATATTTTACAACATTCCTGGCATGTCGGTCCCTACATCTCGGTGGGAACATACTATACATCTATAACGTTGTATATCCTAACCTAAGGGAACATAACATCTCGAGTGTAATATTTTACAACATTCCTGACGCGTCGGCCCCTATTTTTCGGTAGGAACATTATATACGTCTATAACGTTATATATCCTAGCCTAAGGCAACCTAACATGTCGAATGTAATATTTTACAACATTCCTGGCGTGTCATCGCCTATTTCTCGATGGGGACATTATATACATCTATAACATTGTATATCCTAATCTAAGGCAACCTAACAACTCGGATGTAATATTTTACAACATTCCTGGCATGTCGGTCCCTACTTCTAGGTGGACACATTCTATACGTCTATAACGATATATATCGTAACCTAGGGCAACCTAACATCTCGGATGTAATAGTTGACAACATTCCTGGCGTGTCCGCCCGTAGTTCTCGGTGGGAACATTATATACGTCTATAACGTTGTATATCCTAGCCTAAGGCGACCTAACATGTCGAATGTAATATTTTACAACATTCCTGGCGTGTCGTCGCCTGCTTCTCGATGGGGATATAATATACGTCAATAACGTTGTATATCCTTACCTAACACAACCTAATATCTGGGATGTAATATTTTAAAACATTCCTGGAGTGTCGTCGCCTACTTCTGGATAGGGTCATTATGTACATCTATAACGTTGTATATCCTAGCCTAAGGCAACCTAACATGTCGAATGTAATATTTTACAACATTCCTGGCGTGTCGTCACCTACTTCTCGATGGGTACATTATATACATCTATAACATTGTATATCCTAACCTAAGGCAACCTAACATCTCGGATGTAATATTTTACAACATTCCTGGCATATCGGTCCCTACTTCTCGCTGCAAACATTGTATACGTCTACAACGATATATATCCTAGCCTAAGGCAACCTAACATCTCGGATGTAAAATTTTACAACATTCCTGGCGTGTCGTCGCCTTCTTCTCGATGGGGACATTCTATACATCTATAACATTGTATATCCTAACCTAAGGCAACCTAACATCTCGGATGTAATATTTTACAACATTCTGGCGTGTCGTCGCCTGCTTCTCGATGGGGAGATTATATACGTCTATAACGTTGTATATCCTAACCTAACGCAAGCTAACATTTGGGATGTAATATTTTACAACATTCCTTGCATGTCGGTGCCTACGTCTCGGTCAGAACATTATATACGTCTATAACCATATATATCCTAACCTAAGGCAACCTAACACCTCGGATGTAATATTTTACAACATGCCTGGCATATCGGTCCCTACTTCTCGGTGGAAACATTGTATACGTCTATAACGATATATATCCTAGCTTAGGGCAACCTAACATCTCGGATGTAATATTTTACAACATTCTGGCGTGTCCGCCCGTACTTCTCGGTGGGAACATTATATACGTCTATAACGTTATATATCCTAGCCTAAGGCGACCTAACATGTCGAATGTAATATTTTACAACATTCCTGCCGTGTCGTCTCCTGCTTCTCGATGGGGACATTATATACGTCTACAATGTTGTATATCCTGACCTAACGCAACCTAACATCTGGGATGTAATATTTTACATCATTCCTGGCGTGTCGTCGCCTGCTTCTCGATGGGAACATTATACACGTCTAAAACGTTGTGTATCCTAACCTAAGGGAACCTAACATCTCGGGTGTAATATTTTACAACATTCCTGACGCGTCGGCCCCTATTTTTCGGTGGGAACATTATATACGTCTATAACGTTATATATCCTAGCCTAAGGCAACCTAACATGTCGAATGTAATATTTTACAACATTCCTGGCGTGTCGTCGCCTACTTCTCGATAGGGTCATTACATACATCTATGACGTTGTATATCCTAACCTAAGGAAACCTAACATCTCGAATGTAATATTTTATAACATTCCTGGCGTGTCGTCGCCTGCTTCTCGATGGGGACATTATATACGTCTATAACGTTGTATATCCTAACCTAACGCAACCTAACATCTCGGATGTAATATTTAACAACATTCCTGGCATGTCGGTCCCTACATCTCGGTGGGAACATACTATACGTCTATAACGTTGTATATCCTAACCTAAGGGAACCTAACATCTCGGGTGTAATATTTTACAACATTCCTGACGCGTCGGCCCCTATTTTTCGGTGGGAACATTATATACGTCTATAACGTTATATATCCTAGCCTAAGGCAACCTAACATGTCGAATGTAATATTTTACAACATTCCTGGCGTGTCGTCGCCTGCTTCTCGATGGGAACATTATATACGTCTATAACGTTGTGTATCCTAACCTAACGCAACCTAACATCTGGGATGTAATATTCCTGGCGTGTCGTCGCCTACTTCTGGATGGGGACATTATATACGTCTATAACGTTATATATCCTAACCTAAGGCAACCTAACATGTCGAATGTAATATTTTACAACATTCCTGGCGTGTCGTCGCCTACTTCTCGATGGGGACATTATATACATCTATAATATTGTATATCCTAACCTAAGGCAACCTAACATCTCGGATGTAATATTTTACAACATTCCTCTCATGTCGGTCCCTACATCTCCGTGGGAACATACTATACGTCTATAACGTTGTATATCCTAACCTAAGGGAACCTAACATCTGGGGTGTAATATTTTACAACATTCCTGGCGTGTCGTCGCCTTCTTCTCGATGGGGACATACTATACGTCTATAACGTTGTATATCCTAACCTAAGGGAACCTAACATTTCGGGTGTAATATTTTACAACATTCCTGACGCGTCGGCCCCTATTTTTCGGTGGGAACATTATATACGTCTATAACGTTATATATCCTAGCCTAAGGCAACCTAACATGTCGAATGTAATATTTTGCAACATTCCTGGCGTGTCGTCGCCTGTTTCTCGATGGGGACATTATATACGTCTATAACGTTGTATATCCTAACCTAACGCAAACTAACATCTCGGATGTAATATTTTACAACATTCCTGGCATGTCGGTCCCTACATCTCGGTGGGAACATACTATACGTCTATAACGTTGTATATCCTAACCTAAGGGAACCTAACATCTCGGGTGTAATAGTTGACAACATTCCTGGCGTGTCCGCCCGTACTTCTCGGTGGGAACATTATATACGTCTATAACGTTATATATCCTAGCCTAAGGCGACCTAACATGTCGAATGTAATATTTTACAACATTCCTGGCGTGTCGTCGCCTGTTTCTCGATGGGGACATTATATACATCTATAACATTGTATATCCTAACCTAAGGCAACCTAACATCTCGAATGTAATATTTTACAACATTCCTGGCGTGTCGTCTCCTGCTTCTCGATGGGGACATTATATACGTCTACAATGTTGTATATCCTGACCTAACGCAACCTAACATCTGGGATGTAATATTTTACATCATTCCTGGCGTGTCGTCGCCTGCTTCTCGATGGGAACATTATATACGTCTATAACGTTGTGTATCCTAACCTAAGGGAACCTAACATCTCGGGTGTAATATTTTACAACATTCCTGACGCGTCGGCCCCTATTTTTCGGTGGGAACATTATATACGTCTATAACGTTATATATCCTAGCCTAAGGCAACCTAACATCTCGGATGTAATATTTTACATCATTCCTGGCGTGTCGTCGCCTGCTTCTCGATGTGGACATTATATACGTCTACAATGTTGTATATCCTTACCTAACGCAACCTAACATCTGGGATGTAATATTTTACAAGATTCCTCGCATGTCGGTCCCCAAGTCTCGGTAGGAACATTATATACGTCTATAACGATATATATCTAAACGTAAGGGAACCTAACATCTCGGATGTAATATTTTACAACATTCCTGGCATGTCGGTCCCTACTTCTCGGTGGGAATATTATATACGTCTATAACGTTATATATCATAACCTAAGGCAACCTAACTTCGCGGATGTAAAATTGTACAACATTCCTGGCATATCGGTCCCTACTTCTCGGTGGAAACATTGTATACGTCTATAACGATATATATCCTAACCTAAGGCAACCTAACACCTCGGATGTAATATTTTACAACATTCCTGACGCGTCGGCCCCTATTTTTCGGTGGGAACATTATATACGTCTATAACGTTATATATCCTAGTCTAAGGCAACCTAACATGTCGAATGTAATATTTTATAACATTCCTGGCGTGTCGTCGCCTGCTTCTCGATGGGGACATTATATACGTCTATAACGTTGTATATCCTAACCTAACGCAACCTAACATCTCGGATGTAATATTTTACAACATTCCTGGCATGTCGGTCCCTACATCTCGGTGGGAACATACTATACATCTATAACGTTGTATATCCTAACCAAAGGGAACATAACATCTCGAGTGTAATATTTTACAACATTCCTGACGCGTCGGCCCCTATTTTTCGGTGGGAACATTATATACGTCTATAACGTTATATATCCTAGCCTAAGGCAACCTAACATGTCGAATGTAATATTTTACAACATTCCTGGCGTGTCGTCGCCTGCTTCTCGATGGGAACATTATATACGTCTATAACGTTGTGTATCCTAACCTAACGCAACCTAACATCTGGGATGTAATATTCCTGGCGTGTCGTCGCCTACTTCTGGATGGGGACATTATATACGTCTATAACGTTATATATCCTAACCTAAGGCAACCTAACATGTCGAATGTAATATTTTACAACATTCCTGGCGTGTCGTCGCCTACTTCTCGATGGGGACATTATATACATCTATAATATTGTATATCCTAACCTAAGGCAACCTAACATCTCGGATGTAATAGTTGACAACATTCCTGGCGTGTCCGCCCGTAGTTCTCGGTGGGAACATTATATACGTCTATAACGTTGTATATCCTAGCCTAAGGCGACCTAACATGTCGAATGTAATATTTTACAACATTCCTGGCGTGTCGTCCCCTGCTTCTCGATGGGGACATTATATACGTCTACAATGTTGTATATCCTGACCTAACGCAACCTAACATCTGGGATGTAATATTTTACATCATTCCTGGCGTGTCTTCGCCTGCTTCTCAATGGGAACATTATATACGTCTATAACGTTGTATATCCTAACCTAACGCAACCTAACATCTGGGATGTAATATTCCTGGCGTGTCGTCGCCTGCTTCTGGATGGAGACATTATATACGTCTATAACGTTGTATATCCTAACCTAACGCCACCTAACACTTGGGATGTAATATTTTACCACATTCCTGGCATGTCGGTCCCTACGTCTCGGTGGGAACATTCTATATGTCTATAACAATGTATATCCTAAACCTAAGGGAACCTAACATCTCGGGTTTAATATTTTACAACATTCCTGACGCGTCGGCCCCTATTTTTCGCTGGGAAAATTATATACGTCTATAACGTTATATATCCTAGCCTAAGGCAACCTAACATCTCGAATGTAATATTTTACAACATTGCTGGCATGTCGGTTCCTACTTCTCTGTGGGAACATTGTATACGTCTATAACGATATATGTCCTAGCCTAAGGCAACCTAAAATCTCGCATGTGATATTTTACAGCATTCCTGGCGTGTCGTCGCCTGCGTCTCGCTGGGAACATTATATACCTCTATAACGTTGTATATCCTAGCCTAAGGCAACCTAACATCTCGGATGTAATATTTGACAACATTCCTGGCATGTCGGTCCCTACATCTCAGTGGGATCATTCTATGCGTCTATAACGTTGTATATCCTAACCTAAGGCAACCTAACATCTCGGATGTAACATTTTACAACATTCCTGGCATATCGGTCCCTACTTCTCGGTGGAAACATTGTATACGTCTATAACGATATATATCCTAGCCTAGGGCAACCTAACATCTCGGATGTAATATTTTACCACATTCCTGGCGTGTCGTCGCCTACTTCTCGATGGGGACATTATATACATCTATAACATTGTATATCCTAACCTAAGGCAACCTAACATCTCGGATGTAATATTTTACAACATTCTGGCGTGTCGTCGCCTGCTCCTCGATGGGGAGATTATATACGTCTATAACGTTGTATATCCTAACCTAACGCAACCTAACATTTGGGATGTAATATTTTACAACATTCCTTGCATGTCCGTGCCTACGTCTCGGTGGGAACATTATATACGTCTATAACGATATATATCCTAACCTAAGGCAACCTAACACCTCGGATGTAATAGTTGGCAACATTCCTGGCGTGTAGGCCCGTACTTCTCGGTGGGAACATTGTATACGTCTATAACGTTATATATCCTAGCCTAAGGCGACCTAACATGTCGAATGTAATATTTTACATCATTCCTGGCGTGTCGTCGCCTGCTTCTCGATGGGGACATTATATACGTCTACAATGTTGTATATCCTAACCTAACGCAACCTAACATCTGGGATGTAATATTTTACAAGATTCCTGGCATGTCGGTCCCCAAGTCTCGGTAGGAACATTATATACGTCTATAACGATATATATCTAAACGTAAGGGAACCTAACATCTCGGATGTAATATTTTACAACATTCCTGGCATGTCGGTCCCTACTTCTCGGTGGGAATATTATATACGTCTATAACGATATATATCCTAACCTAAGGCAACCTAACACCTCGGATGTAATATTTTACAACATTCCTGACGCGTCGGCCCCTATTTTTCGGTGGGAACATTATATACGTCTATAACGTTATATATCCTAGTCTAAGGCAACCTAACATGTCGAATGTAATATTTTATAACATTCCTGGCGTGTCGTCGCCTGCTTCTCGATGGGGACATTATATACGTCTATAACGTTGTATATCCTAACCTAACGCAACCTAACATCTCGGATGTAATATTTTACAACATTCCTGGCATGTCGGTCCCTACATCTCGGTGGGAACATACTATACATCTATAACGTTGTATATCCTAACCTAAGGGAACATAACATCTCGAGTGTAATATTTTACAACATTCCTGACGCGTCGGCCCCTATTTTTCGGTGGGAACATTATATACGTCTATAACGTTATATATCCTAGTCTAAGGCAACCTAACATGTCGAATGTAATATTTTACAACATTCCTGGCGTCTCGTCGCCTGCTTCTCGATGGGGACATTATATACGTCTATAACGTTATATATTCTAGTCTAAGGCAACCTAACATGTCGAATGTAATATTTTACAACATTCCTGGCGTGTCGTAGCCTGCTTCTCGATGGGGACATTATATACGTCTATAACGTTGTATATCCTAACCTAACGCAACCTAACATCTCGGATGTAATATTTAACAACATTCCTGGCATGTCGGTCCCTACATCTCGGTGGGAACATACTATACGTCTATAACGTTGTATATCCTAACCTAAGGGAACCTAACATCTCGGGTGTAATATTTTACAACATTCCTGACGCGTCGGCCCCTATTTTTCGGTGGGAACATTATATACGTCTATAACGTTATATATCATGGCCTAAGGCAACCTAACATGTCGAATGTAATATTTTACAACATTCCTGGCGTGTCGTCGCCTGCTTCTCGATGGGAACATTATATACGTCTATAACGTTGTGTATCCTAACCTAACGCAACCTAACATCTGGGATGTAATATTCCTGGCGTGTCGTCGCCTACTTCTGGATGGGGACATTATATACGTCTATAACGTTATATATCCTAACCTAAGGCAACCTAACATCTCGGATGTAATAGTTGACAAAATTCCTGGCGTGTCCGCCCGTACTTCTCGGTGGGAACATTATATACGTCTATAACGTTGTATATCCCAGCCTAAGGCCACCTAACATGTCGAATGTAATATTTTACAACATTCCTGACGCGTCGGCCCCTATTTTTCGGTGGGAACATTATATACGTCTATAACGTTATATATCCTAGTCTAAGGCAACCTAACATGTCGAATGTAATATTTTACAACATTCCTGGCGTGTCGTCGCCTGCTTCTCGATGGGGATATAATATACGTCAATAACGTTGTATATCCTTACCTAACACAACCTAATATCTGGGATGTAATATTTTAAAACATTCCTGGAGTGTCGTCGCCTACTTCTGGATAGGGTCATTATGTACATCTATAACGTTGTATATCCTAGCCTAAGCCAACCTAACATGTCGAATGTAATATTTTACAACATTCCTGGCGTGTCGTCACCTACTTCTCGATGGGTACATTATATACATCTATAACATTGTATATCCTAACCTAAGGCAACCTAACATCTCGGATGTAATATTTTACAACATTCCTGGCATATCGGTCCCTACTTCTCGCTGCAAACATTGTATACGTCTACAACGATATATATCCTAGCCTAAGGCAACCTAACATCTCGGATGTTAAATTTTACAACATTCCTGGCGTGTCGTCGCCTTCTTCTCGATGGGGACATTCTATACATCTATAACATTGTATATCCTAACCCAAGGCAACCTAACATCTCGGATGTAATATTTTACAACATTCTGGCGTGTCGTCGCCTGCTTCTCGATGGGGAGATTATATACGTCTATAACGTTGTATATCCTAACCTAACGCAAGCTAACATTTGGGATGTAATATTTTACAACATTCCTTGCATGTCGGTGCCTACGTCTCGGTCAGAACATTATATACGTCTATAACCATATATATCCTAACCTAAGGCAACCTAACACCTCGGATGTAATATTTTACAACATGCCTGGCATATCGGTCCCTACTTCTCGGTGGAAACATTGTATACGTCTATAACGATATATATCCTAGCTTAGGGCAACCTAACATCTCGGATGTAATATTTTACAACATTCTGGCGTGTCCGCCCGTACTTCTCGGTGGGAACATTATATACGTCTATAACGTTATATATCCTAGCCTAAGGCGACCTAACATGTCGAATGTAATATTTTACAACATTCCTGCCGTGTCGTCTCCTGCTTCTCGATGGGGACATTATATACGTCTACAATGTTGTATATCCTGACCTAACGCAACCTAACATCTGGGATGTAATATTTTACATCATTCCTGGCGAGTCGTCGCCTGCTTCTCGATGGGAACATTATACACGTCTATAACGTTGTGTATCCTAACCTAAGGGAACCTAACATCTCGGGTGTAAGATTTTACAACATTCCTGACGCGTCGGCCCCTATTTTTCGGTGGGAACATTATATACGTCTATAACGTTATATATCCTAGCCTAAGGCAACCTAACATGTCGAATGTAATATTTTACAACATTCCTGGCGTGTCGTCGCCTACTTCTCGATAGGGTCATTATATACATCTATGACGTTGTATATCCTAACCTAAGGAAACCTAACATCTCGAATGTAATATTTTATAACATTCCTGGCGTGTCGTCGCCTGCTTCTCGATGTGGACATTATATACGTCTACAATGTTGTATATCCTTACCTAACGCAACCTAACATCTGGGATGTAATATTTTACAAGATTCCTCGCATGTCGGTCCCCAAGTCTCGGTAGGAACATTATATACGTCTATAACGATATATATCTAAACGTAAGGGAACCTAACATCTCGGATGTAATATTTTACAACATTCCTGGCATGTCGGTCCCTACTTCTCGGTGGGAATATTATATACGTCTATAACGTTATATATCATAACCTAAGGCAACCTAACTTCGCGGATGTAAAATTGTACAACATTCCTGGCATATCGGTCCCTACTTCTCGGTGGAAACATTGTATACGTCTATAACGATATATATCCTAACCTAAGGCAACCTAACACCTCGGATGTAATATTTTACAACATTCCTGACGCGTCGGCCCCTATTTTTCGGTGGGAACATTATATACGTCTATAACGTTATATATCCTAGTCTAAGGCAACCTAACATGTCGAATGTAATATTTTATAACATTCCTGGCGTGTCGTCGCCTGCTTCTCGATGGGGACATTATATACGTCTATAACGTTGTATATCCTAACCTAACGCAACCTAACATCTCGGATGTAATATTTTACAACATTCCTGGCATGTCGGTCCCTACATCTCGGTGGGAACATACTATACATCTATAACGTTGTATATCCTAACCAAAGGGAACATAACATCTCGAGTGTAATATTTTACAACATTCCTGACGCGTCGGCCCCTATTTTTCGGTGGGAACATTATATACGTCTATAACGTTATATATCCTAGCCTAAGGCAACCTAACATGTCGAATGTAATATTTTACAACATTCCTGGCGTGTCGTCGCCTGCTTCTCGATGGGAACATTATATACGTCTATAACGTTGTGTATCCTAACCTAACGCAACCTAACATCTGGGATGTAATATTCCTGGCGTGTCGTCGCCTACTTCTGGATGGGGACATTATATACGTCTATAACGTTATATATCCTAACCTAAGGCAACCTAACATGTCGAATGTAATATTTTACAACATTCCTGGCGTGTCGTCGCCTACTTCTCGATGGGGACATTATATACATCTATAATATTGTATATCCTAACCTAAGGCAACCTAACATCTCGGATGTAATAGTTGACAACATTCCTGGCGTGTCCGCCCGTAGTTCTCGGTGGGAACATTATATACGTCTATAACGTTGTATATCCTAGCCTAAGGCGACCTAACATGTCGAATGTAATATTTTACAACATTCCTGGCGTGTCGTCCCCTGCTTCTCGATGGGGACATTATATACGTCTACAATGTTGTATATCCTGACCTAACGCAACCTAACATCTGGGATGTAATATTTTACATCATTCCTGGCGTGTCTTCGCCTGCTTCTCAATGGGAACATTATATACGTCTATAACGTTGTATATCCTAACCTAACGCAACCTAACATCTGGGATGTAATATTCCTGGCGTGTCGTCGCCTGCTTCTGGATGGAGACATTATATACGTCTATAACGTTGTATATCCTAACCTAACGCCACCTAACACTTGGGATGTAATATTTTACCACATTCCTGGCATGTCGGTCCCTACGTCTCGGTGGGAACATTCTATATGTCTATAACAATGTATATCCTAAACCTAAGGGAACCTAACATCTCGGGTTTAATATTTTACAACATTCCTGACGCGTCGGCCCCTATTTTTCGCTGGGAAAATTATATACGTCTATAACGTTATATATCCTAGCCTAAGGCAACCTAACATCTCGAATGTAATATTTTACAACATTGCTGGCATGTCGGTTCCTACTTCTCTGTGGGAACATTGTATACGTCTATAACGATATATGTCCTAGCCTAAGGCAACCTAAAATCTCGCATGTGATATTTTACAGCATTCCTGGCGTGTCGTCGCCTGCGTCTCGCTGGGAACATTATATACCTCTATAACGTTGTATATCCTAGCCTAAGGCAACCTAACATCTCGGATGTAATATTTGACAACATTCCTGGCATGTCGGTCCCTACATCTCAGTGGGATCATTCTATGCGTCTATAACGTTGTATATCCTAACCTAAGGCAACCTAACATCTCGGATGTAACATTTTACAACATTCCTGGCATATCGGTCCCTACTTCTCGGTGGAAACATTGTATACGTCTATAACGATATATATCCTAGCCTAGGGCAACCTAACATCTCGGATGTAATATTTTACCACATTCCTGGCGTGTCGTCGCCTACTTCTCGATGGGGACATTATATACATCTATAACATTGTATATCCTAACCTAAGGCAACCTAACATCTCGGATGTAATATTTTACAACATTCTGGCGTGTCGTCGCCTGCTCCTCGATGGGGAGATTATATACGTCTATAACGTTGTATATCCTAACCTAACGCAACCTAACATTTGGGATGTAATATTTTACAACATTCCTTGCATGTCCGTGCCTACGTCTCGGTGGGAACATTATATACGTCTATAACGATATATATCCTAACCTAAGGCAACCTAACACCTCGGATGTAATAGTTGGCAACATTCCTGGCGTGTAGGCCCGTACTTCTCGGTGGGAACATTGTATACGTCTATAACGTTATATATCCTAGCCTAAGGCGACCTAACATGTCGAATGTAATATTTTACATCATTCCTGGCGTGTCGTCGCCTGCTTCTCGATGGGGACATTATATACGTCTACAATGTTGTATATCCTAACCTAACGCAACCTAACATCTGGGATGTAATATTTTACAAGATTCCTGGCATGTCGGTCCCCAAGTCTCGGTAGGAACATTATATACGTCTATAACGATATATATCTAAACGTAAGGGAACCTAACATCTCGGATGTAATATTTTACAACATTCCTGGCATGTCGGTCCCTACTTCTCGGTGGGAATATTATATACGTCTATAACGATATATATCCTAACCTAAGGCAACCTAACACCTCGGATGTAATATTTTACAACATTCCTGACGCGTCGGCCCCTATTTTTCGGTGGGAACATTATATACGTCTATAACGTTATATATCCTAGTCTAAGGCAACCTAACATGTCGAATGTAATATTTTATAACATTCCTGGCGTGTCGTCGCCTGCTTCTCGATGGGGACATTATATACGTCTATAACGTTGTATATCCTAACCTAACGCAACCTAACATCTCGGATGTAATATTTTACAACATTCCTGGCATGTCGGTCCCTACATCTCGGTGGGAACATACTATACATCTATAACGTTGTATATCCTAACCTAAGGGAACATAACATCTCGAGTGTAATATTTTACAACATTCCTGACGCGTCGGCCCCTATTTTTCGGTGGGAACATTATATACGTCTATAACGTTATATATCCTAGTCTAAGGCAACCTAACATGTCGAATGTAATATTTTACAACATTCCTGGCGTCTCGTCGCCTGCTTCTCGATGGGGACATTATATACGTCTATAACGTTATATATTCTAGTCTAAGGCAACCTAACATGTCGAATGTAATATTTTACAACATTCCTGGCGTGTCGTAGCCTGCTTCTCGATGGGGACATTATATACGTCTATAACGTTGTATATCCTAACCTAACGCAACCTAACATCTCGGATGTAATATTTAACAACATTCCTGGCATGTCGGTCCCTACATCTCGGTGGGAACATACTATACGTCTATAACGTTGTATATCCTAACCTAAGGGAACCTAACATCTCGGGTGTAATATTTTACAACATTCCTGACGCGTCGGCCCCTATTTTTCGGTGGGAACATTATATACGTCTATAACGTTATATATCATGGCCTAAGGCAACCTAACATGTCGAATGTAATATTTTACAACATTCCTGGCGTGTCGTCGCCTGCTTCTCGATGGGAACATTATATACGTCTATAACGTTGTGTATCCTAACCTAACGCAACCTAACATCTGGGATGTAATATTCCTGGCGTGTCGTCGCCTACTTCTGGATGGGGACATTATATACGTCTATAACGTTATATATCCTAACCTAAGGCAACCTAACATCTCGGATGTAATAGTTGACAAAATTCCTGGCGTGTCCGCCCGTACTTCTCGGTGGGAACATTATATACGTCTATAACGTTGTATATCCCAGCCTAAGGCCACCTAACATGTCGAATGTAATATTTTACAACATTCCTGACGCGTCGGCCCCTATTTTTCGGTGGGAACATTATATACGTCTATAACGTTATATATCCTAGTCTAAGGCAACCTAACATGTCGAATGTAATATTTTACAACATTCCTGGCGTGTCGTCGCCTGCTTCTCGATGGGGATATAATATACGTCAATAACGTTGTATATCCTTACCTAACACAACCTAATATCTGGGATGTAATATTTTAAAACATTCCTGGAGTGTCGTCGCCTACTTCTGGATAGGGTCATTATGTACATCTATAACGTTGTATATCCTAGCCTAAGCCAACCTAACATGTCGAATGTAATATTTTACAACATTCCTGGCGTGTCGTCACCTACTTCTCGATGGGTACATTATATACATCTATAACATTGTATATCCTAACCTAAGGCAACCTAACATCTCGGATGTAATATTTTACAACATTCCTGGCATATCGGTCCCTACTTCTCGCTGCAAACATTGTATACGTCTACAACGATATATATCCTAGCCTAAGGCAACCTAACATCTCGGATGTTAAATTTTACAACATTCCTGGCGTGTCGTCGCCTTCTTCTCGATGGGGACATTCTATACATCTATAACATTGTATATCCTAACCCAAGGCAACCTAACATCTCGGATGTAATATTTTACAACATTCTGGCGTGTCGTCGCCTGCTTCTCGATGGGGAGATTATATACGTCTATAACGTTGTATATCCTAACCTAACGCAAGCTAACATTTGGGATGTAATATTTTACAACATTCCTTGCATGTCGGTGCCTACGTCTCGGTCAGAACATTATATACGTCTATAACCATATATATCCTAACCTAAGGCAACCTAACACCTCGGATGTAATATTTTACAACATGCCTGGCATATCGGTCCCTACTTCTCGGTGGAAACATTGTATACGTCTATAACGATATATATCCTAGCTTAGGGCAACCTAACATCTCGGATGTAATATTTTACAACATTCTGGCGTGTCCGCCCGTACTTCTCGGTGGGAACATTATATACGTCTATAACGTTATATATCCTAGCCTAAGGCGACCTAACATGTCGAATGTAATATTTTACAACATTCCTGCCGTGTCGTCTCCTGCTTCTCGATGGGGACATTATATACGTCTACAATGTTGTATATCCTGACCTAACGCAACCTAACATCTGGGATGTAATATTTTACATCATTCCTGGCGAGTCGTCGCCTGCTTCTCGATGGGAACATTATACACGTCTATAACGTTGTGTATCCTAACCTAAGGGAACCTAACATCTCGGGTGTAAGATTTTACAACATTCCTGACGCGTCGGCCCCTATTTTTCGGTGGGAACATTATATACGTCTATAACGTTATATATCCTAGCCTAAGGCAACCTAACATGTCGAATGTAATATTTTACAACATTCCTGGCGTGTCGTCGCCTACTTCTCGATAGGGTCATTATATACATCTATGACGTTGTATATCCTAACCTAAGGAAACCTAACATCTCGAATGTAATATTTTATAACATTCCTGGCGTGTCGTCGCCTGCTTCTCGATGGGGACATTATATACGTCTATAACGTTGTATATCCTAACCTAACGCAACCTAACATCTCGGATGTAATATTTAACAACATTCCTGGCATGTCGGTCCCTACATCTCGGTGGGAACATACTGTACGTCTATAACGTTGTATATCCTAACCTAAGGGAACCTAACATCTCGGGTGTAATATTTTACAACATTCCTGACGCGTCGGCCCCTATTTTTCGGTGGGAACATTATATACGTCTATAACGTTATATATCATGGCCTAAGGCAACCTAACATGTCGAATGTAATATTTTACAACATTCCTGGCGTGTCGTCGCCTGCTTCTCGATGGGAACATTATATACGTCTATAACGTTGTGTATCCTAACCTAACGCAACCTAACATCTGGGATGTAATATTCCTGGCGTGTCGTCGCCTACTTCTGGATGGGGACATTATATACGTCTATATCGTTATATATCCTAACCTAAGGCAACCTAACATGTCGAATGTAATATTTTACAACATTCCTGGCGTGTCGTCGCCTACTTCTCGATGGGGACATTATATACATCTATAATATTGTATATCCTAACCTAAGGCAACCTAACATCTCGGATGTAATATTTTACAACATTCCTCTCATGTCGGTCCCTACATCTCCGTGGGAACATACTATACGTCTATAACGTTGTATATCCTAACCTAAGGGAACCTAACATCTGGGGTGTAATATTTTACAACATTCCTGGCGTGTCGTCGCCTTCTTCTCGATGGGGACATACTATACGTCTATAACGTTGTATATCCTAACCTAAGGGAACCTAACATCTCGGGTGTAATATTTTACAACATTCCTGACGCGTCGGCCCCTATTTTTCGGTGGGAACATTATATACGTCTATAACGTTATATATCCTAGCCTAAGGCAACCTAACATGTCGAATGTAATATTTTGCAACATTCCTGGCGTGTCGTCGCCTGTTTCTCGATGGGGACATTATATACGTCTATAACGTTGTATATCCTAACCTAACGCAAACTAACATCTCGGATGTAATATTTTACAACATTCCTGGCATGTCGGTCCCTACATCTCGGTGGGAACATACTATACGTCTATAACGTTGTATATCCTAACCTGAGGGAACCTAACATCTCGGGTGTAATAGTTGACAACATTCCTGGCGTGTCCGCCCGTACTTCTCGGTGGGAACATTATATACGTCTATAACGTTATATATCCTAGCCTAAGGCGACCTAACATGTCGAATGTAATATTTTACAACATTCCTGTCGTGCCGTCTCCTGCTTCTCGATGGGGACATTATATACGTCTACAATGTTGTATATCCTGACCTAACGCAACCTAACATCTGGGATGTAATATTTTACATCATTCCTGGCGTGTCGTCGCCTGCTTCTCGATGGGAACATTATATACGTCTATAACGTTGTGTATCCTAACCTAAGGGAACCTAACATCTCGGGTGTAATATTTTACAACATTCCTGACGCGTCGGCCCCTATTTTTCGGTGGGAACATTATATACGTCTATAACGTTATATATCCTAGCCTAAGGCAACCTAACATGTCGAATGTAATATTTTACTACATTCCTGGCGTGTCGTCGCCTACTTCTCGATAGGGTCATTATATACATCTATAACGTTGTATATCCTAACCTAAGGAAACCTAACATCTCGAATGTAATATTTTATAACATTCCTGGCGTGTCGTCGCCTGCTTCTCGATGGGGACATTATATACGTCTATAACGTTGTATATCCTAACCTAACGCAACCTAACATCTCGGATGTAATATTTAACAACATTCCTGGCATGTCGGTCCCTACATCTCGGTGGGAACATACTATACGTCTATAACGTTGTATATCCTAACCTAAGGGAACCTAACATCTCGGGTGTAATATTTTACAACATTCCTGACGCGTCGGCCCCTATTTTTCGGTGGGAACATTATATACGTCTATAACGTTATATATCCTAGCCTAAGGCAACCTAACATGTCGAATGTAATATTTTACAACATTCCTGGCGTGTCGTCGCCTGCTTCTCGATGGGAACATTATATACGTCTATAACGTTGTGTATCCTAACCTAACGCAACCTAACATCTGGGATGTAATATTCCTGGCGTGTCGTCGCCTACTTCTGGATGGGGACATTATATACGTCTATAACGTTATATATCCTAGCCTAAGGCGACCTAACATGTCGAATGTAATATTTTACAACATTCCTGCCGTGTCGTCTCCTGCTTCTCGATGGGGACATTATATACGTCTACAATGTTGTATATCCTGACCTAACGCAACCTAACATCTGGGATGTAATATTTTACATCATTCCTGGCGTGTCGTCGCCTGCTTCTCGATGGGAACATTATACACGTCTATAACGTTGTGTATCCTAACCTAAGGGAACCTAACATCTCGGGTGTAAGATTTTACAACATTCCTGACGCGTCGGCCCCTATTTTTCGGTGGGAACATTATATACGTCTATAACGTTATATATCCTAGCCTAAGGCAACCTAACATGTCGAATGTAATATTTTACAACATTCCTGGCGTGTCGTCGCCTACTTCTCGATAGGGTCATTATATACATCTATGACGTTGTATATCCTAACCTAAGGAAACCTAACATCTCGAATGTAATATTTTATAACATTCCTGACGTGTCGTCGCCTGCTTCTCGATGGGGACATTATATACGTCTATAACGTTGTATATCCTAACCTAACGCAACCTAACATCTCGGATGTAATATTTAACAACATTCCTGGCATGTCGGTCCCTACATCTCGGTGGGAACATACTATACGTCTATAACGTTGTATATCCTAACCTAAGGGAACCTAACATCTCGGGTGTAATATTTTACAACATTCCTGACGCGTCGGCCCCTATTTTTCGGTGGGAACATTATATACGTCTATAACGTTATATATCCTAGCCTAAGGCAACCTAACATGTCGAATGTAATATTTTACAACATTCCTGGCGTGTCGTCGCCTGCTTCTCGATGGGAACATTATATACGTCTATAACGTTGTGTATCCTAACCTAACGCAACCTAACATCTGGGATGTAATATTCCTGGCGTGTCGTCGCCTACTTCTGGATGGGGACATTATATACGTCTATAACGTTATATATCCTAACCTAAGGCAACCTAACATGTCGAATGTAATATTTTACAACATTCCTGGCGTGTCGTCGCCTACTTCTCGATGGGGACATTATATACATCTATAATATTGTATATCCTAACCTAAGGCAACCTAACATCTCGGATGTAATATTTTACAACATTCCTGGCATATCGGTCCCTACTTCTCGGTGCAAACATTGTATACGTCTATAACGATATATATCCTAGCCTAAGGCAACCTAACATCTCGGATGTAATATTTTACAACATTCCTGGCGTGTCGTCGCCTTCTTCTCGATGAGGACATTCTATACATCTATAACATTGTATATCCTAACCTAAGGCAACCTAACATCTCGGATGTAATATTTTACAACATTCTGGCGTGTCGTCGCCTGCTTCTCGATGGGGAGATTATATACGTCTATAACGTTGTATATCCTAACCTAACGCAAGCTAACATTTGGGATGTAATATTTTACAACATTCCTTGCATGTCGGTGCCTACGTCTCGGTCGGAACATTATATACGTCTATAACGATATATATCCTAACCTAAGGCAACCTAACACCTCGGATGTAATATTTTACAACATTCCTGGCATATCGGTCCCTACTTCTCGGTGCAAACATTGTATACGTCTATAACGATATATATCCTAGCCTAAGGCAACCTAACATCTCGGATGTAATATTTTACAACATTCCTGGCGTGTCGTCGCCTTCTTCTCGATGAGGACATTCTATACATCTATAACATTGTATATCCTAACCTAAGGCAACCTAACATCTCGGCTGTAATATTTTACAACATTCCTTCCATGTCGGTGCCTACGTCTCCGTGGGAACATACTATACGTCTATAACGTTGTGTATCCTAACCTAAGGGAACCTAACATCTCGGGTGTAATATTTTACAACATTCCTGACGCGTCGGCCCCTATTTTTCGGTGGGAACATTATATACGTATATAACGTTATATATCCTAGCCTAAGGCAACCTAACATGTCGAATGTAATATTTTGCAACATTCCTGGCGTGTCGTCGCCTGTTTCTCGATGGGGACATTATATACGTCTATAACGTTGTATATCCTAACCTAACGCAAACTAACATCTCGGATGTAATATTTTACAACATTCCTGGCATGTCGGTCCCTACATCTCGGTGGGAACATACTATACGTCTATAACGTTGTATATCCTAACCTAAGGGAACCTAACATCTCGGGTGTAATAGTTGACAACATTCCTGGCGTGTCCGCCCGTACTTCTCGGTGGGAACATTATATACGTCTATAACGTTATATATCCTAGCCTAAGGCGACCTAACATGTCGAATATAATATTTTACAACATTCCTGTCGTGCCGTCTCCTGCTTCTCGATGGGGACATTATATACGTCTACAATGTTGTATATCCTGACCTAACGCAACCTAACATCTGGGATGTAATATTTTACATCATTCCTGGCGTGTCGTCGCCTGCTTCTCGATGGGAACATTATATACGTCTATAACGTTGTGTATCCTAACCTAAGGGAACCTAACATCTCGGGTGTAATATTTTACAACATTCCTGACGCGTCGGCCCCTATTTTTCGGTGGGAACATTATATACGTCTATAACGTTATATATCCTAGCCTAAGGCAACCTAAGATGTCGAATGTAATATTTTACAACATTCTGGCGTGTCGTCGCCTGCTTCTCGATGGGAACATTATATACGTCTATAACGTTGTGTATCCTAACCTAACGCAACCTAACATCTGGGATGTAATATTCCTGGCGTGTCGTCGCCTACTTCTGGATGGGGAGATTATATACGTCTATAACGTTATATATCCTAACCTAAGGCAACCTAACATCTCGGATGTAATAGTTGACAACATTCCTGGCGTGTCCGCCCGTACTTCTCGGTGGGAACATTATATACGTCTATAACGTTATATATCCTATCCTAAGGCGACCTAACATGTCGGATGTAATAGTTGATAACATTCCTGGCGTGTCGGCCCGTACTTCTCGGTGGTAACATTACATACGTCTATAACGTTATATATCCTAGCCTAAGTCAACCTAACATGTCGAATGTAATATTTTACAACATTCCTGGCGTGTCGTCGCCTGCTTCTCGATGGGGACATTATATACGTCTATAACGTTGTATATCCTAACCTAACGCAACCTAACATCTGGGATGTAATATTTTACAACATTCCTGGCGTGTCGTCGCCTACTTCTGGATGGGGATATTATATACATCTATATCGTTGTATATCCTAACCTAAAGCAACCTAACATCTCGGGTGTAATATCTTACAACATTCCTGACGCGTCGGCCCCTATTTCTCGGTGGGAACATTATATACGTCTATAACGTTATATATCCTAGCCTAAGGCGACCTAACATGTCGGATCTAATAGTTGATAACATTCCTGGCGTGTCGGCCCGTACTTCTCGGTGGTAACATTACATACGTCTATAACGTTATATATCCTAGCCTAAGGCAACCTAACATGTCGAATGTAATATTTTACAACATTCCTGGCGTGTCGTCCCCTGCTTCTCGATGGGGACATTATATACGTCTATAACGTTGTATATCCTAACCTAACGCAACCTAACATCTCGGATGTAATATTTTACAACATTCCTGACGCGTCGGCCCCTATTTCTCGGTGGGAACATAATACACGTCTATAACTTTATATATCCTAGCCTAAGGTAACCTAACATCTCGGATGTAATATTTTACAACATTTCTGGCGTGTCGTCGCCTGCTTCTCGATGGGGACATTATATTCGTCTACATCGTTGTATATCCTAACCTAACGCAACCTAACGTCTGGGATGTAATATTTTACAACATTCCTGGCATGTCGGTCCCTACGTCTCTTTGGGAACAATATATACGTCTATAACTATATATGTCCTAACCTAAGGCAACCTAACATCTCGGAAGTAATAGTTGACAACTTTCATGGCGTGTCCGCCCTTACTTCTCGGTGGGAACATTATGTACATCTATAACGTTATATATCCTAGCCTAAGGCGACCTAACATGTCGAATGTAATATTTTACAACATTCCTGGCGTGTCGGTCCCTACTTCTCGGTGGGAATATTATATACGTCTATAACGTTATATATCATAACCTAAGGCAACCTAACTTCTCGGATGTAATATTTTACAACATTTCTGGCATGTCGGTCCCTACTTCTCGGTGGGAATATTATATACGTCTATAACGTTATATAACATAACCTAAGGCAACCTAACTTCTCGGATGTACTACTTTACAACATTCCTGGCTCGTCGGTTCCTACTTTTCGGTGGGAACATTATATACGTCTATAACGTCATAAATCCTAACGTAATGCAACATAACATCTCGGGTGTAATATTTTACAACATTCCTGACGCGTCGGCCCCTATTTTTCGGTGGGAACATTATATACGTCTATAACGTTATATATCCTAGTCTAGGCAACCTAACATGTCGAAAGTAATATTTTACAACATTCCTGGCGTGTCGTCGCCTACTTCTCGATGGGGACATTATATACGTCTATAACGTTATATATCCTAACCTAAGACAACCTAACATCTTGGATGGAATAGTTGACAACATTCCTGGCGTGTCCACCCGTACTTCTCGGTGGGAACATTATATACGTCTATAACGTGATATATCCTAGCCTAAGGCAACCTAACATCTCGGATGTAATATTTTACAACATTCTGGCGTGTCGTCGCCTGCTTCTCGATGGGGAGATTATATACGTCTATAACGTTGTATATCCTAACCTAACGCAACCTAACATTTGAGATGTAATATATTACAACATTCCTTGCATGTCGGTGCCTACGTCTCGGTGGGAACATTATATACGTCTATAACGATATATATCCTAACCTAAGGCAACCTAACATCTTGGATGTAATAGTTGACAACATTCCTGGCGTGTCCGACCGTACTTCTCGGTGGGAACCTTATATACGTCTATAACGTTATATATCCTAGCCTAAGGCGACCTAACATATCGAATGTAATATTTTACATCATTCCTGGCGTGTCGTCGCCTGCTTCTCGATGGGAACATTATATACGTCTATAACGTTGTGTATCCTAACCTAACGCAACCTAACATCTGGGATGTAATATTCCTGGCGTGTCGTCGCCTACTTCTGGATGGGGATATTATATACGTCTATAACGTTATATATCCTAACCTAAGGCAACCTAACATCTCGGATGTAATAGTTGACAACATTCCTGACGTGTCCGACCGTACTTCTCGGTGGGAACCTTATATACGTCTATAACGTTATATATCCTAGCCTAAGGCGACCTAACATATCGAAAGTAATATTTTACATCATTCCTGGCGTGTCGTCGCCTGCTTCTCGATGGGAACATTATATAAGTCTATAACGTTGTGTATCCTAACCTGACGCAACCTAACATCTGGGATGTAATATTCCTGGCGTGTCGTCGCCTACTTCAGGATGGGGACATTATATACGTCTATAACGTTATATATCCTAACCTAAGGCAACCTAACATCTCGGATGTAATAGTTGACAACATTCCTGGCGTGTCCACCTGTACTTCTCGGTGGGAACCTTATATACGTCTATAACGTTATATATCCTAGCCTAAGGCCACCTAACATGTCGAATGTAATATTTTACAACATTCCTGACACGTCGTCCCCTATTTTTCGGTGGGAACATTATATACGTCTATAACGTTATATATCCTAGTCTAAGGCAACCTAACATGTCGAATGTAATATTTTACAACATTCCTGGCCTGTTGTCGCCTACTTCTCGATGGGGACATTATATACATCTATAATCTTGTATATCCTAACCTTAGGCAGCCTAACATCTCCGATGTAATATTTTACAACATTCCTGGCGTGTCGTCGCCTACTTCTGGATGGGGTCATTATATACGTCTATAACGTTGTATCTCCTAACCTAAGGGAACCTAACATATCGGGTGTAATATTTTACAATATTCCTGACGCGTCGGCCCCTATTTTTCGGTGGGAATATTATATACGTCTATAACGTTATATATCCTAACCTAAGGCAACCTAACATCTCGGATGCAATAGTTCACAACATTCCTGGCGTGTCCACACGTACTTCTGGGTGGGAAAATTATATACGTCTATAACGTTATATATCCCAGCATAAGGCCACATAACATGTCGAATGTAATATTTTACAACATTCCTGGCGTGTCGTCGCCTGCTTCTCGATGGGGACATTATATACGTCTATAACGTTGTATATCCTAACCTAAAGCAACCTAACATCTGGGATGTAATATTTTACAAGATTCCTGGCATGTCGGTCCCCAAGTCTCGGTAGGAACATTATATACGTCTATAACGATATATATCCAAACCGAAGGGAACCTAACATCTCGGATGTAATATTTTACAACATTCCTGGCGTGTCGTCGCCTGCTTCTCGATGGGGACATTATATATGTCTATAACGTTGTATATCCTAACCTAACGCAACCGAACATCTCGGACGTAATATTTTACAACATTCCTGGCATGTCGGTCCCTACATCTCGGTGGGAACATACTATACGTCTATAAAGTTGTATATCCTAACCTAAGGGAACCTAACATCTCGGGTGTAATATTTTACAACATTCCTGACTCGTCGGCCCCTATTTTTAGGTGGGAACATTATATACGTCTATAACGCTATATATCCTAGCCTAAGGCAACCTAAGATGTCGAATGTAATATTTTACAACATTCTGGCGTGTCGTCGCCTGCTTCTCGATGGGGAGATTATATACGTCTGTAACTTTGTATATCCTAACCTAACGCAACCTAAGATTTGGGATGTAATATTTTACAACATTCCTTGCATGTCGGTGCCTACGTCTCGGTGGGAACATTATATACGTCTATAACGTTATATATCCTAGCCTAAGGCCACCTAACATGTCGAATGTAATATTTTACAACATTCCTGACGCGTCGGCCCCTATTTCTCGGTGGGAACATTATATACGTCTATAACGTTATATATCCTAGCCTAAGGCGACCTAACATGTCGGATGTAATAGTTGATAACATTCCTGGCGTGTCGGCCCGTACTTCTCGGTGGTAACATTACATACGTCTATAACGTTATATATCCTAGCCTAAGTCAACCTAACGTGTCGAATGTAATATTTTACAACATTCCTGGCGTGTCGTCGCCTGCTTCTCGATGGCGACATTATATACGTCTATAACGTTGTATATCCTAACCTAACGCAACCTAACATCTGGGATGTAATATTTTACAACATTCCTGGCGTGTCGTCGCCTACTTCTGGATGGGGATATTATATACATCAATATCGTTGTACATCCTAACCTAAAGCAACATAACATCTCGGGTGTAATATTTTACAACATTCCTGACCGTCGGTGCCTACGTCTCGGTGGGAACATTATATACGTCTATAACGATATATGTCCCAACCTAAGGCAACCTAACACCTCGGATGTAATAGTTGACAACATTCCTGGCGTCTAGGCCCGTACTTCTCGGTGGGAACATTGTATACGTCTATAACGTTATATATCCTAACCTAAGGCAACCTAACATCTCGGATGTAATAGTTGACAACATTTCTGGCGTGTCCGCCCGTACTTCTCGGTGGGAACATTATATACGTCTATAACGTTATATATCCTAGCCTAAGGCCACATAACATGTCGAATGTAATATTTTACAACATTCCTGACGCGTCGGCCCCTATTTTTCGGTGGGAACATTACATACGTCTATAACGTTATATATCCTAGTCTAAGGCAACCTGACATGTCGAATGTAATATTTTACAACACTCCTGGCGTGTCGTCGCCTGCTTCTCGATGGGGACGTTATATACGTCTATAACGTTGTATATCCTAACCTAACGCAACCTAACATCTCGGATGTAATATTTTACAACATTCTTGGCATGTCGGACCCTACATCTCGGTGGGAACATACTATACGTCTATAAAGCTGTATATCCTAACCTAAGGGAATATAACATCTCGGGTGTAATATTTTACAACATTCCTGACTCGTCGGCCCCTATTTTTAGGTGGGAACATTATATACGTCTATAACGCTATATATCCTAGCCTAAGGCAACCTAAGATGTCGAATGTAATATTTTACAACATTCTGGCGTGTCGTCGCCTGCTTCTCGATGGGGAGATTATATACGTCTATAACTTTGTATATCCTAACCTAACGCAACCTAAGATTTGGGATGTAATATTTTACAACATTCCTTAAATGTCGGTGCCTACGTATCGGTGGGAACATTATATACGTCTATAACGTTATATATCCTAGCCTAAGGCAACCTAACATGTCGAATGTAATATTTTACAACATTCCTGACGCGTCGGCCCCTATTTTTCGGTGGGAACATTACATACGTCTATAACGTTATATATCCTAGTCTAAGGCAACCTGACATGTCGAATGTAATATTTTACAACACTCCTGTCGTGTAGTCGCCTACTTCTGGATGGGGACATTATATACATCTATAACTTTGTATATCCTAACCTAAGGCAGCCTAACATCTCGGATGTAATATTTTACAACATTCCTGGCATGTCGGTCCCTACATCTCGGTGGGAACATACTATACGTCTATAATGTTGTATATCCTAACCTAAGGGAACCTAACATCTCGGGTGTAATATTTTACAACATTCCTGACGCGTCGGCCCCTATTTCTCGGTGGGAACATTATATACGTCTATAACGTTATATATCCTAGCCTAAGGCGACCTAACATGTCGGATGTAATAGTTGATAACATTCCTGGCGTGTCGGCCCGTACTTCTCGGTGGTAACATTACATACGTCTATAACGTTATATATCCTAGCCTAAGTCAACCTAACAATGTCGAATGTAATATTTTACAACATTCCTGGCGTGTCGTCGCCTGCTTCTCGATGGGGACATTATATACGTCTATAACGTTGTATATCCTAACCTAACGCAACCTAACATCTGGGATGTAATATTTTACAACATTCCTGGCGTGTCGTCGCCTACTTCTGGATGGGGATATTATATACATCTATATAGTTGTATATCCTAACCTAAAGCAACCTAACATCTCGGGTGTAATATTTTACAACATTCCTGACGCGTCGGCCCCTATTTCTCGGTGGGAACATTATATACGTCTATAACGTTATATATCCTAGCCTAAGGCGACCTAACATGTCGGATCTAATAGTTGATAACATTCCTGGCGTGTCGGCCCGTACTTCTCGGTGGTAACATTACATACGTCTATAACGTTATATATCCTAGCCTAAGGCAACCTAACATGTCGAATGTAATATTTTACAACATTCCTGGCGTGTCGTCCCCTGCTTCTCGATGGGGAGATTATATACGTCTATAACGTTGTATATCCTAACCTAACGCAACCTAACATTTGGGATGCAATATTTTACAACATTCCTGGCATGTCGGTGCCTACGTCTCGGTGGGAACATTATATACGTCTATAACGATATATGTCCCAACCTAAGGCAACCTAACACCTCGGATGTAATAGTTGACAACATTCCTGGCGTCTAGGCCCGTACTTCTCGGTGGGAACATTGTATACGTCTATAACGTTATATATCCTAGCCTAAGGCGACCTAACATCTCGGATGTAATAGTTGACAACATTTCTGGCGTGTCCGCCCGTACTTCTCGGTGGTAACATTACATACGTCTATAACGTTATATATCCTAGCCTAAGGCAACCTAACATGTCGAATGTAATATTTTACAACATTCCTGGCGCGTCGTCGCCTGCTTCTCGAGGGGGACATTATATACGTCTATAACGTTGTATATCCTAACCTAACGCAACCTAACATCTCGGATGTAATATTTTACAACATTCCTGGCGTGTCCGCCCGTACATCTCGGTGGGAACATTATATACGTCTATAACGTTATATATCCTAGCCTAAGGCCTCCTAACATGTCGAATGTAATATTTTACAACATTCCTGACGCGTCGGCCCCTATTTTTCGGTGGGAACATTATGTACGTCTATAACGTTGTATATCCTAACCTAAAGCAACCTAACATCTGGGATGTAATATTTTACAAGATTCCTGGCATGTCGGTCCCCAAGTCTCGGTAGGAACATTATATACGTCTATAACGACATATATCCTAGCCTAAGGCAACCTAACACCTCGGATGTAATAGTTGACAACACTCCTGACGTGTAGGCCCGTACTTCTCGGTGGGAACATTGTATACGTCTATGACGTTATATATCATAGCCTAAGGCGACCTAACATATCGAATGTAATATTTTACATCATTCCTGGCGTGTCGTCGCCTTCATCTCGATGGGAACATTATATACGTCTATAACGTTGTGTATCCTAACCTAACGCAACCTAACATCTGGGATGTAATATTTTACAAGATTCCTGGCATGTCGGTCCACATGTCTCGGTGGAAACATTGTATACGTCTATAACGATATATATCCTAACCTAAGGCAACCTAACATCTCGGATGTAATAGTTGACAACATTCCAGGCGTGTCCGCCCGTACTTCTCGGTGGGAAAATTATATACGTCTATAACGTTATATATCCTAGCCTAAGGCGACATAATATGTCGAATGTGATATTTTACAACATTCCTGGCGTGTCGTCTCCTGCTTCTCGATGGGGACATTATATACGTCTATAACGTTGTGTATCCTAACCTAACGTAACCTAACATCTGGGATGTAATATTCCTGGCGTGTCGTCGCCTACTTCTGGATGGGGACATTATATACGTCTATAACGTTATATATACTAACCTAAGGCAACCTAACATCTCGGATGTAATATTTTACAACATTCGTTGCATGTCGGTGCCTACGTCTCGGTGGGAACATTATATACGTCTATAACGATATATATCCTAACCTAAGGCAACCTAACACCTCGGATGTAATAGTTCACAACATTCCTGGCGTGTAGGCCCGTACTTCTCGGTGGGAACATTGTATAGGTCTATAACGTTATATATCCTAACCTAAGGCAACCTTACATCTCGGATGTAATAGTTGACAACATTCCAGGCGTGTCCGCCCGTACTTTTCGGTGGGAACATTATATACGTCTATAACGTTATATATCCTAGTCTAAGGCAACCTAACATGGCGAATGTAATATTTTACAACATTCCTGGCGTGTTGTCGCCTACTTCTCGATGGGGACATTATATACGTCTATAACGTTATATATCCTAGCCTAAGGCAACCTAACATCTCGGATGTAACAGTTGACAACATTCCTGGCGTGTCCACCCGTACTTCTCGGTGGGAACATTATATACGTCTATCACGTTATATATCCTAGCCTAAGGCCACATAACATGTGGAATGTAATATTTTACAACATTCCTGGCGTGTCGTCGCCTGCTTCTCAATGGGGACATTATATACATCTATAACATTGTATATCCTAACCTAAGGCAACCTAACATCTCGGATTTAATATTTGACAACATTCTGGCGTGTCGTCGCCTGCTTCTCGATGGGGAGATTATATACGTCTATAACGTTGTATATCCTAACCTAACGCAACCTAACATTTGGGATGTAATATTTTACATCATTCGTTGCATGTCGGTGCCTACGTCTCGGTGGGAATATTATATACGTCTATAACGATATATATCCTAACCTAAGGCAACCTAACACCTCGGATGTGATAGTTGACAACATTCCTGGCGTGTAGGCCCGTACTTCTCGGTGGGAACATTGTATACGTCTATAACGTTATATATCCTAGCCTAAGGCGGCCTAACATATCGAATGTAATATTTTACATCATTCCTGGCTTGTCGTCGCCTGCTTCTCGATGGGAACATTATATACGTCTATAACGTTGTGTATCCTAACCTAATGCAACCTAGCATCTGGGATGTAATATTCCTGGCGTGTCGTCGCCTACTTCTGGATGGGGACATTATATACGTCTATAACGTTATATATCCGAACCTAAGGCAACCTAACATCTCGGATGTAATATTTTAAAACATTCCTGGCATGTCGGTTCCTACTTCTCGGTGGGAATATTATATACGTCTATAACGTTGTATATCCTAACGTAACGCAACCTAACATCTGGAATGTAATATTTCACAACATTCCTGGCGTGTCGTCGCCTGCTTCCCGATGGGGACATAATATACGTCTATAACGTTGTATATCCTTACCTAACGCAACCTAACATCTGGGATGTAATATTTTACAAGATTCCTGGCATGTCGGTCCACATGTCTCGGTGGAAACATTGTATAGGTCTATAACGATATATATCCTAACCTAAGGCAACCTAACACCTCGGATGTGATTGTTGACAACATTCCTGGCGTGTAGGCCCGTACTTCTCGGTGGGAACATTGTATACGTCTATAACGTTATATATCCTAGCCTAAGGCGACCTAACATATCGAATGTAATATTTTACATCATTCCTGGCTTGTCGTCGCCTGCTTCTCGATGGGAACATTATATACGTCTATAACGTTGTGTATCCTAACCTAACGCAACCTAGCATCTGGGATGTAATATTCCTGGCGTGTCGTCGCCTACTTCTGGATGGGGACATTATATACGTCTATAACGTTATATATCCGAACCTAAGGCAACCTAACATCTCGGATGTAATATTTTAAAACATTCCTGGCATGTCGGTCCCTACTTCTCGGTGGGAATATTATATACGTCTATAACGTTGTATATCCTAACGTAACGCAACCTAACATCTGGAATGTAATATTTTACAACATTCCTGGCGTGTCGTCGCCTGCTTCCCGATGGGGACATAATATACGTCTATAACGTTGTGTATCCTAACCTAACGCAACCTAACATCTGGGATGTAATATTCCTGGCGTGTCGTCGCCTACTTCTGGATGGGGACATTGTATACGTCTATAACGTTATATATCCTAACCTAAGGCAACCTAACATCTCGGATGTAATAGTTGGCAAAATTCCTGGCGTGTCCGCCCGTCCTTCTCGGTGGGAACATTATATACGTCTATAACGTTGTATATCCTAGCCTAAGGCCAGCTAACATGTCGAATGTAATATTTTACAACATTCCTGTCGCGTCGGCCCCTATTTTTCGGTGGGAACATTATATACGCCTATAACGTTATATATCATAACCTAAGGCAACCGAACATCTGGAATGTAATATTTTACAACATTCCTGGCATATCAGTCCCTACTTCTCGGTGGAAACATTGTATACGTCTATAACGATATATATCCTAGCCTAAGGCAACCTAACATCTCGGATGTAATATTTTACAACATTCCTGGCGTGTCGTCGCCTACTTCTCGATGGGGACATTATATACATCTATAACATTGTATATCCTAACCTAACGCAACCTAACATCTGGAATGTAATATTTTACAACATTCCTGGCGTGTCGTCGCCTGCTTCCCGATGGGGACGTAATATACGTCTATAACGTTGTATATCCTTACCTAACGCAACCTAACATCTGGAATTTAATATTTTACAACATTCGTGGAGTGTCGTCGCCTGCTTCTGGATGGGGTCATTATATACATCTATAACGTTGTATATCCTAACCTAAGGCAACCTAACATCTCGGATGTAATATTTTATAACATTCCTGGCATCTCGTCGCCTGCTTCTCGATGGGGACATTATATACGTCTATAACGTTGTATATCCTAACCTTAGGCAACCTAACATCTGGGATGTAATATTTTACAAGATTCCTGGCATGTCGGTCCTCAAGTCTCGGTAGGAACATTATATAAGTCTATAACGATATATATCCTAACCTAAAGCAACCTATCATCTCGGATGTAATACTTTACAACATTCCTGGCATGTCGGTCCCTACATCTCGCTGGGAACATTCTATACTTCTATAACATTGTATATCCTAACCTAAGGCAACCTAACATCTCGGATGTAATATTTTACAACATTCCTGGCATGTCGGTCCCTACTTCTCGGTGGAAACATTGTATACGTCTATAACGATATATATCCTAACCTAAGGCAACCTAACATCTCGGATGTAATAGTTGACAACATTCCAGGCGTGTCCGTCCGTACTTTTCGGTGGGAACATTGTATACGTCTATAACGTTATATATCCTAGCCTAAGGCCACCTAACATATCGAATGTAATATTTTACATCATTCGTGGCGTGTCGTCGCCTGCTTCTCGATGGGAACATTATATACGACTATAACGTTGTGTAGCCTAACCTAACGCAACCTAACATCTGGGATGTAATATTCCTGGCGTGTCGTCGCCTACCTCTGGATGGGGACATTATATACGTCTATAACGTTATATATATTAACCTAAGGCAACCTAACATCTCGGATGTAATATTTTACAACATTCTGGCGTGTCGTCGCCTGCTTCTCGATGGGGAGATTATATACGTCTATAACGTTGTATATCCTAACCTAACGCAACCTAACATTTGGGATGTAATATTTTACAACATTCGTTGCATGTCGGTGCCTACGTCTCGGTGGGAACATTATATACGTCTATAACGATATATATCCTAACCTAAGGCAACCTAACACCACGGATGTAATAGTTGACAACATTCCTGGCGTGTAGGCCCGTACTTCTCGGTGGGAACATTGTATAGGTCTATAACGTTATATATCCTAACCTAAGGCAACCTAACATCTCGGATGTAATAGTTGACAACATTCCAGGCGTGTCCGCCCGTACTTTTCGGTGGGAACATTATATACGTCTATAACGTTATATATCCTAGTCTAAGGCCACCTAACATGTCGAATGTAATATTTTACGACATTCCTGACGCGTCGGCCTCTATTTTTCGGTGGGAATATTATATACGTCTATAACGTTATATATCCTAGCCTAGGGCAACCTAACATCTCGGATGTAATATTTTACAACATTCCTGGCGTGTCGTCGCCTACTTCTCGTTGGGGACATTATATACGTCTATAACGATATACATCCAAACCTAAGGGAACCTAACATCTCGGATGTAATATTTTAAAACATTCCTGGCATGTCGGTCCCTACTTCTCGGTGGGAATATTATATACGTCTATAACGTTATATATCATAACCTAAGGCAACCTAACATCTCGGATGTAATATTTTACAACATTCGTGGCATATCGGTCCCTACTTCTCGGAGGAAACATTGTATACGTCTATAACGATATATATCCTAGCCTAAGGCAACCTAACATCTCGGATGTAATATTTTACAACATTCCTGGCGTGTCGTCGCCTACTTCTCGATGGGGACATTATATACATCTATAACATTGTATATCCTAACCTAAGGCAACCTAACATCTCGGATGTAATATTTTACAACATTCTGGCGTGTCGTCGCCGGCTTCTCGATGGGGAGATTATAAACGTCTATAACGTTGTATATCCTAACCTAACGCAACCTAACATTTGGGATGTAATATATTACAACATTCCTTGCATGTCGGTGCCTACGTCTCGGTAGGAACATTATATACGTCTATAACGATATATATCCTGACCCAAGGCAACGTAACACCTCGGATGTAATAGTTGACAACATTCCTGGCGTGTAGGCCCGTACTTCTCGGTGGGAACATTGTATACGTCTATAACGTTATATATCCTAGCCTAAGGCGACCTATCATATCGAATGTAATATTTTACATCATTCCTGGCGTGTCGTCGCCTGCTTCTCGATGGGAACATTATATACGTCTATAACGTTGTGTATCCTAACCTAACGCAACCTAACATATGGGATGTAATATTCCTGGCGTGCCGTCGCCTACTTCTGGATGGGGATATTATATACGTCTATAACGTTATATATCCTAACCTAAGGCAACCTAACATCTCGGATGTAATAGTTGGCAAAATTCCTGGCGTGTCCGCCCGTACTTCTCGGTGGGAACATTATATACGTCTATAACGTTGTATATCCTAGCCTAAGGCCAGCTAACATGTCGAATGTAATATTTTACAACATTCCTGTCGCGTCGGCCCCTATTTTTCGGTGGGAACATTATATACGTCTATAACGTTATATATCATAACCTAAGGCAACCGAACATCTGGAATGTAATATTTTACAACATTCCTGGCATATCAGTCCCTAATTCTCGGTGGAAACATTGTATACGTCTATAACGATATATATCCTAGCCTAGGGCAACCTAACATCTCGGATGTAATATTTTACAACATTCCTGGCGTGTCGTCGCCTACTTCTCGTTGGGGACATTATATACGTCTATAACGATATACATCCAAACCTAAGGGAACCTAACATTTCGGATGTAATATTTTAAAACATTCCTGGCATGTCGGTCCCTACTTCTCGGTGGGAATATTAAATACGTCTATAACGTTATATATCATAACCTAAGGCAACCTAACATCTCGGATGTAATATTTTACAACATTCCTGGCATATCGGTCCCTACTTCTCGGAGGAAACATTGTATACGTCTATAACGATATATATCCTAGCCTAAGGCAACCTAACATCTCGGATGTAATATTTTACAACATTCCTGGCGTGTCGTCGCCTACTTCTCGATGGGGACATTATATACATCTATAACATTGTATATCCTAACCTAACGCAACCTAACATCTGGAATGTAATATTTTACAACATTCCTGGCGTGTCGTCGCCTGCTTCCCGATGGGGACGTAATATACGTCTATAACGTTGTATATACTTACCTAACGCAACCTAACATCTGGAATTTAATATTTTACAACATTCGTGGAGTGTCGTCGCCTGCTTCTGGATGGGGTCATTATATACATCTATAACGTTGTATATCCTAACCTAAGGCAACCTAACATCTCGGATGTAATATTTTATAACATTCCTGGCATCTCGTCGCCTGCTTCTCGATGGGGACATTATATACGTCTATAACGTTGTATATCCTAACCTTAGGCAACCTAACATCTGGGATGTAATATTTTACAAGATTCCTGGCATGTCGGTCCTCAAGTCTCTGTAGGAACATTATATAAGTCTATAACGATATATATCCTAACCTAAAGCAACCTATCATCTCGGATGTAATACTTTACAACATTCCTGGCATGTCGGTCCCTACATCTCGGTGGGAACATTCTATACTTCTATAACATTGTATATCCTAACCTAAGGCAACCTAACATCTCGGATGTAATATTTTACAACATTCCTGGCATGTCGGTCCCTACTTCTCGGTGGAAACATTGTATACGTCTATAACGATATATATCCTAACCTAAGGCAACCTAACATCTCGGATGTAATAGTTGACAACATTCCAGGCGTGTCCGTCCGTACTTTTCGGTGGGAACATTGTATACGTCTATAACGTTATATATCCTAGCCTAAGTCCACCTAACATATCGAATGTAATATTTTACATCATTCGTGGCGTGTCGTCGCCTGCTTCTCGATGGGAACATTATATACGACTATAACGTTGTGTAGCCTAACCTAACGCAACCTAACATCTGGGATGTAATATTCCTGGCGTGTCGTCGCCTACCTCTGGATGGGGACATTATATACGTCTATAACGTTATATATATTAACCTAAGGCAACCTAACATCTCGGATGTAATATTTTACAACATTCTGGCGTGTCGTCGCCTGCTTCTCGATGGGGAGATTATATACGTCTATAACGTTGTATATCCTAACCTAACGCAACCTAACATTTGGGATGTAATATTTTACAACATCCGTTGCATGTCGGTGCCTACGTCTCGGTGGGAACATTATATACGTCTATAACGATATATATCCTAACCTAAGGCAACCTAACACCACGGATGTAATAGTTGACAACATTCCTGGCGTGTAGGCCCGTACTTCTCGGTGGGAACATTGTATAGGTCTATAACGTTATATATCCTAACCTAAGGCAACCTAACATCTCGGATGTAATAGTTGACAACATTCCAGGCGTGTCCGCCCGTACTTTTCGGTGGGAACATTATATACGTCTATAACGTTATATATCCTAGTCTAAGGCCACCTAACATGTCGAATGTAATATTTTACGACATTCCTGACGCGTCGGCCTCTATTTTTCGGTGGGAATATTATATACGTCTATAACGTTATATATCCTAGCCTAGGGCAACCTAACATCTCGGATGTAATATTTTACAACATTCCTGGCGTGTCGTCGCCTACTTCTCGTTGGGGACATTATATACGTCTATAACGATATACATCCAAACCTAAGGGAACCTAACATCTCGGATGTAATATTTTAAAACATTCCTGGCATGTCGGTCCCTACTTCTCGGTGGGAATATTATATACGTCTATAACGTTATATATCATAACCTAAGGCAACCTAACATCTCGGATGTAATATTTTACAACATTCGTGGCATATCGGTCCCTACTTCTCGGAGGAAACATTGTATACGTCTATAACGATATATATCCTAGCCTAAGGCAACCTAACATCTCGGATGTAATATTTTACAACATTCCTGGCGTGTCGTCGCCTACTTCTCGATGGGGACATTATATACATCTATAACATTGTATATCCTAACCTAAGGCAACCTAACATCTCGGATGTAATATTTTACAACATTCTGGCGTGTCGTCGCCGGCTTCTCGATGGGGAGATTATAAACGTCTATAACGTTGTATATCCTAACCTAACGCAACCTAACATTTGGGATGTAATATATTACAACATTCCTTGCATGTCGGTGCCTACGTCTCGGTAGGAACATTATATACGTCTATAACGATATATATCCTGACCCAAGGCAACGTAACACCTCGGATGTAATAGTTGACAACATTCCTGGCGTGTAGGCCCGTACTTCTCGGTGGGAACATTGTATACGTCTATAACGTTATATATCCTAGCCTAAGGCGACCTATCATATCGAATGTAATATTTTACATCATTCCTGGCGTGTCGTCGCCTGCTTCTCGATGGGAACATTATATACGTCTATAACGTTGTGTATCCTAACCTAACGCAACCTAACATATGGGATGTAATATTCCTGGCGTGTCGTCGCCTACTTCTGGATGGGGATATTATATACGTCTATAACGTTATATATCCTAACCTAAGGCAACCTAACATCTCGGATGTAATAGTTGGCAAAATTCCTGGCGTGTCCGCCCGTACTTCTCGGTGGGAACATTATATACGTCTATAACGTTGTATATCCTAGCCTAAGGCCAGCTAACATGTCGAATGTAATATTTTACAACATTCCTGTCGCGTCGGCCCCTATTTTTCGGTGGGAACATTATATACGTCTATAACGTTATATATCATAACCTAAGGCAACCGAACATCTGGAATGTAATATTTTACAACATTCCTGGCATGTCAGTCCCTACTTCTCGGTGGAAACATTGTATACGTCTATAACGATATATATCCTAGCCTAGGGCAACCTAACATCTCGGATGTAATATTTTACAACATTCCTGGCGTGTCGTCGCCTACTTCTCGTTGGGGACATTATATACGTCTATAACGATATACATCCAAACCTAAGGGAACCTAACATTTCGGATGTAATATTTTAAAACATTCCTGGCATGTCGGTCCCTACTTCTCGGTGGGAATATTATATACGTCTATAACGTTATATATCATAACCTAAGGCAACCTAACATCTCGGATGTAATATTTTACAACATTCCTGGCATATCGGTCCCTACTTCTCGGAGGAAACATTGTATACGTCTATAACGATATATATCCTAGCCTAAGGCAACCTAACATCTCGGATGTAATATTTTACAACATTCCTGGCGTGTCGTCGCCTACTTCTCGATGGGGACATTATATACATCTATAACATTGTATATCCTAACCTAACGCAACCTAACATCTGGAATGTAATATTTTACAACATTCCTGGCGTGTCGTCGCCTGCTTCCCGATGGGGACGTAATATACGTCTATAACGTTGTATATCCTTACCTAACGCAACCTAACATCTGGAATTTAATATTTTACAACATTCGTGGAGTGTCGTCGCCTGCTTCTGGATGGGGTCATTATATACATCTATAACGTTGTATATCCTAACCTAAGGCAACCTAACATCTCGGATGTAATATTTTATAACATTCCTGGCATCTCGTCGCCTGCTTCTCGATGGGGACATTATATACGTCTATAACGTTGTATATCCTAACCTTAGGCAACCTAACATCTGGGATGTAATATTTTACAAGATTCCTGGCATGTCGGTCCTCAAGTCTCGGTAGGAACATTATATAAGTCTATAACGATATATATCCTAACCTAAAGCAACCTATCATCTCGGATGTAATACTTTACAACATTCCTGGCATGTCGGTCCCTACATCTCGGTGGGAACATTCTATACTTCTATAACATTGTATATCCTAACCTAAGGCAACCTAACATCTCGGATGTAATATTTTACAACATTCCTGGCATGTCGGTCCCTACTTCTCGGTGGAAACATTGTATACGTCTATAACGATATATATCCTAACCTAAGGCAACCTAACATCTCGGATGTAATAGTTGACAACATTCCAGGCGTGTCCGTCCGTACTTTTCGGTGGGAACATTGTATACGTCTATAACGTTATATATCCTAGCCTAAGTCCACCTAACATATCGAATGTAATATTTTACATCATTCGTGGCGTGTCGTCGCCTGCTTCTCGATGGGAACATTATATACGACTATAACGTTGTGTAGCCTAACCTAACGCAACCTAACATCTGGGATGTAATATTCCTGGCGTGTCGTCGCCTACCTCTGGATGGGGACATTATATACGTCTATAACGTTATATATATTAACCTAAGGCAACCTAACATCTCGGATGTAATATTTTACAACATTCTGGCGTGTCGTCGCCTGCTTCTCGATGGGGAGATTATATACGTCTATAACGTTGTATATCCTAACCTAACGCAACCTAACATTTGGGATGTAATATTTTACAACATTCGTTGCATGTCGGTGCCTACGTCTCGGTGGGAACATTATATACGTCTATAACGATATATATCCTAACCTAAGGCAACCTAACACCACGGATGTAATAGTTGACAACATTCCTGGCGTGTAGGCCCGTACTTCTCGGTGGGAACATTGTATAGGTCTATAACGTTATATATCCTAACCTAAGGCAACCTAACATCTCGGATGTAATAGTTGACAACATTCCAGGCGTGTCCGCCCGTACTTTTCGGTGGGAACATTATATACGTCTATAACGTTATATATCCTAGTCTAAGGCCACCTAACATGTCGAATGTAATATTTTACGACATTCCTGACGCGTCGGCCTCTATTTTTCGGTGGGAATATTATATACGTCTATAACGTTATATATCCTAGCCTAGGGCAACCTAACATCTCGGATGTAATATTTTACAACATTCCTGGCGTGTCGTCGCCTACTTCTCGTTGGGGACATTATATACGTCTATAACGATATACATCCAAACCTAAGGGAACCTAACATCTCGGATGTAATATTTTACAACATTCCTGGCATGTCGGTCCCTACTTCTCGGTGGGAATATTATATACGTCTATAACGTTATATATCATAACCTAAGGCAACCTAACATCTCGGATGTAATATTTTACAACATTCGTGGCATATCGGTCCCTACTTCTCGGAGGAAACATTGTATACGTCTATAACGATATATATCCTAGCCTAAGGCAACCTAACATCTCGGATGTAATATTTTACAACATTCCTGGCGTGTCGTCGCCTACTTCTCGATGGGGACATTATATACATCTATAACATTGTATATCCTAACCTAAGGCAACCTAACATCTCGGATGTAATATTTTACAACATTCTGGCGTGTCGTCGTCGGCTTCTCGATGGGGAGATTATAAACGTCTATAACGTTGTATATCCTAACCTAACGCAACCTAACATTTGGGATGTAATATATTACAACATTCCTTGCATGTCGGTGCCTACGTCTCGGTAGGAACATTATATACGTCTATAACGATATATATCCTGACCCAAGGCAACGTAACACCTCGGATGTAATAGTTGACAACATTCCTGGCGTGTAGGCCCGTACTTCTCGGTGGGAACATTGTATACGTCTATAACGTTATATATCCTAGCCTAAGGCGACCTATCATATCGAATGTAATATTTTACATCATTCCTGGCGTGTCGTCGCCTGCTTCTCGATGGGAACATTATATACGTCTATAACGTTGTGTATCCTAACCTAACGCAACCTAACATATGGGATGTAATATTCCTGGCGTGTCGTCGCCTACTTCTGGATGGGGATATTATATACGTCTATAACGTTATATATCCTAACCTAAGGCAACCTAACATCTCGGATGTAATAGTTGGCAAAATTCCTGGCGTGTCCGCCCGTACTTCTCGGTGGGAACATTATATACGTCTATAACGTTGTATATCCTAGCCTAAGGCCAGCTAACATGTCGAATGTAATATTTTACAACATTCCTGTCGCGTCGGCCCCTATTTTTCGGTGGGAACATTATATACGTCTATAACGTTATATATCATAACCTAAGGCAACCGAACATCTGGAATGTAATATTTTACAACATTCCTGGCATATCAGTCCCTACTTCTCGGTGGAAACATTGTATACGTCTATAACGATATATATCCTAGCCTAGGGCAACCTAACATCTCGGATGTAATATTTTACAACATTCCTGGCGTGTCGTCGCCTACTTCTCGTTGGGGACATTATATACGTCTATAACGATATACATCCAAACCTAAGGGAACCTAACATTTCGGATGTAATATTTTAAAACATTCCTGGCATGTCGGTCCCTACTTCTCGGTGGGAATATTATATACGTCTATAACGTTATATATCATAACCTAAGGCAACCTAACATCTCGGATGTAATATTTTACAACATTCCTGGCATATCGGTCCCTACTTCTCGGAGGAAACATTGTATACGTCTATAACGATATATATCCTAGCCTAAGGCAACCTAACATCTCGGATGTAATATTTTACAACATTCCTGGCGTGTCGTCGCCTACTTCTCGATGGGGACATTATATACATCTATAACATTGTATATCCTAACCTAACGCAACCTAACATCTGGAATGTAATATTTTACAACATTCCTGGCGTGTCGTCGCCTGCTTCCCGATGGGGACGTAATATACGTCTATAACGTTGTATATCCTTACCTAACGCAACCTAGCATCTGGAATTTAATATTTTACAACATTCGTGGAGTGTCGTCGCCTGCTTCTGGATGGGGTCATTATATACATCTATAACGTTGTATATCCTAACCTAAGGCAACCTAACATCTCGGATGTAATATTTTATAACATTCCTGGCATCTCGTCGCCTGCTTCTCGATGGGGACATTATATACGTCTATAACGTTGTATATCCTAACCTTAGGCAACCTAACATCTGGGATGTAATATTTTACAAGATTCCTGGCATGTCGGTCCTCAAGTCTCGGTAGGAACATTATATAAGTCTATAACGATATATATCCTAACCTAATGCAACCTATCATCTCGGATGTAATACTTTACAACATTCCTGGCATGTCGGTCCCTACATCTCGGTGGGAACATTCTATACTTCTATAACATTGTATATCCTAACCTAAGGCAACCTAACATCTCGGATGTAATATTTTACAACATTCCTGGCATGTCGGTCCCTACTTCTCGGTGGAAACATTGTATACGTCTATAACGATATATATCCTAACCTAAGGCAACCTAACATCTCGGATGTAATAGTTGACAACATTCCAGGCGTGTCCGTCCGTACTTTTCGGTGGGAACATTGTATACGTCTATAACGTTATATATCCTAGCCTAAGTCCACCTAACATATCGAATGTAATATTTTACATCATTCGTGGCGTGTCGTCGCCTGCTTCTTGATGGGAACATTATATACGACTATAACGTTGTGTAGCCTAACCTAACGCAACCTAACATCTGGGATGTAATATTCCTGGCGTGTCGTCGCCTACCTCTGGATGGGGACATTATATACGTCTATAACGTTATATATATTAACCTAAGGCAACCTAACATCTCGGATGTAATATTTTACAACATTCTGGGGTGTCGTCGCCTGCTTCTCGATGGGGAGATTATATACGTCTATAACGTTGTATATCCTAACCTAACGCAACCTAACATTTGGGATGTAATATTTTACAACATTCGTTGCATGTCGGTGCCTACGTCTCGGTGGGAACATTATATACGTCTATAACGATATATATCCTAACCTAAGGCAACCTAACACCACGGATGTAATAGTTGACAACATTCCTGGCGTGTAGGCCCGTACTTCTCGGTGGGAACATTGTATAGGTCTATAACGTTATATATCCTAACCTAAGGCAACCTAACATCTCGGATGTAATAGTTGACAACATTCCAGGCGTGTCCGCCCGTACTTTTCGGTGGGAACATTATATACGTCTATAACGTTATATATCCTAGTCTAAGGCCACCTAACATGTCGAATGTAATATTTTACGACATTCCTGACGCGTCGGCCTCTATTTTTCGGTGGGAATATTATATACGTCTATAACGTTATATATCCTAGCCTAGGGCAACCTAACATCTCGGATGTAATATTTTACAACATTCCTGGCGTGTCGTCGCCTACTTCTCGTTGGGGACATTATATACGTCTATAACAATATACATCCAAACCTAAGGGAACCTAACATTTCGGATGTAATATTTTAAAACATTCCTGGCATGTCGGTCCCTACTTCTCGGTGGGAATATTATATACGTCTATAACGTTATATATCATAACCTAAGGCAACCTAACATCTCGGATGTAATATTTTACAACATTCCTGGCATATCGGTCCCTACTTCTCGGAGGAAACATTGTATACGTCTATAACGATATATATCCTAGCCTAAGGCAACCTAACATCTCGGATGTAATATTTTACAACATTCCTGGCGTGTCGTCGCCTACTTCTCGATGGGGACATTATATACATCTATAACATTGTATATCCTAACCTAAGGCAACCTAACATCTCGGATGTAATATTTTACAACATTCTGGCGTGTCGTCGCCGGCTTCTCGATGGGGAGGTTATAAACGTCTATAACGTTGTATATCCTAACCTAACGCAACCTAACATTTGGGATGTAATATTTTACAACATTCCTTGCATGTCGGTGCCTACGTCTCGGTAGGAACATTATATACGTCTATAACGATATATATCCTGACCCAAGGCAACCTAACACCTCGGATGTAATAGTTGACAACATTCCTGGCGTGTAGGCCCGTACTTCTCGGTGGGAACATTGTATACGTCTATAACGTTATATATCATAACCTAAGGCAACCTAACATCTCGGATGTAATATTTTACAACATTCCTGGCATATCGGTCCCTACTTCTCGGAGGAAACATTGTATACGTCTATAACGATATATATCCTAGCCTAAGGCAACCTAACATCTCGGATGTAATATTTTACAACATTCCTGGCGTGTCGTCGCCTACTTCTCGATGGGGACATTATATACATCTATAACATTGTATATCCTAACCTAAGGCAACCTAACATCTCGGATGTAATATTTTACAACATTCTGGCGTGTCGTCGCCGGCTTCTCGATGGGGAGGTTATAAACGTCTATAACGTTGTATATCCTAACCTAACGCAACCTAACATTTGGGATGTAATATTTTACAACATTCCTTGCATGTCGGTGCCTACGTCTCGGTAGGAACATTATATACGTCTATAACGATATATATCCTGACCCAAGGCAACCTAACACCTCGGATGTAATAGTTGACAACATTCCTGGCGTGTAGGCCCGTACTTCTCGGTGGGAACATTGTATACGTCTATAACGTTATATATCCTAGCCTAAGGCGACCTATCATATCGAATGTAATATTTTACGTCATTCCTGGCGTGTCGTCGCCTGCTTCTCGATGGGAACATTATATACGTCTATAACGTTCTGTATCCTAACCTAACGCAACCTAACATCTGGGATGTAATATTCCTGGCGTGTCGTCGCCTACTTCTGGATGGGGACATTATATACGTCTATAACGTTATATATCCTAACCTAAGGCAACCTAACATCTCGGATGTAATAGTTGGCAAAATTCCTGGCGTGTCCGCCCGTACTTCTCGGTGGGAACATTATATACGTCTATAACGTTGTATATCCTAGCCTAAGGCCAGCTAACATGTCGAATGTAATATTTTACAACATTCCTTTCGCGTCGGCCCCTATTTTTCGGTGGGAACATTATATACGTCTATAACGTTATATATCCTAGTCTAAGGCAACCTAACATGTCGACTGTAATATTTTACAACATTCCTGGCGTGTCGTCGCCTGCTTCTCGATGGGGACATTATATACATCTATAACATTGTATATCCTAACCTAAGGCAACCTAACATCTCGGATGTAATATTTTACAACATTCTGGCGTATCGTCGCCTGATTCTCGATGGGGAGATTATATACGTCTATAACGTTGTATATCCTAACCTAACGCAACCTAACATTTGGGATGTAATATTTTACAACATTCGTTGCATGTCGGTGCCTACGTCTCGGTGGGAACATTATATACGTCTATAACGATATATATCCTAACCTAAGGCAACCTAAACCTCGGATGTAATAGTTGACAACATTCCTGGCGTGTTGGCCCGTACTTCTCGGTGGGAACATTGTATACGTCTATAACGTTATATATCCTAGCCTAAGGCGACTTAACATATCGAATGTAATATTTTACATCATTCCTGGCTTGTCGTCGCCTGCTTCTCGATGGGAACATTATATACGTCTATAACGTTGTGTATCCAAACCTAACGCAACCTAGCATCTGGGATGAAATGTTCCTGGCGTGTCGTCGCCTACTTCTGGATGGGGACATTATATACGTCTATAACGTTATATATCCGAACCTAAGGCAACCTAACATCTCGGATGTAATAGTTGACAACATTCCTGGCGTGTAGGCCCGTACTTCTCGGTGGGAACATTATATACGTCTATAACGTTGTATATCCTAGCCTAAGGCCAGCTAACATGTCGAATGTAATATTTTACAACATTCCTGTCGCGTCGGCCCCTATTTTTCGGTGGGAACATTATATACGTCTATAACGTTATATATCATAACCTAAGGCAACCGAACATCTGGAATGTAATATTTTACAACATTCCTGGCATATCAGTCCCTACTTCTCGGTGGAAACATTGTATACGTCTATAACGATATATATCCTAGCCTAGGGCAACCTAACATCTCGGATGTAATATTTTACAACATTCCTGGCGTGTCGTCGCCTACTTCTCGTTGGGGACATTATATACGTCTATAACGATATACATCCAAACCTAAGGGAACCTAACATCTCGGATGTAATATTTTACAACATTCCTGGCATGTCGGTCCCTACTTCTCGGTGGGAATATTATATACGTCTATAACGTTATATATCATAACCTAAGGCAACCTAACATCTCGGATGTAATATTTTACAACATTCCTGGCATATCGGTCCCTACTTCTCGGAGGAAACATTGTATACGTCTATAACGATATATATCCTAGCCTAAGGCAACCTAACATCTCGGATGTAATATTTTACAACATTCCTGGCGTGTCGTCGCCTACTTCTCGATGGGGACATTATATACATCTATAACATTGTATATCCTAACCTAAGGCAACCTAACATCTCGGATGTAATATTTTACAACATTCTGGCGTGTCGTCGCCGGCTTCTCGATGGGGAGGTTATAAACGTCTATAACGTTGTATATCCTAACCTAACGCAACCTAACATTTGGGATGTAATATTTTACAACATTCCTTGCATGTCGGTGCCTACGTCTCGGTAGGAACATTATATACGTCTATAACGATATATATCCTGACCCAAGGCAACCTAACACCTCGGATGTAATAGTTGACAACATTCCTGGCGTGTAGGCCCGTACTTCTCGGTGGGAACATTGTATACGTCTATAACGTTATATATCCTAGCCTAAGGCGACCTATCATATCGAATGTAATATTTTACGTCATTCCTGGCGTGTCGTCGCCTGCTTCTCGATGGGAACATTATATACGTCTATAACGTTATATATCCTAGTCTAAGGCAACCTAACATGTCGACTGTAATATTTTACAACATTCCTGGCGTGTCGTCGCCTGCTTCTCGATGGGGACATAATATACATCTATAACATTGTATATCCTAACCTAAGGCAACCTAACATCTCGGATGTAATATTTTACAACATTCTGGCGTGCCGTCGCCGGCTTCTCGATGGGGAGATTATATACGTCTATAACGTTGTATATCCTAACCTAACGCAACCTAACATTTGGGATGTAATATTTTACAACACTCCTTGCATGTCGGTGCCTACGTCTCGGTGGGAACATTATATACGTCTATAACGATATATATCCTAACCCAAGGCAACCTAACACCTCGGATGTAATAGGTGACCACATTCCTGGCATGTAGGCCCGCACTTCTCGGTGGGAACATTGTATACGCCTATAACGTTATATATCCTAGCCTAAGGCGACCTAACATGTCGAATGTAATATTTTACATCATTCCTGGCGTGTCGTCGCCTGCTTCTCGATGGGAACATTATATACGTCTATAACGTTATATATCATAACCTAAGGCAACCAAACATCTGGGATGTAATATTTTACAACATTCCTGGCATATCGGTCCCTACTTCTCGGTGGAAACATTGTATACGTCTATAACGATATATATCCTAGCCTAAGGCAACCTAACATCTCGCATGTAATATTTTACAACATTCCTGGCGTGTCGTCGCCTAGTTTGGATGGGGTCATTATATACATCTATAACGCTGTATATCCTAACCTAAGGCAACCTAACATCTCGGATGTAATATTTTACAACATTCCTGGCATGTCGGTCCCTACTTCTCGGTGGGAATATTATATACGTCTATAACGCTATATATCATAACCTAAGGCAACCTAACACCTCGGATGTAATATTTTACAACATTCCTGGCATATCGGTCCCTACTTCTCGGTGGAAACATTGTATACGTCTATAACGATACATATCCTAGCCTAAGGCAACCTAACATCTCGGATGTAATATTTTACAACATTCCTGGCGCGTCGGCTCCTATTTTTCGGTGGGAACATTATATACGTCTATAACGTTATATATCCTAACCTAAGGGACCCTAACATGTCGTATGTAATATTTTACAACATACCTGGCGTGTCGTAGCCTGCTTCTCGATGGGGACATTATATACGTCTATAACGTTGTATATCCTAACCTAAAGCAACCTAACATCTGGGATGTAATATTTTACAACATTCCTGGCGTGTCGTCGCCTAGTTTGGATGGGGTCATTATATACATCTATAACGCTGTATATCCTAACCTAAGGCAACCTAACATCTCGGATGTAATGTTTTACAACATTCCTGGCATGTCGGTCCCTACATCTCGGTGGGAACATACTATACGTCTATAACGTTGTATATCCTAACCTAAGGAAACCTAACATCTCGGGTGTAAACTTTTACAACATTCCTGTCGTGTCGTCGCCTGCTTCTCGATGGGGAGATTATATACGTCTATAACGTTGTATATCCTAACCTAACGCAACCCAACATTTGGGATGTAATATTTTACAACATTCCTTGCATGTCGGTGCCTACGTCTCGGTGGGAACATTATATACATCTATAACGATATATATCCTAACCTAAGGCAACCTAACACCTCGGATGTAATAGTTGACAACATTCCTGGCGTGTAGGCCCGTACTTCTCGGTGGGAACATTGTATACGTCTATAACAATATATATCCTAGCCTAAGGCGACCTAACATGTCGAATGTAATATTTTACGTCATTCCTGGCGTGTCGTCGCCTGCTTCTCGATGGGAACATTACATACGTCTATAACGTTATATATCCTAGCCTAAGGCAACCTAACATGTCGAATGTAATATTTTACAACATTCCTGGCGTGTCGTCGCCTACTTCTCGATGGGGACATTATATACATCTATAACATTGTATATCCTAACCCAAGGCAACCTAACATCTCGGATGGAATATTTTACAACATTCCTGGCATATCGGTCCCTACTTCTCGGTGGAAACATTGCATACGTCTATAACGATATATATCCTAGCCTAAGGCAACCTAACATGTCGAATGTAATATTTTACATCATTCCTGGCGTGTCGTCGCCTGCTTCTCGATGGGAACATTATATACGTCTATAACGTTATATATCCTAGCCTAAGGCAACCGAACATCTGGGATGTAATATTTTACAACATTCCTGGCATATCGGTCCCTACTTCTCGGTGGAAGCATTGCATACGTCTATAACGATATATATCCTAGCCTAAGGCAACCTAACATGTCGAATGTAATATTTTACATCATTCCTGGCGTGTCGTTGCCTGCTTCTCGATGGGAACATTATATACGTCTATAACGTTGTGTATCCTAACCTAACGCAACCTAACATCTGGGATGTAATATTCCTGGCGTGTCGTCGCCTACTTCTGGATGGGGAGATTATATACGTCTATAACGTTATATATCCTAACCTAAGGCAACCTAACATCTCGGATGTAATAGTTGACAACATTCCTGGCGTGCCCGCCCGTACTTCTCGGTGGGAACATTATATACGTCTATAACGTTATATATCATAACCTAAGGCAACCTAACTTCTCGGATGTAATATTTTACAACATTCCTGGCATATCGGTCCCTACATCTCGGGGGGGACATTATATACATCTATAACATTGTATATCCTAACCCAAGGCAACCTAACATCTCGGATGTAATATTTTACAACATTCCTGGCATATCGGTCCCTACTTCTCGGAGGAAACATTGTATACGTCTATAACGATATATATCCTAGCCTAAGGCAACCTAACATCTCGGATGTAATATTTTACAACATTCCTGGCGTGTCGTCGCCTACTTCTCGATGGGGACATTATATACATCTATAACATTGTATATCCTAACCTAAGGCAACCTAACATCTCGGATGTAATATTTTACAACATTCTGGCGTGCCGTCGCCGGCTTCTCGATGGGGAGATTATATACGTCTATAACGTTGTATATCCTAACCTAACGCAACCTAACATTTGGGATGTAATATTTTACAACACTCCTTGCATGTCGGTGCCTACGTCTCGGTGGGAACATTATATACGTCTATAACGATATATATCCTAACCCAAGGCAACCTAACACCTCGGATGTAATAGGTGACCACATTCCTGGCATGTAGGCCCGTACTTCTCGGTGGGAACATTGTATACGCCTATAACGTTATATATCCTAGCCTAAGGCGACCTAACATGTCGAATGTAATATTTTACATCATTCCTGGCGTGTCCTCGCCTGCTTCTCGATGGGAACATTATATACGTCTATAACGTTATATATCATAACCTAAGGCAACCAAATATCTGGGATGTAATATTTTACAACATTCCTGGCATATCGGTCCCTACTTCTCGGTGGAAACATTGTATACGTCTATAACGATATATATCCTAGCCTAAGGCAACCTAACATCTCGCATGTAATATTTTACAACATTCCTGGCGCGTCGGCTCCTATTTTTCGGTGGGAACATTATATACGTCTATAACGTTATATATCCTAACCTAAGGGACCCTAACATGTCGTATGTAATATTTTACAACATTCCTGGCGTGTCGTAGCCTGCTTCTCGATGGGGACATTATGTACGTCTATAACGTTGTATATCCTAACCTAAAGCAACCTAACATCTGGGATGTAATATTTTACAACATTCCTGGCGTGTCGTCGCCTAGTTTGGATGGGGTCATTATATACATCTATAACGCTGTATATCCTAACCTAAGGCAACCTAACATCTCGGATGTAATATTTTACAACATTCCTGGCATGTCGGTCCCTACATCTCGGTGGGAACATACTATACGTCTATAACGTTGTATATCCTAACCTAAGGAAACCTAACATCTCGGGTGTAAACTTTTACAACATTCCTGTCGTGTCGTCGCCTGCTTCTCGATGGGGAGATTATATACGTCTATAACGTTGTATATCCTAACCTAACGCAACCCAACATTTGGGATGTAATATTTTACAACATTCCTTGCATGTCGGTGCCTACGTCAAGGTGGGAACATTATATACGTCTATAACGATATATATCCTAACCTAAGGCAACCTAACACCTCGGATGTAATAGTTGACAACATTCCTGGCGTGTAGGCCCGTACTTCTCGGTGGGAACATTGTATACGTCTATAACAACATATATCCTAGCCTAAGGCGACCTAACATGTCGAATGTAATATTTTACGTCATTCCTGGCGTGTCGTCGCCTGCTTCTCGATGGGAACATTACATACGTCTATAACGTTATATATCCTAGCCTAAGGCAACCTAACATGTCGAATGTAATATTTTACAACATTCCTGGCGTGTCGTCGCCTACTTCTCGATGGGGACATTATATACATCTATAACATTGTATATCCTAACCCAAGGCAACCTAACATCTCGGATGGAATATTTTACAACATTCCTGGCATATCGGTCCCTACTTCTCGGTGGAAACATTGCATACGTCTATAACGATATATATCCTAGCCTAAGGCAACCTAACATGTCGAATGTAATATTTTACATCATTCCTGGCGTGTCGTCGCCTGCTTCTCGATGGGAACATTATATACGTCTATAACGTTATATATCATAACCTAAGGCAACCGAACATCTGGGATGTAATATTTTACAACATTCCTGGCATATCGGTCCCTACTTCTCGGTGGAAACATTGCATACGTCTATAACGATATATATCCTAGCCTAAGGCAACCTAACATGTCGAATGTAATATTTTACATCATTCCTGGCGTGTCGTTGCCTGCTTCTCGATGGGAACATTATATACGTCTATAACGTTGTGTATCCTAACCTAACGCAACCTAACATCTGGGATGTAATGTTCCTGGCGTGTCGTCGCCTACTTCTGGATGGGGAGATTATATACGTCTATAACGTTATATATCCTAACCTAAGGCAACCTAACATCTCGGATGTAATAGTTGACAACATTCCTGGCGTGCCCGCCCGTACTTCTCGGTGTGAACATTATATACGTCTATAACGTTATATATCATAACCTAAGGCAACCTAACTTCTCGGATGTAATATTTTACAACATTCCTGGCATATCGGTCCCTACATCTCGGTGGGGACATTATATACATCTATAACATTGTATATCCTAACCCAAGGCAACCTAACATCTCGGATGTAATATTTTACAACATTCCTGGCGTGTCGTCGCCTACTTCTCGATGGGGACATTATATACATCTATAACATTGTATATCCTAACCCAAGGCAACCTAACATCTCGGATGGAATATTTTACAACATTCCTGGCATATCGGTCCCTACTTCTCGGTGGAAACATTGCATACGTCTATAACGATATATATCCTAGCCTAAGGCAACCTAACATGTCGAATGTAATATATTACATCATTCCTGGCGTGTCGTCGCCTGCTTCTCGATGGGAACATTATATACGTCTATAACGTTATATATCATAACCTAAGGCAACCGAACATCTGGGATGTAATATTTTACAACATTCCTGGCATATCGGTCCCTACTTCTCGGTGGAAACATTGCATACGTCTATAACGATATATATCCTAGCCTAAGGCAACCTAACATGTCGAATGTAATATTTTACATCATGCCTGGCGTGTCGTTGCCTGCTTCTCGATGGGAACATTATATACGTCCATAACGTTGTGTATCCTAACCTAACGCAACCTAACATCTGGGATGTAATATTCCTGGCGTGTCGTCGCCTACTTCTGGATGGGGAGATTATATACGTCTATAACGTAATATATCCTAACCTAAGGCAACCTAACATCTCGGATGTAATAGTTGACAACATTCCTGGCGTGCCCGCCCGTACTTCTCGGTTGGAACATTATATACGTCTATAACGTTATATATCATAACCTAAGGCAACCTAACTTCTCGAATGTAATATTTTACAACATTCCTGGCATATCGGTCCCTACATCTCGGTGGGGACATTATATACATCTATAACATTGTATATCCTAACCCAAGGCAACCTAACATCTCGGATGGAATATTTTACAACATTCCTGGCATATCGGTCCCTACTTATCGGTGGAAACATTGTATACGTCTATAACGATATATATCTTAGCCTAAGGCAACCTAACATCTCGGATGTAATATTTTACAACATTCTGGCGTGTCGTCGCCTGCTTCTCGATGGGGAGATTATATACGTCTATAACGTTGTATATCCTAACCTAACGCAACCTAACATTTGGGATGTAATATTTTACAACATTCCTTGCATGTCAGTGCCTACGTCTCGGTGGGAACATTATATACGTCTATAACGATATATATCCTAACCTAAGGCAACCTAACACCTCGGATGTAATAGTTGACAACATTCCTGGCGTGTAGGCCCGTACTTCTCGGTGGGAACATTGTATACGTCTATAACGATATATATCCTAGCCTAAGGCGACCTAACATGTCGAATGTAATATTTTACATCATTCCTGGCGTGTCGTCGCCTGCTTCTCGATGGGAACATTACATACGTCTATAACGTTATATATCATAACCTAAGGCAACCGAACATCTGGGATGTAATATTTTACAACATTCCTGGCATATCGGTCCCTACTTCTCGGTGGAAACATTGTATACGTCTATAACGATATATATCCTAGCCTAAGGCAACCTAACATCTCGCATGTAATATTTTACAACATTCCTGGCGTGTCGTCGCCTGCTTCTCGATGGGGACATTATATCCGTCTATAACGTTATATATCCTAGCCTAAGGCAACCTAACATGTCGAATGTAATATTTTACAACATTCCTGGCGTGTCGTCGCCTACTTCTCGATGGGGACATTATATACATCTATAACATTGTATATCCTAACCCAAGGCAACCTAACATCTCGGATGTAATATTTTACAACATTCCTGGCATGTCGGTCCCTACTTCTCGGTGGGAATATTATATACGTCTATAACGTTATATATCATAACCTAAGGCAACCTAACATCTCGGATGTAATATTTTACAACATTCCTGGCATATGGGTCCCTACTTCTCGGTGGAAACATTGTATACGTCTATAACGATATATATCCTAGCCTAAGGCCACCTCACATCTCGGATGTAATATTTTACAACATTCCTGGCGTGTCGTCGCCAACTTCTCGATGGGGACATTATATACATCTATAACATTGTATATCCTAACCTAAGGCAACCTAACATCTCGGATGTAATATTTTACAACATTCTGGCGTGCCGTCGCCGGCTTCTCGATGGGGAGATTATATACGTCTATAACGTTGTATATCCTAACCTAACGCAACCTAACATTTGGGATGTAATATTTTACAACACTCCTTGCATGTCGGTGCCTACGTCTCGGTGGGAACATTATATACGTCTATAACGATATATATCCTAACCCAAGGCAACCTAACACCTCGGATGTAATAGGTGACCACATTCCTGGCATGTAGGCCCGTACTTCTCGGTGGGAACATTGTATACGCCTATAACGTTATATATCCTAGCCTAAGGCGACCTAACATGTCGAATGTAATATTTTACATCATTCCTGGCGTGTCCTCGCCTGCTTCTCGATGGGAACATTATATACGTCTATAACGTTATATATCATAACCTAAGGCAACCAAACATCTGGGATGTAATATTTTACAACATTCCTTGCATATCGGTCCCTACTTCTCGGTGGAAACATTGTATACGTCTATAACGATATATATCCTAGCCTAAGGCAACCTAACATCTCGCATGTAATATTTTACAACATTCCTGGCGCGTCGGCTCCTATTTTTCGGTGGGAACATTATATACGTCTATAACGTTATATATCCTAACCTAAGGGACCCTAACATGTCGTATGTAATATTTTACAACATTCCTGGCGTGTCGTAGCCTGCTTCTCGATGGGGACATTATGTACGTCTATAACGTTGTATATCCTAACCTAAAGCAACCTAACATCTGGGATGTAATATTTTACAACATTCCTGGCGTGTCGTCGCCTAGTTTGGATGGGGTCATTATATACATCTATAACGCTGTATATCCTAACCTAAGGCAACCTAACATCTCGGATGTAATATTTTACAACATTCCTGGCATGTCGGTCCCTACATCTCGGTGGGAACATACTATACGTCTATAACGTTGTATATCCTAACCTAAGGAAACCTAACATCTCGGGTGTAAACTTTTACAACATTCCTGTCGTGTCGTCGCCTGCTTCTCGATGGGGAGATTATATACGTCTATAACGTTGTATATCCTAACCTAACGCAACCCAACATTTGGGATGTAATATTTTACAACATTCCTTGCATGTCGGTGCCTACGTCAAGGTGGGAACATTATATACGTCTATAACGATATATATCCTAACCTAAGGCAACCTAACACCTCGGATGTAATAGTTGACAACATTCCTGGCGTGTAGGCCCGTACTTCTCGGTGGGAACATTGTATACGTCTATAACAATATATATCCTAGCCTAAGGCGACCTAACATGTCGAATGTAATATTTTACGTCATTCCTGGCGTGTCGTCGCCTGCTTCTCGATGGGAACATTACATACGTCTATAACGTTATATATCCTAGCCTAAGGCAACCTAACATGTCGAATGTAATATTTTACAACATTCCTGTCGTGTCGTCGCCTACTTCTCGATGGGGACATTATATACATCTATAACATTGTATATCCTAACCCAAGGCAACCTAACATCTCGGATGGAATATTTTACAACATTCCTGGCATATCGGTCCCTACTTCTCGGTGGAAACATTGCATACGTCTATAACGATATATATCCTAGCCTAAGGCAACCTAACATGTCGAATGTAATATTTTACATCATTCCTGGCGTGTCGTCGCCTGCTTCTCGATGGGAACATTATATACGTCTATAACGTTATATATCATAACCTAAGGCAACCGAACATCTGGGATGTAATATTTTACAACATTCCTGGCATATCGGTCCCTACTTCTCGGTGGAAACATTGCATACGTCTATAACGATATATATCCTAGCCTAAGGCAACCTAACATGTCGAATGTAATATTTTACATCATTCCTGGCGTGTCGTTGCCTGCTTCTCGATGGGAACATTATATACGTCTATAACGTTGTGTATCCTAACCTAACGCAACCTAACATCTGGGATGTAATGTTCCTGGCGTGTCGTCGCCTACTTCTGGATGGGGAGATTATATACGTCTATAACGTTATATATCCTAACCTAAGGCAACCTAACATCTCGGATGTAATAGTTGACAACATTCCTGGCGTGCCCGCCCGTACTTCTCGGTGTGAACATTATATACGTCTATAACGTTATATATCATAACCTAAGGCAACCTAACTTCTCGGATGTAATATTTTACAACATTCCTGGCATATCGGTCCCTACATCTCGGTGGGGACATTATATACATCTATAACATTGTATATCCTAACCCAAGGCAACCTAACATCTCGGATGTAATATTTTACAACATTCCTGGCGTGTCGTCGCCTACTTCTCGATGGGGACATTATATACATCTATAACATTGTATATCCTAACCCAAGGCAACCTAACATCTCGGATGGAATATTTTACAACATTCCTGGCATATCGGTCCCTACTTCTCGGTGGAAACATTGCATACGTCTATAACGATATATATCCTAGCCTAAGGCAACCTAACATGTCGAATGTAATATATTACATCATTCCTGGCGTGTCGTCGCCTGCTTCTCGATGGGAACATTATATACGTCTATAACGTTATATATCATAACCTAAGGCAACCGAACATCTGGGATGTAATATTTTACAACATTCCTGGCATATCGGTCCCTACTTCTCGGTGGAAACATTGCATACGTCTATAACGATATATATCCTAGCCTAAGGCAACCTAACATGTCGAATGTAATATTTTACATCATTCCTGGCGTGTCGTTGCCTGCTTCTCGATGGGAACATTATATACGTCTATAACGTTGTGTATCCTAACCTAACGCAACCTAACATCTGGGATATAATATTCCTGGCGTGTCGTCGCCTACTTCTGGATGGGGAGATTATATACGTCTATAACGTTATATATCCTAACCTAAGGCAACCTAACATCTCGGATGTAATAGTTGACAACATTCCTGGCGTGCCCGCCCGTACTTCTCGGTTGGAACATTATATACGTCTATAACGTTATATATCATAACCTAAGGCAACCTAACTTCTCGAATGTAATATTTTACAACATTCCTGGCATATCGGTCCCTACATCTCGGTGGGGACATTATATGCATCTATAACATTGTATATCCTAACCCAAGGCAACCTAACATATCGGATGGAATATTTTACAACATTCCTGGCATATCGGTCCCTACTTATCGGTGGAAACATTGTATACGTCTATAACGATATATATCTTAGCCTAAGGCAACCTAACATCTCGGATGTAATATTTTACAACATTCTGGCGTGTCGTCGCCTGCTTCTCGATGGGGAGATTATATACGTCTATAACGTTGTATATCCTAACCTAACGCAACCTAACATTTGGGATGTAATATTTTACAACATTCCTTGCATGTCAGTGCCTACGTCTCGGTGGGAACATTATATACGTCTATAACGATATATATCCTAACCTAAGGCAACCTAACACCTCGGATGTAATAGTTGACAACATTCCTGGCGTGTAGGCCCGTACTTCTCGGTGGGAACATAGTATACGTCTATAACGATATATATCCTAGCCTAAGGCGACCTATCATATCGAATGTAATATTTTACATCATTCCTGGCGTGTCGTCGCCTGCTTCTCGATGGGAACATTATATACGTCTATAACGTTGTGTATCCTAACCTAACGCAACCTAACATCTGGGATGTAATATTCCTGGCGTGTCGTCCCCTACTTCTGGATGGGGACATTATATACGTCTATAACGTTATATATCCTAACCTAAGGCAAGCTAACATCTCGGATGTAATAGTTGGCAAAATTCCTGGCGAGTCCGCCCGTACTTCTCGGTGGGAATATTATATACGTCTATAACGTTGTATATCCTAGCCTAAGGCCAGCTAACATGTCGAATGTAATATTTTACAACATTCCTGTCGCGTCGGCCCCTATTTTTCGGTGGGAACATTATATACGTCTATAACGTTATATATCCTAGTCTAAGGCAACCGAACATGTCGACTGTAATATTTTACAACATTCCTGGCGTGTCGTCGCCTGCTTCTCGATGGGGACATAATATACATCTATAACATTGTATATCCTAACCTAAGGCAACCTAACATCTCGGATGTAATATTTTACAACATTCTGGCGTGCCGTCGCCGGCTTCTCGATGGGGAGATTATATACGTCTATAACGTTGTATATCCTAACCTAACGCAACCTAACATTTGGGATGTAATATTTTACAACACTCCTTGCATGTCGGTGCCTACGTCTCGGTGGGAACATTATATACGTCTATAACGATATATATCCTAACCCAAGGCAACCTAACACCTCGGATGTAATAGGTGACCACATTCTTGGCATGTAGGCCCGTACTTCTCGGTGGGAACATTGTATACGCCTATAACGTTATATATCCTAGCCTAAGGCGACCTAACATGTCGAATGTAATATTTTACATCATTCCTGGCGTGTCGTCGCCTGCTTCTCGATGGGAACATTATATACGTCTATAACGTTATATATCATAACCTAAGGCAACCAAACATCTGGGATGTAATATTTTACAACATTCCTTGCATATCGGTCCCTACTTCTCGGTGGAAACATTGTATACGTCTATAACGATATATATCCTAGCCTAAGGCAACCTAACATCTCGCATGTAATATTTTACAACATTCCTGGCGCGTCGGCTCCTATTTTTCGGTGGGAACATTATATACGTCTATAACGTTATATATCCTAACCTAAGGGACCCTAACATGTCGTATGTAATATTTTACAACATTCCTGGCGTGTCGTAGCCTGCTTCTCGATGGGGACATTATGTACGTCTATAACGTTGTATATCCTAACCTAAAGCAACCTAACATCTGGGATGTAATATTTTACAACATTCCTGGCGTGTCGTCGCCTAGTTTGGATGGGGTCATTATATACATCTATAACGCTGTATATCCTAACCTAAGGCAACCTAACATCTCGGATGTAATATTTTACAACATTCCTGGCATGTCGGTCCCTACATCTCGGTGGGAACATACTATACGTCTATAACGTTGTATATCCTAACCTAAGGAAACCTAACATCTCGGGTGTAAACTTTTACAACATTCCTGTCGTGTCGTCGCCTGCTTCTCGATGGGGAGATTATATACGTCTATAACGTTGTATATCCTAACCTAACGCAACCCAACATCTGGGATGTAATATTTTACAACATTCCTTGCATGTCGGTGCCTACGTCAAGGTGGGAACATTATATACGTCTATAACGATATATATCCTAACCTAAGGCAACCTAACACCTCGGATGTAATAGTTGACAACATTCCTGGCGTGTAGGCCCGTACTTCTCGGTGGGAACATTGTATACGTCTATAACAATATATATCCTAGCCTAAGGCGACCTAACATGTCGAATGTAATATTTTACGTCATTCCTGGCGTGTCGTCGCCTGCTTCTCGATGGGAACATTACATACGTCTATAACGTTATATATCCTAGCCTAAGGCAACCTAACATGTCGAATGTAATATTTTACAACATTCCTGGCGTGTCGTCGCCTACTTCTCGATGGGGACATTATATACATCTATAACATTGTATATCCTAACCCAAGGCAACCTAACATCTCGGATGGAATATTTTACAACATTCCTGGCATATCGGTCCCTACTTCTCGGTGGAAACATTGCATACGTCTATAACGATATATATCCTAGCCTAAGGCAACCTAACATGTCGAATGTAATATTTTACATCATTCCTGGCGTGTCGTCGCCTGCTTCTCGATGGGAACATTATATACGTCTATAACGTTATATATCATAACCTAAGGCAACCGAACATCTGGGATGTAATATTTTACAACATTCCTGGCATATCGGTCCCTACTTCTCGGTGGAAACATTGCATACGTCTATAACGATATATATCCTAGCCTAAGGCAACCTAACATGTCGAATGTAATATTTTACATCATTCCTGGCGTGTCGTTGCCTGCTTCTCGATGGGAACATTATATACGTCTATAACGTTGTGTATCCTAACCTAACGCAACCTAACATCTGGGATGTAATGTTCCTGGCGTGTCGTCGCCTACTTCTGGATGGGGAGATTATATACGTCTATAACGTTATATATCCTAACCTAAGGCAACCTAACATCTCGGATGTAATAGTTGACAACATTCCTGGCGTGCCCGCCCGTACTTCTCGGTGTGAACATTATATACGTCTATAACGTTATATATCATAACCTAAGGCAACCTAACTTCTCGGATGTAATATTTTACAACATTCCTGGCATATCGGTCCCTACATCTCGGTGGGGACATTATATACATCTATAACATTGTATATCCTAACCCAAGGCAACCTAACATCTCGGATGTAATATTTTACAACATTCCTGGCGTGTCGTCGCCTACTTCTCGATGGGGACATTATATACATCTATAACATTGTATATCCTAACCCAAGGCAACCTAACATCTCGGATGGAATATTTTACAACATTCCTGGCATATCGGTCCCTACTTCTCGGTGGAAACATTGCATACGTCTATAACGATATATATCCTAGCCTAAGGCAACCTAACATGTCGAATGTAATATATTACATCATTCCTGGCGTGTCGTCGCCTGCTTCTCGATGGGAACATTATATACGTCTATAACGTTATATATCATAACCTAAGGCAACCGAACATCTGGGATGTAATATTTTACAACATTCCTGGCATATCGGTCCCTACTTCTCGGTGGAAACATTGCATACGTCTATAACGATATATATCCTAGCCTAAGGCAACCTAACATGTCGAATGTAATATTTTACATCATTCCTGGCGTGTCGTTGCCTGCTTCTCGATGGGAACATTATATACGTCTATAACGTTGTGTATCCTAACCTAACGCAACCTAACATCTGGGATGTAATATTCCTGGCGTGTCGTCGCCTACTTCTGGATGGGGAGATTATATACGTCTATAACGTTATATATCCTAACCTAAGGCAACCTAACATCTCGGATGTAATAGTTGACAACATTCCTGGCGTGCCCGCCCGTACTTCTCGGTTGGAACATTATATACGTCTATAACGTTATATATCATAACCTAAGGCAACCTAACTTCTCGAATGTAATATTTTACAACATTCCTGGCATATCGGTCCCTACATCTCGGTGGGGACATTATATACATCTATAACATTGTATATCCTAACCCAAGGCAACCTAACATCTCGGATGGAATATTTTACAACATTCCTGGCATATCGGTCCCTACTTATCGGTGGAAACATTGTATACGTCTATAACGATATATATCTTAGCCTAAGGCAACCTAACATCTCGGATGTAATATTTTACAACATTCTGGCGTGTCGTCGCCTGCTTCTCGATGGGGAGATTATATACGTCTATAACGTTGTATATCCTAACCTAACGCAACCTAACATTTGGGATGTAATATTTTACAACATTCCTTGCATGTCAGTGCCTACGTCTCGGTGGGAACATTATATACGTCTATAACGATATATATCCTAACCTAAGGCAACCTAACACCTCGGATGTAATAGTTGACAACATTCCTGGCGTGTAGGCCCGTACTTCACGGTGGGAACATTGTATACGTCTATAACGATATATATCCTAGCCTAAGGCGACCTATCATATCGAATGTAATATTTTACATCATTCCTGGCGTGTCGTCGCCTGCTTCTCGATGGGAACATTATATACGTCTATAACGTTGTGTATCCTAACCTAACGCAACCTAACATCTGGGATGTAATATTCCTGGCGTGTCGTCCCCTACTTCTGGATGGGGACATTATATACGTCTATAACGTTATATATCCTAACCTAAGGCAAGCTAACATCTCGGATGTAATAGTTGGCAAAATTCCTGGCGAGTCCGCCCGTACTTCTCGGTGGGAATATTATATACGTCTATAACGTTGTATATCCTAGCCTAAGGCCAGCTAACATGTCGAATGTAATATTTTACAACATTCCTGTCGCGTCGGCCCCTATTTTTCGGTGGGAACATTATATACGTCTATAACGTTATATATCCTAGTCTAAGGCAACCGAACATGTCGACTGTAATATTTTACAACATTCCTGGCGTGTCGTCGCCTGCTTCTCGATGGGGACATAATATACATCTATAACATTGTATATCCTAACCTAAGGCAACCTAACATCTCGGATGTAATATTTTACAACATTCTGGCGTGCCGTCGCCGGCTTCTCGATGGGGAGATTATATACGTCTATAACGTTGTATATCCTAACCTAACGCAACCTAACATTTGGGATGTAATATTTTACAACACTCCTTGCATGTCGGTGCCTACGTCTCGGTGGGAACATTATATACGTCTATAACGATATATATCCTAACCCAAGGCAACCTAACACCTCGGATGTAATAGGTGACCACATTCTTGGCATGTAGGCCCGTACTTCTCGGTGGGAACATTGTATACGCCTATAACGTTATATATCCTAGCCTAAGGCGACCTAACATGTCGAATGTAATATTTTACATCATTCCTGGCGTGTCGTCGCCTGCTTCTCGATGGGAACATTATATACGTCTATAACGTTATATATCATAACCTAAGGCAACCAAACATCTGGGATGTAATATTTTACAACATTCCTTGCATATCGGTCCCTACTTCTCGGTGGAAACATTGTATACGTCTATAACGATATATATCCTAGCCTAAGGCAACCTAACATCTCGCATGTAATATTTTACAACATTCCTGGCGTGTCGTCGCCTACTTCTCGATGGGGACATTATATACGTCGATAACGTTATATATCCTAGCCTAAGGCAACCTAACATGTCGAATGTAATATTTTACAACATTCCTGGCTTGTCGTCGCCTACTTCTCGATGGGGACATTATATACATCTATAACCTTGTATATCCTAACCCAAGGCAACCTGGCATCTCGGATGGAATATTTTACAACATTCCTGGCGTGTCGTTGCCTGCTTCTCGATGGGGACATTATATACGTCTATAACGTTGTATATCCTAACCTACCGCAACCAAACATCTCGGATGTAATATTTTACAACATTCCTGGCATGTCGGTCCCTACTTCTCGGTGGGAATATTATATACGTCTATAACGTTACATATCATAACCTAAGGCAACCTAACATCTCGGATGTAATATTTTACAACATTCCTGGCATATCGGTCCCTACTTCTCGGTGGAAACATTGTATACGTCTATAACGATACATATCCTAGCCTAAGGCAACCTAACATCTCGGATGTAATATTTTACAACATTCCTGGCGCGTCGGCTCCTATTTTTCGGTGGGAACATTATATACGTCTATAACGTTATATATCCTAACATAAGGGACCCTAACATGTCGTATGTAATATTTTACAACATTCCTGGCGTGTCGTAGCCTGCTTCTCGATGGGGACATTATATACGTCTATAACGTTGTATATCCTAACCTAAAGCAACCTAACATCTGGGATGTAATATTTTACAACATTCCTGGCGTGTCGTCGCCTAGTTTGGATGGGGTCATTATATACATCTATAACGCTGTATATCCTAACCTAAGGCAACCTAACATCTCGGATGTAATATTTTACAACATTCTGGCGTGTCGTCGCCGGCTTCTCTATGGGGAGATTATATACGTCTATAACGTTGTATATCCTAACCTAACGCAACCTAACATTTGGGATGTAATATTTTACAACACTCCTTGCATGTCGGTGCCTACGTCTCGGTGGGAACATTATATACGTCTATAACGATATATATCCTAACCCAAGGCAACCTAACACCTCGGATGTAATAGGTGACCACATTCCTGGCATGTAGGCCCGTACTTCTCGGTGGGAACATTGTATACGCCTATAACGTTATATATCCTAGCCTAAGGCGACCTAACATGTCGAATGTAATATTTTACAACATTCCTGGCTTGTCGTCGCCTACTTCTCGATGGGGACATTATATACATCTATAACATTGTATATCTTAACCCAAGGCAACCTAACATCTCGGATGGAATATTTTACAACATTCCTGGCGTGTCGTTGCCTGCTTCCCGATGGGGACAATATATACGTCTATAACGTTGTATATCCTAACCTACCGCAACCAAACATCTCGGATGTAATATTTTACAACATTCCTGGCATGTCGGTCCCTACTTCTCGGTGGGAATATTATATACGTCTATAACGTTATATATCATAACCTAAGGCAACCTAACATCTCGGATGTAATATTTTACAACATTCCTGGCATATCGGTCCCTACTTCTCGGTGGAAACATTGTATACGTCTATAACGATACATATCCTAGCCTAAGGCAACCTAACATCTCGGATGTAATATTTTACAACATTCCTGGCTCGTCGGCTCCTATTTTTCGGTGGGAACATTATATACATCTATAACGTTATATATCCTAACCCAAGGGACCCTAACATGTTGTATGTAATATTTTACAACATTCCTGGCGTGTCGTAGCCTGCTTCTCGATGGGGACATTATATACGTCTATAACGTTGTATATCCTAACCTAAAGCAACCTAACATCTGGGATGTAATATTTTACAACATTCCTGGCGTGTCGTCGCCTAGTTTGGATGGGGTCATTATATACATCTATAACGCTGTATATCCTAACCTAAGGCAACCTAACATCTCGGATGTAATATTTTACAACATTCCTGGCATGTCGGTCCCTACATCTCGGTGGGAACATACTATACGTCTATAACGTTGTATATCCTAACCTAAGGGAACCTAACATCTCGGGTGTAAACTTTTACAACATTCCTGACGCGTCGGGCCCTATTTTTCGGTGGGAACATTATATACGGCTATAACGTTATATATGCTAGCCTAAGGCAACCTAACATGTCGAATGTAATATTTTACAACATTCCTGTCGTGTCGTCGCCTGCTTCTCGATGGGGAGATTATATACGTCTATAACGTTGTATATCCTAACCTAACGCAACCCAACATTTGGGATGTAATATTTTACAACATTCCTTGCATGTCGGTGCCTACTTCTCGGTGGGAATATTATATACGTCTATAACGTTATATATCATAACCTAAGGCAACCTAACATCTCGGATGTAATATTTTACAACATTCCTGGCATATGGGTCCCTACTTCTCGGTGGAAACATTGTATACGTCTATAACGATATATATCCTAGCCTAAGGCAACCTCACATCTCGGATGTAATATTTTACAACATTCCTGGCGTGTCGTCGCCAACTTCTCGATGGGGACATTATATACATCTATAACATTGTATATCCTAACCTAAGGCAACCTAACATCTCGGATGTAATATTTTACAACATTCTGGCGTGTCGTCGCCTGCTTCTCGATGGGGAGATTATATACGTCTATAACGTTGTATATCCTAACCTAACGCAACCTAACATTTGGGATGTAATATTTTACAACATTCCTTGCATGTCGGTGCCTACGTCTCGGTGGGAACAGTATATACGTCTATAACGATATATATCCTAACCTAAGGCAACCTAACACCTCGGATGTAATAGTTGACAACATTCCTGGCGTGTAGGCCCGTACTTCTCGGTGGGAACATTGTATACGTCTATAACGTTGTATGTCCTAACCTAACGCAACCTAACATTTGGTATGTAATATTTTACAACATTCCTGGCATGTCGGTCCCTACTCCTCGGCGGAAACATTGTATACGTCTATAACGATATATATCCTAGTCTAAGGCAACCTAGTATGTCAAATGTAATATTTTACAACATTCCTGGCGTGTCGTCGTCTACTTCTCGATGGGGACATTATATAAATCTATAACCTTGTATATCCTAACCTAAAGCAGCCTAACATCTCGGATGTAATATTTCACAACATTCCTGGCATGTCGGTCCCTACTTCTCGGTGGAAACATTGTATACGTCTATAACGATATATATGCTAACCTAAGGCAAACTAACATCTCGGATGTAATAGTTGACAACATTCCAGGCGTGTCAGCCCGTACTTCTCGGTGGGAACATTATATACGTCTATAACGCATTATATCCTAGCCTAAGGCGACCTAACATGTCGAATGTAATATTTTACATCATTCCTGGCGTGTCGTCGCCTGCTTCTCGATGGGAACATTACATACGTCTATAACGTTATATATCATAACCTAAGGCAACCGAACATCTGGAATGTAATATTTTACAACATTCCTGGCATATCAGTCCCTACTTCTCGGTGGAAACATTGTATACGTCTATAACGATATATATCCTAGCCTAGGGCAACCTAACATCTCGGATGTAATATTTTACAACATTCCTGGCGTGTCGTCGCCTACTTCTCGATGGGGACATTATATACATCTATAACATTGTATATCCTAACCTAAGGCAACCTAACATGTCGGATGTAATATTTTACAACATTCTGGCGTGTCGTCGCCGGCTTCTCGATGGGGAGATTATAAACGTCTATAACGTTGTATATCCTAACCTAACGCAACCTAACATTTGGGATGTAATATTTTACAACATTCCTTGCATGTCGGTGCCTACGTCTCGGTAGGAACATTATATACGTCTATAACGATATATATCCTGACCCAAGGCAACCTAACACCTCGGATGTAATAGTTGACAACATTCCTGGCGTGTAGGCCCGTACTTCTCGGTGGGAACATTGTATACGTCTATAACGTTATATATCCTAGCCTAAGGCGACCTATCATATCGAATGTAATATTTTACATCATTCCTGGCGTGTCGTCGCCTGCTTCTCGATGGGAACATTATATACGTCTATAACGTTGTGTATCCTAACCTAACGCAACCTAACATCTGGGATGTAATATTCCTGGCGTGTCGTCCCCTACTTCTGGATGGGGACATTATATACGTCTATAACGTTATATATCCTAACCTAAGGCAAGCTAACATCTCGGATGTAATAGTTGGCAAAATTCCTGGCGAGTCCGCCCGTACTTCTCGGTGGGAATATTATATACGTCTATAACGTTGTATATCCTAGCCTAAGGCCAGCTAACATGTCGAATGTAATATTTTACAACATTCCTGTCGCGTCGGCCCCTATTTTTCGGTGGGAACATTATATACGTCTATAACGTTATATATCCTAGTCTAAGGCAACCGAACATGTCGACTGTAATATTTTACAACATTCCTGGCGTGTCGTCGCCTGCTTCTCGATGGGGACATAATATACATCTATAACATTGTATATCCTAACCTAAGGCAACCTAACATCTCGGATGTAATATTTTACAACATTCTGGCGTGCCGTCGCCGGCTTCTCGATGGGGAGATTATATACGTCTATAACGTTGTATATCCTAACCTAACGCAACCTAACATTTGGGATGTAATATTTTACAACACTCCTTGCATGTCGGTGCCTACGTCTCGGTGGGAACATTATATACGTCTATAACGATATATATCCTAACCCAAGGCAACCTAACACCTCGGATGTAATGGGTGACCACATTCCTGGCATGTAGGCCCGTACTTCTCGGTGGGAACATTGTATACGCCTATAACGTTATATATCCTAGCCTAAGGCGACCTAACATGTCGAATGTAATATTTTACATCATTCCTGGCGTGTCGTCGCCTGCTTCTCGATGGGAACATTATATACGTCTATAACGTTATATATCATAACCTAAGGCAACCTAACATCTCGGATGGAATATTTTACAACATTCCTGGCGTGTCGTTGCCTGCTTCTCGATGGGGACAATATATACGTCTATAACGTTGTATATCCTAACCTACCGCAACCAAACATCTCGGATGTAATATTTTACAACATTCCTGGCATGTCGGTCCCTACTTCTCGGTGGGAATATTATATACGTCTATAACGTTACATATCATAACCTAAGGCAACCTAACATCTCGGATGTAATATTTTACAACATTCCTGGCATATCGGTCCCTACTTCTCGGTGGAAACATTGTATACGTCTATAACGATACATATCCTAGCCTAAGGCAACCTAACATCTCGGATGTAATATTTTACAACATTCCTGGCGCGTCGGCTCCTATTTTTCGGTGGGAACATTATATACGTCTATAACGTTATATATCCTAACATAAGGGACCCTAACATGTCGTATGTAATATTTTACAACATTCCTGGCGTGTCGTAGCCTGCTTCTCGATGGGGACATTATATACGTCTATAACGTTGTATATCCTAACCTAAAGCAACCTAACATCTGGGATGTAATATTTTACAACATTCCTGGCGTGTCGTCGCCTAGTTTGGATGGGGTCATTATATACATCTATAACGCTGTATATCCTAACCTAAGGCAACCTAACACCTCGGATGTAATATTTTACAACATTCTGGCGTGTCGTCGCCGGCTTCTCGATGGGGAGATTATATACGTCTATAACGTTGTATATCCTAACCTAACGCAACCTAACATTTGGGATGTAATATTTTACAACACTCCTTGCATGTCGGTGCCTACGTCTCGGTGGGAACATTATATACGTCTATAACGATATATATCCTAACCCAAGGCAACCTAACACCTCGGATGTAATAGGTGACCACATTCCTGGCATGTAGGCCCGTACTTCTCGGTGGGAACATTGTATACGCCTATAACGTTATATATCCTAGCCTAAGGCGACCTAACATGTCGAATGTAATATTTTACATCATTCCTGGCGTGTCGTCGCCTACTTCTCGATGGGAACATTATATACGTCTATAACGTTATATATCATAACCTAAGGCAACCGAACACCTGGGATGTAATATTTTACAACATTCCTGGCATATCGGTCCCTACTTCTCGGTGGAAACATTGTATACGTCTATAACGATATATATCCTAGAGTAAGGCAACCTAGCATCTCGCATGTAATATTTTACAACATTCCTGGCGTGTCGTCGCCTACTTCTCGATGGGGACATTATATACGTCGATAACGTTATATATCCTAGCCTAAGGCAACCTAACATGTCGAATGTAATATTTTACAACATTCCTGGCTTGTCGTCGCCTACTTCTCGATGGGGACATTATATACATCTATAACATTGTATATCCTAACCCAAGGCAACCTAACATCTCGGATGGAATATTTTACAACATTCCTGGCGTGTCGTTGCCTGCTTCTCGATGGGGACAATATATACGTCTATAACGTTGTATATCCTAACCTACCGCAACCAAACATCTCGGATGTAATATTTTACAACATTCCTGGCATGTCGGTCCCTACTTCTCGGTGGGAATATTATATATGTCTATAACGTTATATATCATAACCTAAGGCAACCTAACATCTCGGATGTAATATTTTACAACATTCCTGGCATATCGGTCCCTACTTCTCGGTGGAAACATTGTATACATCTATAACGATACATATCCTAGCCTAAGGAAACCTAACATCTCGGATGTAATATTTTACAACATTCCTGGCTCGTCGGCTCCTATTTTTCGGTGGGAACATTATATACATCTATAACGTTATATATCCTAACCCAAGGGACCCTAACATGTTGTATGTAATATTTTACAACATTCCTGGCGTGTCGTAGCCTGCTTCTCGATGGGGACATTATATACGTCTATAACGTTGTATATCCTAACCTAAAGCAACCTAACATCTGGGATGTAATATTTTACAACATTCCTGGCGTGTCGTCGCCTAGTTTGGATGGGGTCATTATATACATCTATAACGCTGTATATCCTAACCTAAGGCAACCTAACATCTCGGATGTAATATTTTACAACATTCCTGGCATGTCGGTCCCTACATCTCGGTGGGAACATACTATACGTCTATAACGTTGTATATCCTAACCTAAGGGAACCTAACATCTCGGGTGTAAACTTTTACAACATTCCTGACGCGTCGGGCCCTATTTTTCGGTGGGAACATTATATACGGCTATAACGTTATATATGCTAGCCTAAGGCAACCTAACATGTCGAATGTAATATTTTACAACATTCCTGTCGTGTCGTCGCCTGCTTCTCGATGGGGAGATTATATACGTCTATAACGTTGTATATCCTAACCTAACGCAACCCAACATTTGGGATGTAATATTTTACAACATTCCTTGCATGTCGGTGCCTACTTCTCGGTGGGAATATTATATACGTCTATAACGTTATATATCATAACCTAAGGCAACCTAACATCTCGGATGTAATATTTTACAACATTCCTGGCATATGGGTCCCTACTTCTCGGTGGAAACATTGTATACGTCTATAACGATATATATCCTAGCCTAAGGCAACCTCACATCTCGGATGTAATATTTTACAACATTCCTGGCGTGTCGTCGCCAACTTCTCAATGGGGACATTATATACATCTATAACATTGTATATCCTAACCTAAGGCAACCTAACATCTCGGATGTAATATTTTACAACATTCTGGCGTGTCGTCGCCTGCTTCTCGATGGGGAGATTATATACGTCTATAACGTTGTATATCCTAACCTAACGCAACCTAACATTTGGGATGTAATATTTTACAACATTCCTTGCATGTCGGTGCCTACGTCTCGGTGGGAACAGTATACACGTCTATAACGATATATATCCTAACCTAAGGCAAACTAACACCTCGGATGTAATAGTTGACAACATTCCTGGCGTGTAGGCCCGTACTTCTCGGTGGGAACATTGTATACGTCTATAACGTTGTATGTCCTAACCTAACGCAACCTAACATTTGGTATGTAATATTTTACAACATTCCTGGCATGTCGGTCCCTACTCCTCGGCGGAAACATTGTATACGTCTATAACGATATATATCCTAGTCTAAGGCAACCTAGTATGTCAAATGTAATATTTTACAACATTCCTGGCGTGTCGTCGTCTACTTCTCGATGGAGTCATTATATAAATCTATAACCTTGTATATCCTAACCTAAAGCAGCCTAACATCTCGGATGTAATATTTCACAACATTCCTGGCATGTCGGTCCCTACTTCTCGGTGGAAACATTGTATACGTCTATAACGATATATATGCTAACCTAAGGCAAACTAACATCTCGGATGTAATAGTTGACAACATTCCAGGCGTGTCAGCCCGTACTTCTCGGTGGGAACATTATATACGTCTATAACGCATTATATCCTAGCCTAAGGCGACCTAACATGTCGAATGTAATATTTTACAACATTCCTGGCCTGTCGTCTCCTGCTCCTCGATGGGGACATTATATACGTCTATAACGTTGTATATCCTAACCTAAAGCAACCTAACATCTCGGATGTAATAGTTGACAACATTCCTGGCGTGTAGGCCCGTACTTCTCGGTGAGAACATTCTATACGTCTATAACGTTGTATATCCTAGCATAAGGCGACCTAATATATCGAATGTAATATTTTACATCATTCCTGGCGTCTCATCGCCTGCTTCTCAATGGGAACGTTATATACGTCTATAACGTTTTATATCCTAACCTAACGCAACCTAACATCTGGGATGTAATATTCCTGGCGTGTCGTCGCCTACTTCTGGATAGGGACATTATATACGTCTATAACGTTATATATCCTAACCTAAGGGAACCTATCGTCTCGGATGTAATAGTTGACAACATTCCTGGCGTGTCCGCCCGTACATCTCCTTGGGAACATTATATACGTCTATAACGTTATATATCCTAGCCTAAGGCGACCTAACATGTCGAATGTAATATTTTACAACATTCCTGGCGTGTCGTCTCCTGCTTCTCGATGGGGACATTATATACGTCTATAACGTTGTATATCCTAACCTAACGCAACCTAACATTTGGGATGTAATATTTTACAACATTCCTGGAATGTCGGTCCCTACGTCTCGGTGGGAACATTATATACGTCTATAGCGATATATATCCTAACCTAAGGCAACCTAACATCTCGGATGTAATAGTTGACAACATTCCTGGCATGTAGGCCCGTACTTCTCGGTAGAAACATTGTGTACGTCTATAACGTTATATATCCTAGCCTAAAGCGACCTAACATGTCGAATGTAATATTTTACATCATTCCTGGCGTGTCGTCGCCTAGCTCTGGATGGGGACATTATATAAATCTATAACGTTGTATATCCTAACCTAAGGCAACCTAACATCTCGGATGTAATATTTGACAACATTCCTGACGTGTCGGCCCGTACTTCTCGGTGGGAACATCATATGCGTCTATAGCGATATATATCCTAACCGAAGGCAACCTAACATCTCGGATGTAATATTTTACAACATTCCTGGCATGTCGGTCTCTACGTCTCGGTGGGAACATCCTATACGTCTATAACGTTGCATATCCTAACCTAAGGGAACCTAACATCTCGGGTGTAATATTTTACAACATTCCTGACGCGTCGGGACTATTTCTCGGTGGGAAAGTTATATTCGTCTATAATGTTATACATCCTAGCCTAAGGCGCCCTAACATGTCGGATGTAATAGTTGATAACATTCCTGGCGTGTCGGCCCGTACTTCTCGGCGGGGAAATTATATACGTCTATAATGTTGTATATCCTAACCTAAGGCAAACTAACCTCAATACCGTAATATTTTACAACATTCCTGGCATATCGGTCCCTACTTCTCGGTGGAAACATTGTATACGTCTATAACGATATATATCCTAGCCTAAGGCAACCTAACATCTCGCATGTAATATTTTACAACATTCCTGGCGTGTCGTCGCCTGCTTCTCGATGGGGACATTATATCCGTCTATAACGTTATATATCCTAGCCTAAGGCAACCTAACATGTCGTATGTAATATTTTACAACATTCCTGGCGTGTCGTCGCCTACTTTTCGGTGGGAACATTATATACGTCAATAACGGTATATATCCTAACGTAAGGCAACATAACATCTCGGATGTAATATTCTACAACATTCCTGGCGTGTCGGCCCGTACTTCTCGGTGGAAACATTGTATACCTCTATAACGATATATATACCAGCCTAAGGCAACCTAACATGTCGAATGTAATATTTTACAACATTCCTGGCGTGTCGTCGCCTACTTCTCGACGGGGACATTATATACGTCTATAACGTTATATATCCTAACCTAAGGGAACCTAACATCTCGGGTGTAATATTTGAAAACATTCCCGGCGTGTTAGCCCGTACTTCTCGGTGGGAACATCATATACGTCTATAGCGATATATATCATAGCCTAAGGCAACCTAACATCTCGGATGTAATATTTTACAACATTCCTGGCGCGTCGGCTCCTATTTTTCGGTGGGAACATTATATACGTCTATAACGTTATATATCCTAACCTAAGGGAATCTAACATCTCGGGTGTAATATTTTACAACATTCATGACACGTCGTCGCCTGCTTCTCGATGGGGACATTATATAAGTCTATAACGTTGTATATCCTAACCTAACGCAACCTAACATCTGGGATGTAATATTCCTGTCGTGTCGTCGCCTACTTCTGGATGGGGACATTGTATACGTCTATAACGATATATATCCTAACCTAAGGCAACCTAACATCTCGGATGTAATATTTGACAACATTCCTGACGTGTCGGCCCGTACTTCTCGGTGGGAACATCATATGCGTCTAATACGCTATATCTCCTAGCCTACGGCAACCTAACATGTCGGGCGTTATATTTTACAACTTTCCTGGCTCGTCGGCCACTACTTCTCGGTGGTAACATTATATACATCTATAACGTTATATATCCTAGCCTAAGGCAACCTAACATCTCGGATGTAATATTTTACAACATTCCTGGCGCGTCGGCTCCTACCTTTCGGTGGGAACATTATATACTTCTATAACGTTATATGTCCTAACGTAAGGAAACATAACACCTCGGATGTAATATTTTACAACATTCCTGGCGTGTCCGCCCGTACTTCTCGGTGGGAACATTATATACGTCTATAACGTTATATATCGTAGCCTAAGGCGATCTAACATGTCGAATGTAATATTTTACAGCATTCCTGGCGTGTCGTCTCCTGCTTCTCGATGGGGACATAATATACGTCTATAACGTTGTATATCCTAACCCAACGCAACCTAACATCTGGGATGTAATATTTTACAACATTCCTGGCGTGTCGTCGCCTACTTCTCGATGGGGACATTATATACATCTATAACATTGTATATCCTAACCCAAGGCAACCTAACATCTCGGATGTAATATTTTACAACATTCCTGGCATGTCGGTCCCTACTTCTCGGTGGGAATATTATATACGTCTATAACGTTATATATCATAACCTAAGGCAACCTAACATCTCGGATGTAATATTTTACAACATTCCTGGCATATGGGTCCCTACTTCTCGGTGGAAACATTGTATACGTCTATAACGATATATATCCTAGCCTAAGGCAACCTCACATCTCGGATGTAATATTTTACAACATTCCTGGCGTGTCGTCGCCAACTTCTCGATGGGGACATTATATACATCTATAACATTGTATATCCTAACCTAAGGCAACCTAACATCTCGGATGTAATATTTTACAACATTCTGGCGTGTCGTCGCCTGCTTCTCGATGGGGAGATTATATACGTCTATAACGTTGTATATCCTAACCTAACGCAACCTAACATTTGGGATGTAATATTTTACAACATTCCTTGCATGTCGGTGCCTACGTCTCGGTGGGAACATTATATACGTCTATAACGATATATATCCTAACCTAAGGCAAACTAACACCTCGGATGTAATAGTTGACAACATTCCTGGCGTGTAGGCCCGTACTTCTCGGTGGGAACATTGTATACGTCTATAACGTTGTATGTCCTAACCTAACGCAACCTAACATTTGGTATGTAATATTTTACAACATTCCTGGCATGTCGGTCCCTACTCCTCGGCGGAAACATTGTATACGTCTATAACGATATATATCCTAGTCTAAGGCAACCTAGTATGTCAAATGTAATATTTTACAACATTCCTGGCGTGTCGTCGTCTACTTCTCGATGGAGTCATTATATAAATCTATAACCTTGTATATCCTAACCTAAAGCAGCCTAACATCTCGGATGTAATATTTCACAACATTCCTGGCATGTCGGTCCCTACTTCTCGGTGGAAACATTGTATACGTCTATAACGATATATATGCTAACCTAAGGCAAACTAACATCTCGGATGTAATAGTTGACAACATTCCAGGCGTGTCAGCCCGTACTTCTCGGTGGGAACATTATATACGTCTATAACGCATTATATCCTAGCCTAAGGCGACCTAACATGTCGAATGTAATATTTTACAACATTCCTGGCCTGTCGTCTCCTGCTCCTCGATGGGGACATTATATACGTCTATAACGTTGTATATCCTAACCTAAAGCAACCTAACATCTCGGATGTAATAGTTGACAACATTCCTGGCGTGTAGGCCCGTACTTCTCGGTGAGAACATTCTATACGTCTATAACGTTGTATATCCTAGCATAAGGCGACCTAATATATCGAATGTAATATTTTACATCATTCCTGGCGTCTCATCGCCTGCTTCTCAATGGGAACGTTATATACGTCTATAACGTTTTATATCCTAACCTAACGCAACCTAACATCTGGGATGTAATATTCCTGGCGTGTCGTCGCCTACTTCTGGATAGGGACATTATATACGTCTATAACGTTATATATCCTAACCTAAGGGAACCTATCGTCTCGGATGTAATAGTTGACAACATTCCTGGCGTGTCCGCCCGTACATCTCCTTGGGAACATTATATACGTCTATAACGTTATATATCCTAGCCTAAGGCGACCTAACATGTCGAATGTAATATTTTACAACATTCCTGGCGTGTCGTCTCCTGCTTCTCGATGGGGACATTATATACGTCTATAACGTTGTATATCCTAACCTAACGCAACCTAACATTTGGGATGTAATATTTTACAACATTCCTGGAATGTCGGTCCCTACGTCTCGGTGGGAACATTATATACGTCTATAGCGATATATATCCTAACCTAAGGCAACCTAACATCTCGGATGTAATAGTTGACAACATTCCTGGCATGTAGGCCCGTACTTCTCGGTAGAAACATTGTGTACGTCTATAACGTTATATATCCTAGCCTAAAGCGACCTAACATGTCGAATGTAATATTTTACATCATTCCTGGCGTGTCGTCGCCTAGCTCTGGATGGGGACATTATATAAATCTATAACGTTGTATATCCTAACCTAAGGCAACCTAACATCTCGGATGTAATATTTGACAACATTCCTGACGTGTCGGCCCGTACTTCTCGGTGGGAACATCATATGCGTCTATAGCGATATATATCCTAACCGAAGGCAACCTAACATCTCGGATGTAATATTTTACAACATTCCTGGCATGTCGGTCTCTACGTCTCGGTGGGAACATCCTATACGTCTATAACGTTGCATATCCTAACCTAAGGGAACCTAACATCTCGGGTGTAATATTTTACAACATTCCTGACGCGTCGGGACTATTTCTCGGTGGGAAAGTTATATTCGTCTATAATGTTATACATCCTAGCCTAAGGCGCCTTAACATGTCGGATGTAATAGTTGATAACATTCCTGGCGTGTCGGCCCGTACTTCTCGGCGGGGAAATTATATACGTCTATAATGTTGTATATCCTAACCTAAGGCAAACTAACCTCAATACCGTAATATTTTACAACATTCCTGGCGCGTCGGCTCCTACTTTTCGGTGGGAACATTATATACGTCAATAACGGTATATATCCTAACGTAAGGCAACATAACATCTCGGATGTAATATTCTACAACATTCCTGGCGTGTCGGCCCGTACTTCTCGGTGGAAACATTGTATACCTCTATAACGATATATATACCAGCCTAAGGCAACCTAACATGTCGAATGTAATATTTTACAACATTCCTGGCGTGTCGTCGCCTACTTCTCGATGGGGACATTATATACATCTATAACATTGTATATCCTAAGCTAAGGCAACCTAACATCTCGGATGTAATATTTTACAACATTCCTGGCATATCGGTCCCTACGTCTCGGTGGAAACATTGTATACGTCTATAACGATATATATCCTAGCCTAATGCGACCTAACATATCGAATGTAATATTTTACAACATTCCTGGAGTGTCGTCGCCTGCTTCTCGAAGGGGACATTATATACATCTATTACGTTGTATATCCTAACCTAACGCAACCTAACATCTGGGATGTAATATTTTACAACATTCCTGGCATGACGGGCCCTACGTCTTGATGGGAACATTCTATACGTCTATAGCGTTGTATATCCTAACCTAAGGGAACCTAACATCTCGGGTGTAATATTTTACAACATTTCTGACGCGTCGGCCCCTATTTCTCGGTGGGAACATTAGATACGTCTATAACGTTATATATCATAGCCTAAGGCGACCTAACATGTCGAATGTAATATTTTACATCATTCCTGGCCTGTCTGCCCGTAGTTCTCGGTGGTAACATTATATACGTCTATAACGTTATATATCCTAGCCTAAGGCAAGATAACATGCCGAATGTAATATTTTACAACATTCCTGGCGTGTCGTCGCCTGCTTCTCGATGGGAACATTATATACGTCTACAACGTTGTATATCCTAACCTAAAGCAACCTAACATCTGGGATGTAATATTTTACAAGATTCCTGGCATGTCGGTCCCCAAGTCTCGGTAGGAACATTATATACGTCTATAACGATATATATCCAAACCTAAGGGAACCTAACATCTCGGATGTAATATTTTACAACATTCCTGGCGTGTCGTCGCCTACTTCTCGACGGGGACATTATATACATCTATAACATTGTATATCCTAACCTAAGGCAACTTAACATCTCGGATGTAATATTTTACAACATTCCTTGCTTGTCGGTGCCTACGTCTCGGTGGGAACAGTATATACGTCTATAACGATATATATCCTAACCTAAGGCAACCTAACACCTCGGATGTAATAGTTGACAACATTCCAGGCGTGTCAGCCCGTACTTCTCGGTGGGAACATTATATACGTCTATAACGCTATATATCCTAGCCTAAGGCGACCTAACATGTCGAATGTAATATTTTACAACATTCCTGGCCTGTCGTCTCCTGCTCCTCGATGGGGACATTATATACGTCTATAACGTTGTATATCCTAACCTAAAGCAACCTAACATCTCGGATGTAATAGTTGACAACATTCCTGGCGTGTAGGCCCGTACTTCTCGGTGAGAACATTCTATACGTCTATAACGTTGTATATCCTAGCCTAAGGCGACCTAATATATCGAATGTAATATTCTACATCAATCCTGGCGTCTCATCGCCTGCTTCTCAATGGGAACATTATATACGTCTATAACGTTGTATATCCTAACCTATCGCAACCTAACATCTGGGATGTAATATTCCTGGCGTGTCGTCGCCTACTTCTGGATAGGGACATTATATACGTCTATAACGTTATATATCCTAACCTAAGGGAACCTAACATCTCGGGTGTAATATTTGAAAACATTCCCGGCGTGTTAGCCCGTACTTCTCGGTGGGAACATCATATACGTCTATAGCGATATATATCATAGCCTAAGGCAACCTAACATCTCGGATGTAATATTTTACAACATTCCTGGCGCGTCGGCTCCTATTTTTCGGTGGGAACATTATATACGTCTATAACGTTATATATCCTAACCTAAGGGAATCTAACATCTCGGGTGTAATATTTTACAACATTCATGACACGTCGTCGCCTGCTTCTCGATGGGGACATTATATAAGTCTATAACGTTGTATATCCTAACCTAACGCAACCTAACATCTGGGATGTAATATTCCTGTCGTGTCGTCGCCTACTTCTGGATGGGGACATTGTATACGTCTATAACGATATATATCCTAACCTAAGGCAACCTAACATCTCGGATGTAATAGTTGACAACATTCCTGGCGTGTCCGCCAGTACTTCTCGGTGGGAACATTATATACGTCTATAACGTTATATATCCTAGCCTAAGGCGACCTAACATGTCGAATGTAATATTTTACAACATTCCTGGCCTGTCGTCTCCTGCTCCTCGATAGGGACATTATATAAATCTATAACGTTGTATATCCTAACCTAAGGCAACCTAACATCTCGGATGTAATATTTGGCAACATTCCTGACGTGTCGGCCCGTACTTCTCGGTGGGAACATCATATGCGTCTAATACGCTATATCTCCTAGCCTACGGCAACCTAACATGTCGGGCGTTATATTTTACAACTTTCCTGGCTCGTCGGCCACTACTTCTCGGTGGTAACATTATATACATCTATAACGTTATATATCCTAGCCTAAGGCAACCTAACATCTCGGATGTAATATTTTACAACATTCCTGGCGCGTCGGCTCCTACCTTTCGGTGGGAACATTATATACTTCTATAACGTTATATGTCCTAACGTAAGGAAACATAACACCTCGGATGTAATATTTTACAACATTCCTGGCGTGTCCGCCCGTACTTCTCGGTGGGAACATTATATACGTCTATAACGTTATATATCGTAGCCTAAGGCGATCTAACATGTCGAATGTAATATTTTACAGCATTCCTGGCGTGTCGTCTCCTGCTTCTCGATGGGGACATAATATAGGTCTATAACGTTGTATATCCTAACCCAACGCAACCTAACATCTGGGATGTAATATTTTACAACATTCCTGGCGCGTCGGCTCCTACTTTTCGGTGGGAACATTATATACATCTATAACTTTGTATATCCTAATCTAATGCAACCTAACATCTCGGATGTTATATTTTACATCATTCCTGGCATGTCGGTCCCCACGTTTCGGTGGGAACATTATATACGTCTATAACGATATATATCCTAACCTAAAGCAACCTAACATCTCGGATGTATTATTTTACAACACTACTGGCTTGTCGGTCCCTACATCTCGGTGGGAAAATTATATACGTCTATAACGTTGTATATCCTAACCTAAGGCAAACTAACCTCAATACCGTAATATTTTACAACATTGCTGGGATGTCGGTCCCTGCTTCTCGGTGGGAACATTATATACGTCTATAACGTTATATATCATAACCTAAGGCAACCTCACCTCTCTACCGTAATATTTTAAAACATTCCTGGCGTGACGGCGCCTACTTCCCGATGGGGACATTATATACGTCTATAACGTTATATATCCTAGCCTCAGGCGACCTAACATGTCGAATGTAATATTTTACATCATTCCTGGCGTGTCGGCCCGTAGTTCTCGGTGGTAGCATTATATACGTCTATAACGTTATATATCCGAGCCTAAGGCAACCTAACATGTTGAATGTAATATTTTACAACATTCCTGGCGTGTCGTCGCCAACTTCTCGATGGGGACATTATATACATCTATAGCGTTGTATATCCTAACCTAACGCAACCTAACATCTGGGATATAATATTTTACATCATTCCTGGCATGTCCGTCCCTACGTCTCGGTGGTAACATTATATACGTCTATAACATTATATATCCTAGACTAAGGCAACCTAACATGTCGAATGTAATATTTTACAACATTTCCTGGCGTGTCGTCGCCTACTTCTCGATGGGGACATTATATACACCTATAACGTTGTATATCCTAACCTAAGGGAACCTAACATCTCGGGTGTAATATTTTACAACATTTCTGACGCGTCGGCCCCTATTTCTCGGTGGAAACATTATATACGTCTATAACGATATATATCCTAACCTAAGGCAACCTAACATCTCGGATGTATTATTTTACAACATTCCTGGCGCGTCGGCTCCTACTTTTCGGTGGGAATATTATATACGTCTATAACGTTGTGTATCCTAACCTAACGCAACCTAACATCTGGGATGTAATATTTTACAACATTCCTGGTGTGTCGTCGCCTGCTTCTCGATTGGGACATTATATACGTCTATAACGTTGTATATCCTAACCTATCGCAACCTAACACCTGGGATGTAATATTTTACATCATTCCCGGCGTGTCGTCCCGTACTTCTCGGTGGGAACATTCTGTACCTCTATAGCCTTGTATATCCTAACCTAAGGGAACCTAACATCTCGGGTGTAATATTTTACAACATTCCTGGCGTGTCGTCGCCTACTTTTCGGTGGGAACATTATGTACATCTATAACTTTGTATATCCTAGCCTAAGGCGACCTAACATCTCGGGTGTAATATTTTACAACGTTTCTGACGCGTCGGCCCCTATTTCTCGGTGGAAACATTATATACGTCTATAACGATATATATCCTAACCTAAGGCAACCTAACATCTCGGATGTATTATTTTACAACATTCCTGGCGCGTCGGCTCCTACTTTTCGGTGGGAACATTATATACGTCTATAACGTTGTGTATCCTAACCTAACGCAACCTAACATCTGGGATGTAATATTTTACAACATTCCTGGCGTGTCGTCGCCTGCTTCTCGATTGGGACATTATATACGTCTATAACGTTGTATATCCTAACCTATCGCAACCTAACACCTGGGATGTAATATTTTACATCATTCCCGGCGTGTCGGCCCGTACTTCTCGGTGGGAACATTCTGTACCTCTATAGCCTTGTATATCCTAACGTAAGGGAACCTAACATCTCGGGTGTAATATTTTACAACATTCCTCTCGTGTCGTCGCCTACTTCTGGATGGGGTCATTATATACATCTATAACGTTGTATATCCTAACCTAAGGCAACATAACATCTCGGATGTAATATTTTTAAACATTCCTGGCATGTCGGTCCCTACGTCTCGGTGGGATCATTATATACGTCTATAACGATATATATCCTAACCTAAGGCAACCTAACACCTCGGATGTAGTGTTTTTACAACATTCCTGGCATGTCGGTCCCTACATCTCGGAGGAAACATTCTATACGTCTATAACGTTGTATATCCTAACCTAAGGGAACCTAACATCTCGGGTGTAATATTTTGCAACATTCCTGACGCGTCGGCCCCTATTTTTCGGTGGGAAAATTATATACATCTATAACGTTATATATCCTAGTCTAAGGCAACCTAACATCTCGGATGTAATATTTTACAACATTCAAGGCATGTCGGTCCCTACTTCTCGGTGGAAACATTGTATACGTCTATAACGATATATATCCTAGTCTAAGGCAACCTAACATGTCGAATGTAATATTTTACAACATTCCTGGCATGTCGGTACCTACTTCTCGGTGGAAACATTGTATACGTCTATAACGATATATATCCTAACCGAGGGCAACCTAACATCTCGGATGTAATAGTTGACAACATTCCTGGCGTGTCCGCCCGTACTTCTCGGTGGGAACATTATATACGTCTATAACGTTATATATCCTAGTCTAAGGCGACCTAACATGTCGAATGTAATATTTTACAACATTCCTGGCGTGTCGTCTCCTGCTTCTCGATGGGGACATTATATACGTCTATACTGTTGTATATCCTAACCTAACGCAACCTAACATCTGGGATGTAATATTTTGCAACATTCCTGGCGTGTCGGTCCCTACGTCTCGGCGGGGACATTATATACGTCTATAACGTTGTATATCCTAACCTAACGCAACCTAACATCTGGGATGTAATATTATACAACATTCCTGGCATGTCGGTCCGTACTTCCCGGTGGGCACATCATATACGTCTATAGCGATATATATCCTAACCGAAGGCAACCTACCATCTCGGATGTAATATTTTACAACATTCATGGCATGTCGGTCCCTACTTCTCGGTGGGAACATTATATACGTCTATAACGTTATATATCATAACCTAAGGCAACCTAACCTCTCTACCGTAGTATTTTCCAACATTCTTGGCGTGATGGCGCCTACTTCACGATGGGGACATTATATACGTCTATAACGTTGTATATCCTAACCAAAGGCAACCTAACATCTCGCATGTAATAGTTGATAACATTCCTGGCGTGTCGGCCCGTTCTTCTCGGTGGGAACGTTATATACGTCTATAACGTTATATATCCTAGCCTAAGGCAACCTAACATCTCGGATGTAATATTTAAAAACATTCCTGGCATGTAGGTCCCTACTTCTCGGTGGGAACATTGTATACGTCTATAACGATATATATACCAGCATAAGGGAACCTAACACCTCGGATGTAATATTTTACAACATTCCTGGCGTGTCTTCGCCTGCTTCTCGATGGGGACACTATATACGTCTATAACGTTGTATATCCTAACCTTAAGCAACCTAACATCTGGGATGTAATATTTTACAACATTCCTGGCATGTCGGTCCCTACTTCTCGGTGGAAACAATGTATACGTCTATATCGACATATACCCTAGCCTAAGGCAACCCAACATGTAGAATGTAATATTTTACAACATTCCTGGCGTGTCGTCGCCTACTTCTGGATGGGGACATTATATACATCTATAACCTTGTATATTCTAACCTAACGCAACCTAACATCTGGGATTTAATATTTTAGAACATTCCTGGCGTGTCGTCGCCTACTTCTCGGTGGGAACATTGTATACGTCTATAACTATATATATCCTAGCCTAAGGCAACCTAACATGTCGAATGTAATATTGTACAACATTCCTGTCGTGTCGTCGCCTGCTTCTCGATGGGGATATTATATACGTCTATAACGTTGTATATTCTAACCTAACGCAACCTAACATCTGGGATGTAATATATTACAACATTTCTGGTTGTGTCGTCGCCTACTTCTGGATGGGGACATTATATACATCTATAACGTCATATATCCTAACCTAAGGGAACCTAACATCTCGGGTGTAATATTTTACAACATTCCTGGCGTGTCGTCGCCTACTTCTCGATGGGGACATTATATACATCTATAACGTTGTATATCCTAACCTAACGCAACCTAACATCTGGGATTTAATATTTTAGAACATTCCTGGCATGTAGGTCCATACTTCTCGGTGGAAACATTCTATACGTCTATAACGTTGTATATCCTAACCTAAGGGAACCTAACATCTCGGGTGTAATATTTTACAACATTGCTGACGCGTCGGCCCCTATTTCTCGGTGGGAACATTCTATACGTCTATAACGTTGTATATCCTAACCTAAGGGAACCTAACATCTCGGGTGTAATATTTTAGAACATTCCTGACGCGTCGGTCCCTATTTCTTGGTGGGAACATTATATACGTCTATAACGTTATATATCCTAGCCTACGGCAACCTAACTTGTCGAATGTAATATTTTACAACATTCCTGGCGTGTCGTCGCCTACTTCTCGATGGGAACATTGTATACGTCTATAACGACATATATCCTAGCCTAAGGCAACCCAACATGTAGAATGTAATATTTTACAACATTCCTGGCGTGTCGTCGCCTGCTTCTCGATGGGGACATTCTATACGTCTATAACGGTGTATGTCCTAACCTAAGGGAACCTAACATCTCGGGTGTAATATTTTAGAACATTCCTGACGCGTCAGTCCCTATTTCTCGGTGGGAACATTATATACGTCTATAACGTTATATATCCTAGCCTAAGGCAACCTAACTTGTAGAATGTAATATTTTAGAACATTCCTGGCGTGTCGTCGCCTACTTCTCGATGGGGACATTATATACATATATAACGTTGTATATCCTAACCTAAGGCAACCTAACATCTGGGATGTAATATTTTACAACATTTCTGGCATGTCGGTCCCTACGTCTCGGTGGGAACGTTATATACGTCTATAACGATATATATCCTAACCTAAAGGAACCTTACATCTCGGATGTAATATTTTACAACATTCCCGGCATGTTGGGCCCTACTTCTCGGTGGGAACATTGTATACGTCTATAACTATATATATCCTAGCCTAAGGCAACCTAACATGTCGAATGTAATATTTTACAACATTCCTGTCGTGTCGTCTCCTGCATCTCGATGGGGACATTATATACGTCTATAACGTTGAATATCCTAACCTAAAGCAACCTAACATCTGGGATGTAATATTTTACAACATTCCTGGCATGTAGGTCCCTACTTCTCGGTGGAAACAATGTATACGTCTATAACGACATATATCCTAGAATAAGGCAACCCAAAATGTAGAATGTAATATTTTACAACATTCCTGGCGTGTCGTCGCCTACTTCTCGATGGGGACGTTATATACATCTATAACGTTGTATATCCTACCCTAAGGCAACCTAACAATCTCGGATGTAATATTTTACAACATTCCTGGCATGTCGGTCCCTACTTCTCGGTGGGAACATTGTATACGTCTATAACGATATATATTCTAGCCTAAGGCAACCTAACATGTCGAATGTAATATTTTACAACATTCCTGTCGTGTCGTCGCCTGCTTCTCGATGGGGACATTATATACGTCTATAACGTTGTATATTCTAACCTAACGCAACCGAAAATCTGGGATGTAATATTTTACAACATTCCTGGCGTGTCGTCGCCTACTTCTGGATAGGGACATTATATACATCTATAACGTCATATATCCTAACCTAAGGGAACCTAATATCTCGGGTGTAATATTTTACGACAATCCTGGCGCGTCGTTGCCTACTTCTCGATGGTGACATTACATACATCTATAACGTTGTATATCCTAACCTAAGGCAACCTAACATCTCGGATGTAATATTTTACAACATTCCTGGCATGTCGGGCCCTACTTCTCGGTGGGAACATTGTATACGTCTATAACGATATATATCCTAGCCTAACGCAACCTAACATGTCGAATGTAATATTTTACAACATTCCTGGCGTGTCGTCGCCTGCTTCTCGATGGGGACATTCTATACGTCTATAACGCTGTATGTCCTAACCTAAGGGAACCTAACATCTCGGGTGTAATATTTTAGAACATTCCTGACGCGTCAGTCCCTATTTCTCGGTGGGAACATTATATACGTCTATAACGTTATATATCCTAGCCTAAGGCAACCCAACTTGTAGAATGTAATATTTTACAACATTCCTGGCGTGTCGTCGCCTACTTCTCGATGGGGACATTATATACATCTATAACGTTGTATATCATAACCTAATGCAACCTAACACCTCGGATGTAATATTTTACAACATTCCTGGCATGTCGGTCCCTACTTCTCGGTGGGAGCATACTATATGTCTGTAACGTTGTATATCCTAACCTAAGGGAACCTAACATCTCGGATGTAATATTTTAAAACTTTCCTGGCATGTCGGTCCCTGCGTGTCGGTGGGATCATTATATACGTCTATAACGATATATATCCTAACCTAAGGCAACCTAACATCTCGGATGTAATATTTTACAACATTCCTGTCATATCGTCTCCTGCATCTCGATGGGGACATTATATACGTCTATAACGTTGTATATTCTAACCTAACGCAACCTAACATCTGGGATGTAATATTTTACAACAGTCCTGGCGTGTCGTCGCCTACTTCTGGATGGGGACATTATATACATCTATAACGTCATATATCCTAACCTAAGGGAACCTAACATCTCGGGTGTAATATTTTACAACATTCCTGTCGTGTCGTCGCCTGCTTCTCGATGGGGACATTCTATACGTCTATAACGTTGTATATCCTAACCTAAGGGAACCTAACATCTGGGATGTAATATTTTACAACATTCCTGGCATGTCGGTCCCTACGTCTCGGTGGGAACGTTATATACGTCTATAACGATATATATCCTAACCTAAGGGTACCTTACATCTCGGATGTAATTTTTTACAACATTCCTGGCATGTCGTGGCCCTACTTCTCGGTGGGAAAATTGTATACGTCTATAGCGATATATATCCTAGCCTAAGCCAACCTAACATGTCGAATGTAATATTTTACAACATTCCTGTCGTGTCGTCGCCTGCTTCTCGATGGGTACATTATATACGTCTATAACGTTGTATATTCTAACCTAACGCAACCTAACATTCGGGATGTAATATTTTACAACATTCCTGGCGTGTCGTCGCCTACTTCTGGATGGGGACATTATATACATCTATAACGTCATATATCCTATCCTAAGGGAACCTAACATCTCGGGTGTAATATTTTACAACATTCCTGTCGTGTCGTCGCCTGCTTCTCGATGGGGACATTCTATACGTCTATAACGTTGTATATCCTAACCTAAGGGAACCTAACATCTCGGATGTAGTATTTTACAACATTCCTGGCATGTCGGTCCCTACTTTTCGGTGGGAACATTGTATACGTCTATGACGATATATATTCTAGCCTAAGGCAACCTAACATGTCGAATGTAATATTTTACAACATTCCTGTCGTGTCGTCGCCTGCTTCTCGATGGGGACAATATATACATCTATTACGTTGTATATCCTAACCTAAGGCAACCTAACATCTCGGATGTAGTATTTTACAACATTCCTGGCATGTCGGTCCCTACTTCTGGATGGGGACATTATATACATCTATAACGTCATATATCCTAGCCTAAGGGAACCTAACATCTCGGGTGTAATATTTTACAACATTCCTGTCGTGTCGTCGCCTGCTTCTCGATGGGGACATTCTATACGTCTATAACGTTGTATATCCTAACCTAAGGGAACCTATCATCTCAGGTGTAATATTTTACAACATTCCTGTCGTGTCGTCGCCTGCTTCTCGATGGGGACATTCTATACGTCTATAACGTTGTATATCCTAACCTAAGGGAACCTAACATCTGGGATGTAATATTTTACAACATTCCTGGCATGTCGGTCCCTACGTCTCGGTGGGAACGTTATATACGTCTATAACGATATATATCCTAACCTAAGGGTACCTTACATCTCGGATGTAATTTTTTACAACATTCCTGGCATGTCGTGGCCCTACTTCTCGGTGGGAAAATTGTATACGTCTATAGCGATATATATCCTAGCCTAAGCCAACCTAACATGTCGAATGTAATATTTTACAACATTCCTGTCGTGTCGTCGCCTGCTTCTCGATGGGTACATTATATACGTCTATAACGTTGTATATTCTAACCTAACGCAACCTAACATTCGGGATGTAATATTTTACAGCATTCCTGGCGTGTCGTCGCCTACTTCTGGATGGGGACATTATATACATCTATAACGTCATATATCCTATCCTAAGGGAACCTAACATGTCGGGTGTAACACTTTACAACATTCCTGTCGTGTCGTCGCCTGCTTCTCGATGGGGACATTCTATACGTCTATAACGTTGTATATCCTAACCTAAGGGAACCTAACATCTCGGGTGTAATATTTTAGAACATTCCTGACGCGTCAGTCCCTATTTCTCGGTGGGAACATTATATACGTCTATAACGTTATATATCCTAGCCTAAGGCAACCTAACTTGTAGAATGTAATATTTTACAACATTCCTGGCGTGTCGTCGCCTACTTCTCGATGGGGACAATATATACATCTATAACGTTGTATATCCTAACCTAAGGCAACCTAACATCTCGGATGTAGTATTTTACAACATTCCTGGCATGTCGGTCCCTACTTCTCGGTGGGAACATTGTATACGTCTATAACGATATATATTCTAGCCTAAGGCAACCTAACATGTCGAATGTAATATTTTACAACATTCCTGTCGTGTCGTCGCCTGCTTCTCGATGGGGACATTATATACGTCTGTAACGTTGTATAGTCTAACCTAACTCAACCTAACATCTGGGATGTAATATTTTACAACATTCCTGGCGTGTCGTCGCCTACTTCTGGATGGGGACATTATATACATCTATAACGTCATATATCCTAACCTAAGGGAACCTAACATCTCGGGTGTAATATTTTACAACATTCCTGGCGTGCCGTTGCCTACTTCTCGATGGGGACATTATATACATCTATAACGTTGTATATCCTAACCTAAGGCAACCTAACATCTCGGATGTAATATTTTACAACATTCCTGGCATGTCGGGCCCTACTTCTCGGTGGGAATATTGTATACGTCTATAACGATATATATCCTACCCTAACGCAACCTAACATGTCGAATGTAATATTTTACAACATTCCTGTCGTGTCGTCGCCTGCTTCTCGATGGGCACATTCTATACGTCTATAACGTTGTATGTCCTAACCTAAGGGAACCTAACATCTCGGGTGTAATATTTTAGAACATTCCTGACGCGTCAGTCCCTACTTCTCGGTGGGAACATTATATACGTCTATAACGTTATATATCCTAGCCTAAGGCAACCTAACTTGTAGAATGTAATATTTTACAACATTCCTGGCGTGTCGTCGCCTACTTCTCTATGCGAACATTATATACATCTATAACGTTGTATATCCTAACCTAAGGCAACCTAACATCTCGGATGTAATATTTTACAACATTCCTGTCATGTCGTCTCCTGCATCTCGATGGGGACATTATATACGTCTATAACGTTGAATATCCTAACCTAAAGCAACCTAACATCTGGGATGTAATACTTTACAACATTCCTGGCATGTCGGTCCCTACTTCTCGGTGGAAACAATGTATACGTCTATAACGACATATATCCTAGCCTAAGGCAACCCAACATGTAGAATGTAATATTTTACAACATTCCTGGCGTGTCGTCGCCTACTTCTGGATGGGGACATTATATAAATCTATAACGTTATATATCCTAACCTAAGGGAACCTAACATCTCGGGTGTAATATTTTACAACATTCCTGGCATGTCGGTCCCTACTTCTCGGTGGGAACATTGTGTACGTCTATAACGATATATATCCTAGCCTAAGGCAACCTAACGTGTCGAATGTAATATTTTACTACATTTCTGTCGTGTCGTCGCCTGCTTCTCGATGGGGACATTATATACGTCTATAACGTTGTATATTCTAACCTAACGCAACCTAACATCTGGGATGTAATATTTTACAACAGTCCTGGCGTGTCGTCGCCTACTTCTGGATGGGGACATTATATTCATCTATAACGTCATATATCCTAACCTAAGGGATCCTAACATCTCGGGTGTAATATTTTACAACATTCCTGTCGTGTCGTCGCCTGCTTCTCGATGGGGACATTCTATACATCTATAACGTTGTATATCCTAACCTAAGGCAACCTAACATCTCGGATGTAATATTTTACAACATTCCTGGCATGTCGGGCCCTACTTCTCGGTGGGAATATTGTATACGTCTATAACGATATATATCCTACCCTAACGCAACCTAACATGTCGAATGTAATATTTTACAACATTCCTGTCGTGTCGTCGCCTGCTTCTCGATGGGCACATTCTATACGTCTATAACTTTGTATGTCCTAACCTAAGGGAACCTAACATCTCGGGTGTAATATTTTAGAACATTCCTGACGCGTCAGTCCCTACTTCTCGGTGGGAACATTATATACGTCTATAACGTTATATATCCTAGCCTAAGGCAACCTAACTTGTAGAATGTAATATTTTACAACATTCCTGGCGTGTCGTCGCCTACTTCTCTATGCGAACATTATATACATCTATAACGTTGTATATCCTAACCTAAGGCAACCTAACATCTCGGATGTAATATTTTACAACATTCCTGTCATGTCGTCTCCTGCATCTCGATGGGGACATTATATACGTCTATAACGTTGAATATCCTAACCTAAAGCAACCTAACATCTGGGATGTAATACTTTACAACATTCCTGGCATGTCGGTCCCTACTTCTCGGTGGAAACAATGTATACGTCTATAACGACATATATCCTAGCCTAAGGCAACCCAACATGTAGAATGTAATATTTTACAACATTCCTGGCGTGTCGTCGCCTACTTCTGGATGGGGACATTATATAAATCTATAACGTTATATATCCTAACCTAAGGGAACCTAACATCTCGGGTGTAATATTTTACAACATTCCTGGCATGTCGGTCCCTACTTCTCGGTGGGAACATTGTGTACGTCTATAACGATATATATCCTAGCCTAAGGCAACCTAACGTGTCGAATGTAATATTTTACTACATTTCTGTCGTGTCGTCGCCTGCTTCTCGATGGGGACATTATATACGTCTATAACGTTGTATATTCTAACCTAACGCAACCTAACATCTGGGATGTAATATTTTACAACAGTCCTGGCGTGTCGTCGCCTACTTCTGGATGGGGACATTATATTCATCTATAACGTCATATATCCTAACATAAGGGATCCTAACATCTCGGGTGTAATATTTTACAACATTCCTGTCGTGTCGTCGCCTGCTTCTCGATGGGGACATTCTATACGTCTATAACGTTGTACATCCTAACCTAAGGGAACCTAACATCTGGGATGTAATATTTTACAACATTCCTGGCATGTCGGTCCCTAGGTCTCGGTGGGAACGTTATATACGTCTATAACGATATATATCCTAACCTAAGGGTACCTTACATCTCGGATGTAATTTTTTACAACATTCCTGGTATGTCGGGCCCTACTTCTCGGTGGGAACATTGTATACGTCTATAACGATATATATCCTAGCCTAAGGCAACCTAACATGAAGGAATGTAATATTTTACAACATTCCTGTCGTGTCGTCGCCTGCTTCTCGATGGGGACATTCTATACATCTATAACGTTGTATATCCTAACCTAAGGGAACCTATCATCTCGGGTGTAATATTTTAGAACATTCCTGACGCGTCAGTCCCTATTTCTCGGTGAGAACATTATATACGTCTATAACGTTATATATCTTAGCATAAGGCAACCTAACCTGTAGAATGTAATATTTTACAACATTCCTGGCGTGTCGTCGCCTACTTCTCGATGGGGACAATATATACATCTATAACGTTGTATATCCTAACCTAAGGCAACCTAACATCTCGGATGTAGTATTTTACAACATTCCTGGCATGTCGGTCCCTACTTCTCGGTGGGATCATTGTGTACGTCCATAACGATATATATCCTAGCCTAAGGCAACCTAACGTGTCGAATGTAATATTTTACTACATTTCTGTCGTGTCGTCGCCTGCTTCTCGATGGGTACATTATATACGTCTATAACGTTGTATATTCTAACCTAACGCAACCTAACATTTGGGATGTAATATTTTACAACATTTCTGGCGTGTCGTCGCCTACTTCTGGATGGGGACATTATATACATCTATAACGTCATATATCCTAGCCTAAGGGAACCTAACATCTCGGGTGTAATATTTTACAACATTCCTGGCGTGTCGTCGCCTACTTCTCGATGGTGACATTATATACATCTATAACTTTGTATATCCTAACCTAAGGCAACCTAACATATCGGATGTAATATTTTACAACATTCTGGCGTGTCGTCGCCTTCTTCTACATGGGGACATTATATACGTCTATAACCTTGTATATACTAACCTAACGCAACCTAACATCTGGGATGTAATATTTTACAACATTCCTGGCGTGTCGTCGCCTACTTCTGGATGGGGACATTATATACATCTATAACGTCATATATCCTAACCTAAGGGAACCTTACATCTCGGGTGTAATATTTTACAACATTCCTGCCGTGTCGTCGCCTGCTTCTCGATGGGGACATTCTATACGTCTATAACGTTGTATATCCTAACCTAAGGGAACCTATCATCTCGGGTGTAATATTTTAGAACATTCCTGACGCGTCAGTCCCTATTTCTCGGTGGGAACATTATATACGTCTATAACGTTATATATCCTAGCCTAAGGCAACCTAACTTGTAGAATGTAATATTTTACAACATTCCTGGCGTGTCGTCGCCTACTTCTCGATGGGGACAATATATACATCTATAACGTTGTATATCCTAACCTAAGGCAACCTAACATCTCGGATGTATTATTTTACAACATTCCTGGCGTGTCGTCGCCTACTTCTCGATGGGGACATTATATGCATCTATAACGTTGTATATCATAACGTAATGCAACCTAACACCTCGGATGTAATATTTTACAACATTCCTGGCATGTCGGTCCCTACTTCTCGGTGGGAGCATACTATATGTCTGTAACGTTGTATATCCTAACCTAAGGGAACCTAACATCTCGGATGTAATATTTTAAAACTTTCCTGGCATGTCGGTCCCTGCGTGTCGGTGGGATCATTATATATGTCTATAACGATATATATCCTAACCTAAGGCAACCTAACATATCGGATGTAATATTTTACAACATTCCTGGCATGTCGGTCACTAGGTCTCGGTGGGAACATTATATACGTCTGTAACGATATATACCCTAACCTAAGGCAACCTAACATCTTGGATTTAATATTTTACAACATTCCTGGCATGTAGGTCCCTACTTCTCGGTGGGAACATTATATACGCCTATAACGTTATATATCCTAGCCTAAGGCAACCTAACATGTCGAATGTAATATTTTACAACATTCCTGTCGTGTCGTCGCCTGCTTCTCGATGGGTACATTATATTCGTCTATAACGTTGTATATTCTAACCTAACGCAACCTAACATTTGGGATGTAATATTTTACAACATTTCTGGCGTGTCGTCGCCTACTTCTGGATGGGGACATTATATACATCTATAACGTCATATATCCTAGCCTAAGGCAACCTAACATGTCGAATGTAATATTTTACAACACTCCTTTCGTGTCGTCGCCTGCTTCTCGATGGGTACATTATATACGTCTATAACGTTGTATATCCTAACCTAAGGCAACCTAACATATCGGATGTAATATTTTACAACATTCTGGCGTGTCGTCGCCTGCTTCTCCATGGGGACATTATATACGTCTATAACCTTGTATATACTAACCTAACGCAACCTAACATCTGGGATGTAATATTTTACAACATTCCTGGCGTATCGTCGCCTACTTCTGGATGGGGACATTATATACATCTATAACGTCATATATCCTAACCTAAGGGAACCTAACATCTCGGGTGTAATATTTTACAACATTCCTGTCGTGTCGTCGCCTGCTTCTCGATGGGGACATTCTATACGTCTATAACGTTGTATATCCTAACCTAAGGGAACCTAACATCTCGGGTGTAATATTTTAGAACATTCCTGACGCGTCAGTCCCTATTTCTCGGTGGGAACATTATATACGTATATAACGTTATATATCCTAGCCAAAGGCAACCTAACTTGTAGAATGTAATATTTTACAACAGTCCCGGCGTGTCGTCGCCTACTTCTGGATGGGGACATTATATACATCTATAACGTCATATATCCTAACCTAAGGGAACCTAACATCTCGGGTGTAATATTTTACAACATTCCTGGCGTGTCGTTGCCTACTTCTCGATGGGGACATTATATACATCTATAACGTTGTATATCCTAACCTAAGGCAACCTGACATCTCGGATGTAATATTTTACAACATTCTGGCGTGTCGTCGCCTGCTTCTCGATGGGGACATTATATACGTCTATAACCTTGTATATACAAACCTAACGCAACCTAACATCTGGGATGTAATATTTTACAATATTCCTGGCATGTCGGTCCATACGTCTCCGTGGGTACATTATATACGTCTATAACGTTGTATATCCTAACCTAACGCAACCTAACATCTGGGATGTAATATTTTAAAACATTCCTGGCATGTCGGTCCCTACGTCTCGGTGGGAACGTTATATACGTCTATAACGATATATATCCTAACCTAAGGGTACCTTACATCTCGGATGTAATTTTTTACAACATTCCTGGTATGTCGGGCCCTACTTCTCGGTGGGAACATTGTATACGTCTATAACGATATATATCCTAGCCTAAGGCAACCTAACATGAAGGAATGTAATATTTTAAAACATTCCTGTCGTGTCGTCGCCTGCTTCTCGATGGGGACATTCTATACGTCTATAACGTAGTATATCCTAACCTAAGGGAACCTAACACCTCGGGTGTAATATTTTAGAACATTCCTGACGCGTCAGTCCCTATTTCTCGGTGGGAACATTATATACGTCTATAACGTTATATATCCTAGCCTAAGGCAACCCAACTTGTAGAATGTAATATTTTACAACATTCCTGGCGTGTCGTCGCCTACTTCTCGGTGGGGACAATATATACATCTATAACGTTGTATATCCTAACCTAAGGCAACCTAACATCTCGGATGTAGTATTTTACAACATTCCTGGCATGTCGGTCCCTACTTCTCGGTGGGAACATTGTGTACGTCTATAACGATATATATCCTAGCCTAAGGCAACCTGACATGTCGAATGTAATATTTTACTACATTCCTGTCGTGTCGTCGCCTGCTTCTCGATGGGGACATTATATACGTCTATAACGTTGTATGTCCTAACCTAACGCAACCTAACATCTGGGATGTAATATTTTTGAACATTCCTGGCGTGTCGTCGCCAACTTCTGGATGGGGACATTATATACATCTATAACGTTATATATCCTAACCTAAGGCAACCTAACATCTCGGATGTAATAGTTGACAACATTCCTGGCGTGTCCGCCCGTACTTCTTGGTGGGAACATCATATGCGTCTATAACGTTGTTTATCATAACCTAAGGCAACCTAACATCTCGGATGTAATATTTTACAACATTCCTGGTATGTCGGGCCCTACTTCTCGGTGGGAACATTATATACGTCTATAACGTTACATATCCTAACGTATGGCAACATAACATCTGGGATGTTATATTTTACAACATTCCTGCCGCTTCCGCGCCTGCTTCACGATGGGGACTTTATATACATCTATAACGTTGTATATCCTAACCTAAGGCAACCTAACATATCGGATGTAATATTTTACAGCATTCTGGCGTGTCGTCGCCTGCTTCTCCATGGGGACATTATATACGTCTATAACCTTGTATATACTAACCTAACGCAACTTAACATCTGGGATGTAATATTTTACAACATTCCTGGCGTGTCGTCGCCTACTTCTCGGTGGGAACATTGTATACCTCTATAACGATATATATCCTAGCCTAAGGCAACCTAACATGTCGAATGTAATATTTTACAACATTCCTGTCGTGTCGTCGCCTGCTTCTCGATGGGTACATTATATTCGTCTATAACGTTGTATATTCTAACCTAACGCAACCTAACATTTGGGATGTAATATTTTACAACATTTCTGGCGTGTCGTCGCCTACTTCTGGATGGGGACATTATATACATCTATAACGTCATATATCCTAGCCTAAGGCAGCCTAACATGTCGAATGTAATATTTTACAACACTCCTTTCGTGTCGTCGCCTGCTTCTCGATGGGTACATTATATACGTCTATAACGTTGTATATCCTAACCTAAGGCAACCTAACATATCGGATGTAATATTTTACAACATTCTGGCGTGTCGTCGCCTATTTCTCCATGGGGACATTATATACGTCTATAACCTTGTATATACTAACCTAACGCAACCTAACATCTGGGATGTAATATTTTACAACATTCCTGGCGTATCGTCGCCTACTTCTGGATGGGGACATTATATACATCTATAACGTCATATATCCTAACCTAAGGGAACCTAACATCTCGGGTGTAATATTTTACAACATTCCTGTCGTGTCGTCGCCTGCTTCTCGATGGGGACATTCTATACGTCTATAACGTTGTATATCCTAACCTAAGGGAACCTAACATCTCGGGTGTAATATTTTAGAACATTCCTGACGCGTCAGTCCCTATTTCTCGGTGGGAACATTATATACGTCTATAACGTTATATATCATAGCCTAAGGCAACCTAACTTGTAGAATGTAATATTTTACAACATTCCTGGCGTGTCGTCGCCTACTTCTCTATGCGAACATTATATACATCTATAACGTTGTATATCCTAACCTAAGGCAACCTAACATCTCGGATGTAATATTTTACAACATTCCTGTCATGTCGTCTCCTGCATCTCGATGGGGACATTATATACGTCTATAACGTTGAATATCCTAACCTAAAGCAACCTAACATCTGGGATGTAATACTTTACAACATTCCTGGCATGTCGGTCCCTACTTCTCGGTGGAAACAATGTATACGTCTATAACGACATATATCCTAGCCTAAGGCAACCCAACATGTAGAATGTAATATTTTACAACATCCCTGGCGTGTCGTCGCCTACTTCTGGATGGGGACATTATATACATCTATAACGTTATATATCCTAACCTAAGGGAACCTAACATCTCGGGTGTAATATTTTACAACATTCCTGGCGTGTAGTCGCCTACCTCTCGATGGGGACATTATATACATCTATAACGTTGTATATTCTAACCTAACGCAACCTAACATCTGGGATTTAATATTTTAGAACATTCCTGGCATGTAGGTCCCTACTTCTCGGTGGGAACATTCTATACGTCTATAACGTTGTATATCCTAACCTAAGGGAACCTAACATCTCGGGTGTAATATTTTAGAACATTCCTCACGCGTTAGTCCCTATTTCTCGGTGGGAACATTATATACGTCTATAACGTTATATATCCTAGCCTAAGGCAACCCAACTTGTAGAATGTAATATTTTACAACATTCCTGTCGTGTCGTCGCCTACTTCTCGATGGGGACATTATATGCATCTATAACGTTGTATATCATAACGTAATGCAACCTAACACCTCGGATGTAATATTTTACAACATTCCTGGCATGTCGGTCCCTACTTCTCGGTGGGAGCATACTATATGTCTGTAACGTTGTATATCCTAACCTAAGGGAACCTAACATCTCGGATGTAATATTTTAAAACTTTCCTGGCATGTCGGTCCCTGCGTGTCGGTGGGATAATTATATACGTCTATAACGATATATATCCTAACCTAAGGCAACCTAACATATCGGATGTAATATTTTACAACATTCCTGGCATGTCGGTCACTAGGTCTCGGTGGGAACATTATATACGTCTGTAACGATATATACCCTAACCTAAGGCAACCTAACATCTCGGATTTAATATTTTACAACATTCCTGGCATGTAGGTCCCTACTTCTCGGTGGGAACATTATATACGTCTATAACGTTATATATCCTAGCCTAAGGCAACCTAACATGTCGAATGTAATATTTTACAACATTCCTGTCGTGTCGTCGCCTGCTTCTCGATGGGTACATTATATACGTCTATAACGTTGTATATTCTAACCTAACGCAACCTAACATTTGGGATGTAATATTTTACAACATTTCTGGCGTGTCGTCGCCTACTTCTGGATGGGGACATTATATACATCTATAACGTCATATATCCTAGCCTAAGGGAACCTAACATCTCGGGTGTAATATTTTACAACATTCCTGGCGTGTCGTCGCCTACTTCTCGATGGTGACATTATATACATCTATAACTTTGTATATCCTAAACTAAGGCAACCTAACATATCGGATGTAATATTTTACAACATTCTGGCGTGTCGTCGCCTTCTTCTACATGGGGACATTATATACGTCTATAACCTTGTATATACTAACCTAACGCAACCTAACATCTGGGATGTAATATTTTACAACATTCCTGGCGTGTCGTCGCCTACTTCTGGATGGGGACATTATATACATCTATAACGTCATATATCCTAACCTAAGGGAACCTTACATCTCGGGTGTAATATTTTACAACATTCCTGCCGTGTCGTCGCCTGCTTCTCGATGGGGACATTCTATACGTCTATAACGTTGTATATCCTAACCTAAGGGAACCTATCATCTCGGGTGTAATATTTTAGAACATTCCTGACGCGTCAGTCCCTATTTCTCGGTGGGAACATTATATACGTCTATAACGTTATATATCCTAGCCTAAGGCAACCTAACTTGTAGAATGTAATATTTTACAACATTCCTGGCGTGTCGTCGCCTACTTCTCGATGGGGACAATATATACATCTATAACGTTGTATATCCTAACCTAAGGCAACCTAACATCTCGGATGTATTATTTTACAACATTCCTGGCGTGTCGTCGCCTACTTCTCGATGGGGACATTATATGCATCTATAACGTTGTATATCATAACGTAATGCAACCTAACACCTCGGATGTAATATTTTACAACATTCCTGGCATGTCGGTCCCTACTTCTCGGTGGGAGCATACTATATGTCTGTAACGTTGTATATCCTAACCTAAGGGAACCTAACATCTCGGATGTAATATTTTAAAACTTTCCTGGCATGTCGGTCCCTGCGTGTCGGTGGGATCATTATATATGTCTATAACGATATATATCCTAACCTAAGGCAACCTAACATATCGGATGTAATATTTTACAACATTCCTGGCATGTCGGTCACTAGGTCTCGGTGGGAACATTATATACGTCTGTAACGATATATACCCTAACCTAAGGCAACCTAACATCTTGGATTTAATATTTTACAACATTCCTGGCATGTAGGTCCCTACTTCTCGGTGGGAACATTATATACGCCTATAACGTTATATATCCTAGCCTAAGGCAACCTAACATGTCGAATGTAATATTTTACAACATTCCTGTCGTGTCGTCGCCTGCTTCTCGATGGGTACATTATATTCGTCTATAACGTTGTATATTCTAACCTAACGCAACCTAACATTTGGGATGTAATATTTTACAACATTTCTGGCGTGTCGTCGCCTACTTCTGGATGGGGACATTATATACATCTATAACGTCATATATCCTAGCCTAAGGCAACCTAACATGTCGAATGTAATATTTTACAACACTCCTTTCGTGTCGTCGCCTGCTTCTCGATGGGTACATTATATACGTCTATAACGTTGTATATCCTAACCTAAGGCAACCTAACATATCGGATGTAATATTTTACAACATTCTGGCGTGTCGTCGCCTGCTTCTCCATGGGGACATTATATACGTCTATAACCTTGTATATACTAACCTAACGCAACCTAACATCTGGGATGTAATATTTTACAACATTCCTGGCGTATCGTCGCCTACTTCTGGATGGGGACATTATATACATCTATAACGTCATATATCCTAACCTAAGGGAACCTAACATCTCGGGTGTAATATTTTACAACATTCCTGTCGTGTCGTCGCCTGCTTCTCGATGGGGACATTCTATACGTCTATAACGTTGTATATCCTAACCTAAGGGAACCTAACATCTCGGGTGTAATATTTTAGAACATTCCTGACGCGTCAGTCCCTATTTCTCGGTGGGAACATTATATACGTATATAACGTTATATATCCTAGCCAAAGGCAACCTAACTTGTAGAATGTAATATTTTACAACAGTCCCGGCGTGTCGTCGCCTACTTCTGGATGGGGACATTATATACATCTATAACGTCATATATCCTAACCTAAGGGAACCTAACATCTCGGGTGTAATATTTTACAACATTCCTGGCGTGTCGTTGCCTACTTCTCGATGGGGACATTATATACATCTATAACGTTGTATATCCTAACCTAAGGCAACCTGACATCTCGGATGTAATATTTTACAACATTCTGGCGTGTCGTCGCCTGCTTCTCGATGGGGACATTATATACGTCTATAACCTTGTATATACAAACCTAACGCAACCTAACATCTGGGATGTAATATTTTACAATATTCCTGGCATGTCGGTCCCTACGTCTCCGTGGGTACATTATATACGTCTATAACGTTGTATATCCTAACCTAACGCAACCTAACATCTGGGATGTAATATTTTAAAACATTCCTGGCATGTCGGTCCCTACGTCTCGGTGGGAACGTTATATACGTCTATAACGATATATATCCTAACCTAAGGGTACCTTACATCTCGGATGTAATTTTTTACAACATTCCTGGTATGTCGGGCCCTACTTCTCGGTGGGAACATTGTATACGTCTATAACGATATATATCCTAGCCTAAGGCAACCTAACATGAAGGAATGTAATATTTTAAAACATTCCTGTCGTGTCGTCGCCTGCTTCTCGATGGGGACATTCTATACGTCTATAACGTAGTATATCCTAACCTAAGGGAACCTAACACCTCGGGTGTAATATTTTAGAACATTCCTGACGCGTCAGTCCCTATTTCTCGGTGGGAACATTATATACGTCTATAACGTTATATATCCTAGCCTAAGGCAACCCAACTTGTAGAATGTAATATTTTACAACATTCCTGGCGTGTCGTCGCCTACTTCTCGGTGGGGACAATATATACATCTATAACGTTGTATATCCTAACCTAAGGCAACCTAACATCTCGGATGTAGTATTTTACAACATTCCTGGCATGTCGGTCCCTACTTCTCGGTGGGAACATTGTGTACGTCTATAACGATATATATCCTAGCCTAAGGCAACCTGACATGTCGAATGTAATATTTTACTACATTCCTGTCGTGTCGTCGCCTGCTTCTCGATGGGGACATTATATACGTCTATAACGTTGTATGTCCTAACCTAACGCAACCTAACATCTGGGATGTAATATTTTTGAACATTCCTGGCGTGTCGTCGCCAACTTCTGGATGGGGACATTATATACATCTATAACGTTATATATCCTAACCTAAGGCAACCTAACATCTCGGATGTAATAGTTGACAACATTCCTGGCGTGTCCGCCCGTACTTCTTGGTGGGAACATCATATGCGTCTATAACGTTGTTTATCATAACCTAAGGCAACCTAACATCTCGGATGTAATATTTTACAACATTCCTGGTATGTCGGGCCCTACTTCTCGGTGGGAACATTATATACGTCTATAACGTTACATATCCTAACGTATGGCAACATAACATCTCGGATGTTATATTTTACAACATTCCTGCCGCTTCCGCGCCTGCTTCACGATGGGGACTTTATATACATCTATAACGTTGTATATCCTAACCTAAGGCAACCTAACATATCGGATGTAATATTTTACAGCATTCTGGCGTGTCGTCGCCTGCTTCTCCATGGGGACATTATATACGTCTATAACCTTGTATATACTAACCTAACGCAACTTAACATCTGGGATGTAATATTTTACAACATTCCTGGCGTGTCGTCGCCTACTTCTCGGTGGGAACATTGTATACCTCTATAACGATATATATCCTAGCCTAAGGCAACCTAACATGTCGAATGTAATATTTTACAACATTCCTGTCGTGTCGTCGCCTGCTTCTCGATGGGTACATTATATTCGTCTATAACGTTGTATATTCTAACCTAACGCAACCTAACATTTGGGATGTAATATTTTACAACATTTCTGGCGTGTCGTCGCCTACTTCTGGATGGGGACATTATATACATCTATAACGTCATATATCCTAGCCTAAGGCAGCCTAACATGTCGAATGTAATATTTTACAACACTCCTTTCGTGTCGTCGCCTGCTTCTCGATGGGTACATTATATACGTCTATAACGTTGTATATCCTAACCTAAGGCAACCTAACATATCGGATGTAATATTTTACAACATTCTGGCGTGTCGTCGCCTATTTCTCCATGGGGACATTATATACGTCTATAACCTTGTATATACTAACCTAACGCAACCTAACATCTGGGATGTAATATTTTACAACATTCCTGGCGTATCGTCGCCTACTTCTGGATGGGGACATTATATACATCTATAACGTCATATATCCTAACCTAAGGGAACCTAACATCTCGGGTGTAATATTTTACAACATTCCTGTCGTGTCGTCGCCTGCTTCTCGATGGGGACATTCTATACGTCTATAACGTTGTATATCCTAACCTAAGGGAACCTAACATCTCGGGTGTAATATTTTAGAACATTCCTGACGCGTCAGTCCCTATTTCTCGGTGGGAACATTATATACGTATATAACGTTATATATCCTAGCCAAAGGCAACCTAACTTGTAGAATGTAATATTTTACAACAGTCCCGGCGTGTCGTCGCCTACTTCTGGATGGGGACATTATATACATCTATAACGTCATATATCCTAACCTAAGGGAACCTAACATCTCGGGTGTAATATTTTACAACATTCCTGGCGTGTCGTTGCCTACTTCTCGATGGGGACATTATATACATCTATAACGTTGTATATCCTAACCTAAGGCAACCTGACATCTCGGATGTAATATTTTACAACATTCTGGCGTGTCGTCGCCTGCTTCTCGATGGGGACATTATATACGTCTATAACCTTGTATATACAAACCTAACGCAACCTAACATCTGGGATGTAATATTTTACAATATTCCTGGCATGTCGGTCCCTACGTCTCCGTGGGTACATTATATACGTCTATAACGTTGTATATCCTAACCTAACGCAACCTAACATCTGGGATGTAATATTTTAAAACATTCCTGGCATGTCGGTCCCTACGTCTCGGTGGGAACGTTATATACGTCTATAACGATATATATCCTAACCTAAGGGTACCTTACATCTCGGATGTAATTTTTTACAACATTCCTGGTATGTTGGGCCCTACTTCTCGGTGGGAACATTGTATACGTCTATAACGATATATATCCTAGCCTAAGGCAACCTAACATGAAGGAATGTAATATTTTAAAACATTCCTGTCGTGTCGTCGCCTGCTTCTCGATGGGGACATTCTATACGTCTATAACGTAGTATATCCTAACCTAAGGGAACCTAACACCTCGGGTGTAATATTTTAGAACATTCCTGACGCGTCAGTCCCTATTTCTCGGTGGGAACATTATATACGTCTATAACGTTATATATCCTAGCCTAAGGCAACCCAACTTGTAGAATGTAATATTTTACAACATTCCTGGCGTGTCGTCGCCTACTTCTCGGTGGGGACAATATATACATCTATAACGTTGTATATCCTAACCTAAGGCAACCTAACATCTCGGATGTAGTATTTTACAACATTCCTGGCATGTCGGTCCCTACTTCTCGGTGGGAACATTGTGTACGTCTATAACGATATATATCCTAGCCTAAGGCAACCTGACATGTCGAATGTAATATTTTACTACATTCCTGTCGTGTCGTCGCCTGCTTCTCGATGGGGACATTATATACGTCTATAACGTTGTATGTCCTAACCTAACGCAACCTAACATCTGGGATGTAATATTTTTGAACATTCCTGGCGTGTCGTCGCCAACTTCTGGATGGGGACATTATATACATCTATAACGTTATATATCCTAACCTAAGGCAACCTAACATCTCGGATGTAATAGTTGACAACATTCCTGGCGTGTCCGCCCGTACTTCTTGGTGGGAACATCATATGCGTCTATAACGTTGTTTATCATAACCTAAGGCAACCTAACATCTCGGATGTAATATTTTACAACATTCCTGGTATGTCGGGCCCTACTTCTCGGTGGGAACATTATATACGTCTATAACGTTACATATCCTAACGTATGGCAACATAACATCTCGGATGTTATATTTTACAACATTCCTGCCGCTTCCGCGCCTGCTTCACGATGGGGACTTTATATACATCTATAACGTTGTATATCCTAACCTAAGGCAACCTAACATATCGGATGTAATATTTTACAGCATTCTGGCGTGTCGTCGCCTGCTTCTCCATGGGGACATTATATACGTCTATAACCTTGTATATACTAACCTAACGCAACTTAACATCTGGGATGTAATATTTTACAACATTCCTGGCGTGTCGTCGCCTACTTCTCGGTGGGAACATTGTATACCTCTATAACGATATATATCCTAGCCTAAGGCAACCTAACATGTCGAATGTAATATTTTACAACATTCCTGTCGTGTCGTCGCCTGCTTCTCGATGGGTACATTATATTCGTCTATAACGTTGTATATTCTAACCTAACGCAACCTAACATTTGGGATGTAATATTTTACAACATTTCTGGCGTGTCGTCGCCTACTTCTGGATGGGGACATTATATACATCTATAACGTCATATATCCTAGCCTAAGGCAGCCTAACATGTCGAATGTAATATTTTACAACACTCCTTTCGTGTCGTCGCCTGCTTCTCGATGGGTACATTATATACGTCTATAACGTTGTATATCCTAACCTAAGGCAACCTAACATATCGGATGTAATATTTTACAACATTCTGGCGTGTCGTCGCCTATTTCTCCATGGGGACATTATATACGTCTATAACCTTGTATATACTAACCTAACGCAACCTAACATCTGGGATGTAATATTTTACAACATTCCTGGCGTATCGTCGCCTACTTCTGGATGGGGACATTATATACATCTATAACGTCATATATCCTAACCTAAGGGAACCTAACATCTCGGGTGTAATATTTTACAACATTCCTGTCGTGTCGTCGCCTGCTTCTCGATGGGGACATTCTATACGTCTATAACGTTGTATATCCTAACCTAAGGGAACCTAACATCTCGGGTGTAATATTTTAGAACATTCCTGACGCGTCAGTCCCTATTTCTCGGTGGGAACATTATATACGTATATAACGTTATATATCCTAGCCAAAGGCAACCTAACTTGTAGAATGTAATATTTTACAACAGTCCCGGCGTGTCGTCGCCTACTTCTGGATGGGGACATTATATACATCTATAACGTCATATATCCTAACCTAAGGGAACCTAACATCTCGGGTGTAATATTTTACAACATTCCTGGCGTGTCGTTGCCTACATCTCGATGGGGACATTATATACATCTATAACGTTGTATATCCTAACCTAAGGCAACCTGACATCTCGGATGTAATATTTTACAACATTCTGGCGTGTCGTCGCCTGCTTCTCGATGGGGACATTATATACGTCTATAACCTTGTATATACAAACCTAACGCAACCTAACATTTGGGATGTAATATTTTACAACATTTCTGGCGTGTCGTCGCCTACTTCTGGATGGGGACATTATATACATCTATAACGTCATATATCCTAGCCTAAGGCAGCCTAACATGTCGAATGTAATATTTTACAACACTCCTTTCGTGTCGTCGCCTGCTTCTCGATGGGTACATTATATACGTCTATAACGTTGTATATCCAAACCTAAGGCAACCTAACATATCGGATGTAATATTTTACAACATTCTGGCGTGTCGTCGCCTATTTCTCCATGGGGACATTATATACGTCTATAACCTTGTATATACTAACCTAACGCAACCTAACATCTGGGATGTAATATTTTACAACATTCCTGGCGTATCGTCGCCTACTTCTGGATGGGGACATTATATACATCTATAACGTCATATATCCTAACCTAAGGGAACCTAACATCTCGGGTGTAATATTTTACAACATTCCTGTCGTGTCGTCGCCTGCTTCTCGATGGGGACATTCTATACGTCTATAACGTTGTATATCCTAACCTAAGGGAACCTAACATCTCGGGTGTAATATTTTAGAACATTCCTGACGCGTCAGTCCCTATTTCTCGGTGGGAACATTATATACGTATATAACGTTATATATCCTAGCCAAAGGCAACCTAACTTGTAGAATGTAATATTTTACAACAGTCCCGGCGTGTCGTCGCCTACTTCTGGATGGGGACATTATATACATCTATAACGTCATATATCCTAACCTAAGGGAACCTAACATCTCGGGTGTAATATTTTACAACATTCCTGGCGTGTCGTTGCCTACTTCTCGATGGGGACATTATATACATCTATAACGTTGTATATCCTAACCTAAGGCAACCTGACATCTCGGATGTAATATTTTACAACATTCTGGCGTGTCGTCGCCTGCTTCTCGATGGGGACATTATATACGTCTATAACCTTGTATATACAAACCTAACGCAACCTAACATCTGGGATGTAATATTTTACAATATTCCTGGCATGTCGGTCCCTACGTCTCCGTGGGTACATTATATACGTCTATAACGTTGTATATCCTAACCTAACGCAACCTAACATCTGGGATGTAATATTTTAAAACATTCCTGGCATGTCGGTCCCTACGTCTCGGTGGGAACGTTATATACGTCTATAACGATATATATCCTAACCTAAGGGTACCTTACATCTCGGATGTAATTTTTTACAACATTCCTGGTATGTCGGGCCCTACTTCTCGGTGGGAACATTGTATACGTCTATAACGATATATATCCTAGCCTAAGGCAACCTAACATGAAGGAATGTAATATTTTAAAACATTCCTGTCGTGTCGTCGCCTGCTTCTCGATGGGGACATTCTATACGTCTATAACGTAGTATATCCTAACCTAAGGGAACCTAACACCTCGGGTGTAATATTTTAGAACATTCCTGACGCGTCAGTCCCTATTTCTCGGTGGGAACATTATATACGTCTATAACGTTATATATCCTAGCCTAAGGCAACCCAACTTGTAGAATGTAATATTTTACAACATTCCTGGCGTGTCGTCGCCTACTTCTCGGTGGGGACAATATATACATCTATAACGTTGTATATCCTAACCTAAGGCAACCTAACATCTCGGATGTAGTATTTTACAACATTCCTGGCATGTCGGTCCCTACTTCTCGGTGGGAACATTGTGTACGTCTATAACGATATATATCCTAGCCTAAGGCAACCTGACATGTCGAATGTAATATTTTACTACATTCCTGTCGTGTCGTCGCCTGCTTCTCGATGGGGACATTATATACGTCTATAACGTTGTATGTCCTAACCTAACGCAACCTAACATCTGGGATGTAATATTTTTGAACATTCCTGGCGTGTCGTCGCCAACTTCTGGATGGGGACATTATATACATCTATAACGTTATATATCCTAACCTAAGGCAACCTAACATCTCGGATGTAATAGTTGACAACATTCCTGGCGTGTCCGCCCGTACTTCTTGGTGGGAACATCATATGCGTCTATAACGTTGTTTATCATAACCTAAGGCAACCTAACATCTCGGATGTAATATTTTACAACATTCCTGGTATGTCGGGCCCTACTTCTCGGTGGGAACATTATATACGTCTATAACGTTACATATCCTAACGTATGGCAACATAACATCTCGGATGTTATATTTTACAACATTCCTGCCGCTTCCGCGCCTGCTTCACGATGGGGACTTTATATACATCTATAACGTTGTATATCCTAACCTAAGGCAACCTAACATATCGGATGTAATATTTTACAGCATTCTGGCGTGTCGTCGCCTGCTTCTCCATGGGGACATTATATACGTCTATAACCTTGTATATACTAACCTAACGCAACTTAACATCTGGGATGTAATATTTTACAACATTCCTGGCGTGTCGTCGCCTACTTCTCGGTGGGAACATTGTATACCTCTATAACGATATATATCCTAGCCTAAGGCAACCTAACATGTCGAATGTAATATTTTACAACATTCCTGTCGTGTCGTCGCCTGCTTCTCGATGGGTACATTATATTCGTCTATAACGTTGTATATTCTAACCTAACGCAACCTAACATTTGGGATGTAATATTTTACAACATTTCTGGCGTGTCGTCGCCTACTTCTGGATGGGGACATTATATACATCTATAACGTCATATATCCTAGCCTAAGGCAGCCTAACATGTCGAATGTAATATTTTACAACACTCCTTTCGTGTCGTCGCCTGCTTCTCGATGGGTACATTATATACGTCTATAACGTTGTATATCCTAACCTAAGGCAACCTAACATATCGGATGTAATATTTTACAACATTCTGGCGTGTCGTCGCCTATTTCTCCATGGGGACATTATATACGTCTATAACCTTGTATATACTAACCTAACGCAACCTAACATCTGGGATGTAATATTTTACAACATTCCTGGCGTATCGTCGCCTACTTCTGGATGGGGACATTATATACATCTATAACGTCATATATCCTAACCTAAGGGAACCTAACATCTCGGGTGTAATATTTTACAACATTCCTGTCGTGTCGTCGCCTGCTTCTCGATGGGGACATTCTATACGTCTATAACGTTGTATATCCTAACCTAAGGGAACCTAACATCTCGGGTGTAATATTTTAGAACATTCCTGACGCGTCAGTCCCTATTTCTCGGTGGGAACATTATATACGTATATAACGTTATATATCCTAGCCAAAGGCAACCTAACTTGTAGAATGTAATATTTTACAACAGTCCCGGCGTGTCGTCGCCTACTTCTGGATGGGGACATTATATACATCTATAACGTCATATATCCTAACCTAAGGGAACCTAACATCTCGGGTGTAATATTTTACAACATTCCTGGCGTGTCGTTGCCTACTTCTCGATGGGGACATTATATACATCTATAACGTTGTATATCCTAACCTAAGGCAACCTGACATCTCGGATGTAATATTTTACAACATTCTGGCGTGTCGTCGCCTGCTTCTCGATGGGGACATTATATACGTCTATAACCTTGTATATACAAACCTAACGCAACCTAACATCTGGGATGTAATATTTTACAATATTCCTGGCATGTCGGTCCCTACGTCTCCGTGGGTACATTATATACGTCTATAACGTTGTATATCCTAACCTAACGCAACCTAACATCTGGGATGTAATATTTTAAAACATTCCTGGCATGTCGGTCCCTACGTCTCGGTGGGAACGTTATATACGTCTATAACGATATATATCCTAACCTAAGGGTACCTTACATCTCGGATGTAATTTTTTACAACATTCCTGGTATGTCGGGCCCTACTTCTCGGTGGGAACATTGTATACGTCTATAACGATATATATCCTAGCCTAAGGCAACCTAACATGAAGGAATGTAATATTTTAAAACATTCCTGTCGTGTCGTCGCCTGCTTCTCGATGGGGACATTCTATACGTCTATAACGTAGTATATCCTAACCTAAGGGAACCTAACACCTCGGGTGTAATATTTTAGAACATTCCTGACGCGTCAGTCCCTATTTCTCGGTGGGAACATTATATACGTCTATAACGTTATATATCCTAGCCTAAGGCAACCCAACTTGTAGAATGTAATATTTTACAACATTCCTGGCGTGTCGTCGCCTACTTCTCGGTGGGGACAATATATACATCTATAACGTTGTATATCCTAACCTAAGGCAACCTAACATCTCGGATGTAGTATTTTACAACATTCCTGGCATGTCGGTCCCTACTTCTCGGTGGGAACATTGTGTACGTCTATAACGATATATATCCTAGCCTAAGGCAACCTGACATGTCGAATGTAATATTTTACTACATTCCTGTCGTGTCGTCGCCTGCTTCTCGATGGGGACATTATATACGTCTATAACGTTGTATGTCCTAACCTAACGCAACCTAACATCTGGGATGTAATATTTTTGAACATTCCTGGCGTGTCGTCGCCAACTTCTGGATGGGGACATTATATACATCTATAACGTTATATATCCTAACCTAAGGCAACCTAACATCTCGGATGTAATAGTTGACAACATTCCTGGCGTGTCCGCCCGTACTTCTTGGTGGGAACATCATATGCGTCTATAACGTTGTTTATCATAACCTAAGGCAACCTAACATCTCGGATGTAATATTTTACAACATTCCTGGTATGTCGGGCCCTACTTCTCGGTGGGAACATTATATACGTCTATAACGTTACATATCCTAACGTATGGCAACATAACATCTCGGATGTTATATTTTACAACATTCCTGCCGCTTCCGCGCCTGCTTCACGATGGGGACTTTATATACATCTATAACGTTGTATATCCTAACCTAAGGCAACCTAACATATCGGATGTAATATTTTACAGCATTCTGGCGTGTCGTCGCCTGCTTCTCCATGGGGACATTATATACGTCTATAACCTTGTATATACTAACCTAACGCAACTTAACATCTGGGATGTAATATTTTACAACATTCCTGGCGTGTCGTCGCCTACTTCTCGGTGGGAACATTGTATACCTCTATAACGATATATATCCTAGCCTAAGGCAACCTAACATGTCGAATGTAATATTTTACAACATTCCTTTCGTGTCGTCGCCTGCTTCTCGATGGGTACATTATATACGTCTATAACGTTGTATATCCTAACCTAAGGCAACCTAACATATCGGATGTAATATTTTACAACATTCTGGCGTGTCGTCGCCTGCTTCTCCATGGGGACATTATATACGTCTATAACCTTGTATATACTAACCTAACGCAACCTAACATCTGGGATGTAATATTTTACAATATTCCTGGCATGTCGGTCCCTACGTCTCCGTGGGTACATTATATACGTCTATAACGTTGTATATCCTAACCTAACGCAACCTAACATCTGGGATGTAATATTTTAAAACATTCCTAGCATGTCGGTCCCTACGTCTCGGTGGGAACGTTATATACGTCTATAACGATATATATCCTAACCTAAGGGTACCTTACATCTCGGATGTAATTTTTTACAACATTCCTGGTATGTCGGGCCCTACTTCTCGGTGGGAACGTTGTATACGTCTATAACGATATATATCCTAGCCTAAGGCAACCTAACATGAAGGAATGTAATATTTTAAAACATTCCTGTCGTGTCGTCGCCTGCTTCTCGATGGGGACATTCTATACGTCTATAACGTTGTATATCCTAACCTAAGGGAACCTAACATCTCGGGTGTAATATTTTAGAACATTCCTGACGCGTCAGTCCCTATTTCTCGGTGGGAACATTATATACGTCTATAACGTTATATATCCTAGCCTAAGGCAACCCAACTTGTAGAATGTAATATTTTACAACATTCCTGGCGTGTCGTCGCCTACTTCTCGATGGGGACATTATATACATCTATAACGTTGTATATCATAACCTAATGCAACCTAACACCTCGGATGTAATATTTTACAACATTCCTGGCATGTCGGTCCCTACTTCTCGGTGGGAGCATACTATATGTCTATAACGTTGTATATCCTAACCTAAGGGAACCTAACATCTCGGATGTAATATTTTAAAACAATCCTGGCATGTCGGTCCCTACGTCTCGGTGGGATCATTATATACGTCTATAACGATATATATCCTAACCTAAGGCAACCTAACATCTCGGATGTAATATTCTACAACATTCCTGGCATGTCGGTCACTAGGTCTCGGTGGGAACATTATATACGTCTGTAACGATATATACCCTAACCTAAGGCAACCTAACATCTCGGATTTAATATTTTACAACATTCCTGGCATGTAGGTCCCTACTTCTCGGTGGGAACATTATATACGTCTATAACGTTATATATCCTAGCCCACGGCAACCTAACTTGTCGAATGTAATATTTTACAACATTTCTGGCGTGTCGTCGCCTACTTCTCGATGGGGACATTATATACATCTGTAAAGTCATATATCTTAACCTAAGGGAACCTAACATTTCGGGTGTAATATTTTACAACATTCCTGTCGTGTCGTCGCCTGCTTCTCGATGGGGACATTCTATACGTCTCTAACGTTGTATATCCTAACCTAAGGGAACCTAACATCTCGGGTGTAATATTTTAGAACATTCCTGACGCGTCAGTCCCTATTTCTCGGTGGGAACATTATATACGTCTATAACGTTATATATCCTAGCCTAAGGCAACCTAACTTGTAGAATGTAATATTTTACAACAGTCCTGGCGTGTCGTCGCCTACTTCTGGATGGGGACATTATATATATCTATAACGTCATATATCCTAACCAAAGGGAAACAACATCTCGGGTGTAATATTTTACAACATTCCTGGCATGTCGGTCCCTACGTCTCCGTGGGTACATTATATACGTCTGTAACGTTGTATATCCTAACCTAACGCAACCTAACGTCTGGGATGTAATATTTTAAAACATTCCTGGCATGTCGGTCCCTACGTCTCGGTGGGAACATTATATACGTCTATAACGATATATATCCTAACCTAAGGCAACCTAACATCTCGGATGTAATATTTGACAACATTCCTGGCGCTTCGGCTGCTACTTTTCGGTGGGAACATTATATACGTCTATAACGTTACATATCCTAACGTATGGCAACATAACATCTCGGATGTTATATTTTACAACATTCCTGCCGATTCCTCGCCTGCTTCTCGATGGGGACTTTATATACGTCTATAACGTTGTATGTCCTAACCTAATGTAACCTAACATCTGGGATGTAATATTTTACAACATTCCTGGCATGTCGGTCCCTACGTCTCGGTGGGAACGTTATATACGTCTATAACGATATATATCCTAACCTAAGGGAACCTTACATCTCGGATGTAATATTTTACAACATTCCTGGCATGTCGGGCCCTACTTCTCGGTGGGAACATTGTATACGTATATAACGATATTGACGTCATATATCCTAGCCTAAGGCAACCTAACATGTCGAATGTAATATTTTACAACATTCCTTTCGTGTCGTCGCCTGCTTCTCGATGGGTACATTATATACGTCTATAACGTTGTATATCCTAACCTAAGGGAACATAACATCTCGGGTGTAATATTTTAGAACATTCCTGACGCGTCAGTCCCTATTTCTCGGTGGGAACATTATATACGTCAATAACGTTATATATCCTAGCCTAAGGCAACCTAACTTGTAGAATGTAATATTTTACAACAGTCCCGGCGTGTTGTCGCCTACTTCTGGATGGGGACATTATATACATCTATAACGTCATATATCCTAACCTAAGGGAAACAACATCTCGGGTGTAATATTTTACAACATTCCTGGCGTGTCGTTGCCTACTTCTCGATGGGGACATTATATACATCTATAACGTTGTATATCCTAACCTAAGGCAACCTGACATCTCGGATGTAATATTTTACAACATTCTGGCGTGTCGTCGCCAGCTTCTCGATGGGGACATTATATACGTCTATAACCTTGTATATACTAACCTAACGCAACCTAACATCTGGGATGTAATATTTTACAACATTCCTGTCGTGTCGTCGCCTGCTTCTCGATGGGAACATTCTATACGTCTATAACGTTGTATGTCCTAACCTAAGGGAACCTAACATCTCGGGTGTAATATTTTAGAACATTCCTGACGCGTCAGTCCCTATTTCTCGGTGGGAACATTATATACGTCTATAACGTTATATATCCTAGCCTAAGGCAACCTAACTTGTAGAATGTAATATTTTACAACATTCCTGGCGTGTCTTCGCCTACTTCTCGATGGGGACATTATATACATCTATAACGTTGTATATCCTAACCTAAGGCAACCTAACATCTCGGATGTAATATTTTACAACATTCCTGGCATGTCGGTCCCTACTTCTTGGTGGAAACATTGTATACGTCTATAGCTATATATATACTACTCTAAGGCAACCTAACATCTCGGATGTAATATTTTACAACATTCCTGACGCGTCGGTTCCTATTTCTCGGTGGGAACATTATATACGTCTATAACGTTATATATCCTAGCCTACGGCGCCTATCTTGTCGAATGTAATATTTTACAACATTCCTGGCGTGTCGTCGCCTACTTCTCGATGGGGACATTATATACGTCTATAACGTTGTATATCCTAACCTAAGGCAACCCAACATTTCGGATGTAATATTTTACAACATTCCTGGCGTGTCGTTGCCTGCTGCTCGATGGGGACTTTATAAACGTATATAACGTTATATATCCTAACCTAACGCAACCTAACATCTGGGATGTAATATTTATAACATTCCTGGCATGTCGTTCCCTACGTCTCGGTGGGAACGTTGAATACGTCTATAACGATATATATCCTAACCTAAGGGAACCTTACATCTCGGATGTAATATTTTACAACATTCCTGGCATGTCGGGCCCTACTTCTCGATGGGAACATTGTATACGTCTATAACGATATATATCCTAGCCTAACGCAACCTAACATGTCGAATGTAATATTTTACAACATTCCTGTCGTGTCGTCGCCTGCTTCTCGATGGGGACATTATATACGTCTATAACGTTGTATATTCTAACCTAACGCAACCTAACATCTGGGATGTAACATTTTACTACATTCCTGGCGTGTCGTCGCCTACTTCTGGATGGGGACATTATATACATCTATAACGTTATATATCCTAACCTAAGGGAACCTAACATCTTACGTGTAATATTTTAAAACATTCCTGACGCGTCGGCCGCTATTTCTCGGTGGGAATATTGTATACGTCTATAACGTTATATATCCTAGCCTAAGGCAACCTAACATCTCGGATGTAATATTTTACATCATTCCTGGCACGTCGGCTCCTACTTTTCGGTGGGAACATTATATACGTCTATAACGTTATATATCCTAACCTAAGGGAACCTAACATCTCGGATGTAATATTTTACAACATTCCTGGCATGTCGGTCCCTACTTCTCGGTAGGAAAATTGTATACGTCTATAACGATATATATGCTAGCCTAAGGCAACCTAACATGTCGAATTTAATATTTTACAACATTCCTGTCGTGTCGACGCCTGCTTCTCGATGGGGACATTATATACGTCTATAACGTTGTATATTCTAACCTAACGCAACCTAACATCTGGGATGTAATATTTTACAACATTCCTGGTATGTCGGTACCTACGTCTCCGTGGGTACATTATATACGTCTGTAACGTTGTATATCCTAACCTAACGCAACCTAACATCTAGGATGCAATATTTTAAAACATTCCTGGCATGTCGGTCCCTACGTCTCGGTGGGAACATTATATACGTCTATAACGATATATATCCTAACCTAAGGCAACCTAACATCTCGGATGTAATATTTTACAACATTCCTGGCGCTTCGGCTGCTACTTTTCGGTGGGAACATTATATACGTCTATAACGTTACATATCCTAACGTATGGCAACAAAACATCTCGGATGTTATATATTACAACATTCCTGGCGTGTCGTCGCCTGCTTCTCGATGGGGACTTTAAATACGTCTATAACGTTGTATATCCTAACCTAACGCAACCAAACATCTGGGGTGTAATATTTTACAACATTCCTGGCATGTCGGTCCCTACGTGTCGGTGGGAACGTTATATACGTCTATAACGATATATATCCTAACCTAAGGGAACTTTACATCTCGGATGTAATATTTTACAACATTCCTGGCATGTCGGGCCCTACTTCACGTTGGGAACATTGTATACGTCTATAACGATATATATCCTAGCCTAAGGCAACCTAACATGTCGAATGTAATATTTTACAACATTCCTGTCGTGTCGTCGCCTGCTTCACGATGGGGACATTATATACGTCTATAACGTTGTATATTCTAACCTAACGCAACCTAACATCTGGGATGTAACATTTTACTACATTCCTGGCGTGTCGTCGCCACCTTCTGGATGGGGACATTATATACATCTATAACGTTATATATCTTAACCTAAGGGAACCTAACATGTCGGATGTAATATTTTACAACATTCCTGGCATGTCGGTCCCTACTTCTCGGTGGAAACATTGTATACGTCTATAACGATGTATATACTACTCTAAGGCAACCTAACATCTCGGATGTAATATTTTACAACATTCCTGACGCGTCGGTCCCTATTTCTCGGTGGGAACATTATATACGTCTATAACGTTATATATCCTAGCCTACGGCAACCTTACTTGTCGAATGTAATATTTTACAACATTCCTGGCGTGTGGTCGCCTACTTCTCGATGGGGACATTATATACATCTATAACGTTGTATATCCTAACCTAAGGCAACCTAACATCTCGGATGTAATATTTTACAACATTCTGGCGTGTCGTCGCCAGCTTCTCGATGGGGACATTATATACGTCTATAACCTTGTATATACTAACCTAACGCAACCTAACATCTGGGATGTAATATTTTATAACATTCCTGTCGTGTCGTCGCCTGCTTCTCGATGGGAACATTCTATACGTCTATAACGTTGTATGTCCTAACCTAAGGGAACCTAACATCTCGGGTGTAATATTTTAGAACATTCCTGACGCGTCAGTCCCTATTTCTCGGTGGGAACATTATATACGTCTATAACGTTATATATCCTAGCCTAAGGCAACCTAACTTGTAGAATGTAATATTTTACAACATTCCTGGCGTGTCTTCGCCTACTTCTCGATGGGGACATTATATACATCTATAACGTTGTATATCCTAACCTAAGGCAACCTAACATCTCGGATGTAATATTTTACAACATTCCTGGTATGTCGGGCCCTACTTCTCGGTGGGAACATTATATACGTCTATAACGTTGTATATTCTAACCTAACGCCACCTAACATCTGGGATGTAATATTTTACAACATTCCTGGTATGTCGGTACCTACGTCTCCGTGGGTACATTATATACGTCTGTAACGTTGTATATCCTAACCTAACGCAACCTAACATCTAGGATGCAATATTTTAAAACATTCCTGGCATGTCGGTCCCTACGTCTCGGTGGGAACATTATATACGTCTATAACGATATATATCCTAACCTAAGGCAACCTAACATCTCGGATGTAATATTTTACAACATTCCTGGCGCTTCGGCTGCTACTTTTCGGTGGGAACATTATATACGTCTATAACGTTACATATCCTAACGTATGGCAACAAAACATCTCGGATGTTATATATTACAACATTCCTGGCGTGTCGTCGCCTGCTTCTCGATGGGGACTTTAAATACGTCTATAACGTTGTATATCCTAACCTAACGCAACCAAACATCTGGGGTGTAATATTTTACAACATTCCTGGCATGTCGGTCCCTACGTGTCGGTGGGAACGTTATATACGTCTATAACGATATATATCCTAACCTAAGGGAACTTTACATCTCGGATGTAATATTTTACAACATTCCTGGCATGTCGGGCCCTACTTCACGTTGGGAACATTGTATACGTCTATAACGATATATATCCTAGCCTAAGGCAACCTAACATGTCGAATGTAATATTTTACAACATTCCTGTCGTGTCGTCGCCTGCTTCACGATGGGGACATTATATACGTCTATAACGTTGTATATTCTAACCTAACGCAACCTAACATCTGGGATGTAACATTTTACTACATTCCTGGCGTGTCGTCGCCACCTTCTGGATGGGGACATTATATACATCTATAACGTTATATATCTTAACCTAAGGGAACCTAACATGTCGGATGTAATATTTTACAACATTCCTGGCATGTCGGTCCCTACTTCTCGGTGGAAACATTGTATACGTCTATAACGATGTATATACTACTCTAAGGCAACCTAACATCTCGGATGTAATATTTTACAACATTCCTGACGCGTCGGTCCCTATTTCTCGGTGGGAACATTATATACGTCTATAACGTTATATATCCTAGCCTACGGCAACCTTACTTGTCGAATGTAATATTTTACAACATTCCTGGCGTGTGGTCGCCTACTTCTCGATGGGGACATTATATACATCTATAACGTTGTATATCCTAACCTAAGGCAACCTAACATCTCGGATGTAATATTTTACAACATTCTGGCGTGTCGTCGCCTGCTTCTCGATGGGGACATTATATACGTCTGTAACGTTGTATATACTAACCTAACGCAACCTAACATTTGGGATGTAATATTTTACAACATTGCTGACGCGTCAGCCCCTATTTCTTGGTGGGATCATTCTATACGTCTATAACGTTGTATATCCTAACCTAAGGATACCTAACATCTCGGGTGTAATATTTTACAACATTCCTGGCATGTCGGTCCCTACTTCTCGGTGAGAACATTGTATACGTCTATAACGATATATATGCTAGCCTAAGGCAACCTAACATGTCGAATGTAATATTTTACAACATTCCTGTCGTGTCGTCGCCTGCTTCTCGATGGGGACATTATATACGTCTATAACGTTGTATATTCTAACCTAACGCAACCTAACATCTGGGATGTAATATTTTACAACACTCCTGGCATGTCGGTCCCTACGTCTCCGTGGGTGCATTATATACGTCTGTAACGTTGTATATCCTAACCTAACGCAACCTAACATCTGGGATGTAATATTTTACAACATTCCTGGCGTGTCGTAGCCTACTTCTGGATGGGGACATTATATACGTCTATAACGTTATATATTATAACCTAAGGCAACCTAACATCTCTACCGTAATATTTTACAACATTCCTGGCGTGACGGCTCCTACTTCTCGATGGGGACATTATATACATCTATAACTTTATATATCTTAACCTAAGGGAACCTAACATCTCGGATGTAATATTTTACAACATTCCTGGCATGTCGATCCCTACTTCTCGGTGGAAACTTTGTATACGTCTATAACGATGTATATACTACTCTAAGGCAACCTAACATCTCGGATGTAATATTTTACAACATTCCTGACGCGTCGGTCCCTATTTCTCGGTGGGAACATTATATACGTCTATAACGTTATATATCCTAGCCTACGGCAACCTAAACTGTCGAATGTAATATTTTACAACATTCCTGGCGTGTGGTCGCCTACTTCTCGATGGGGACATTATATACATCTATAACTTTGTATATCCTAACCTAACGCAACCTAACATCTGGCATGTAATATTTTACAACATTCTTGGCATGTCGGTCCCTACGTCTCGGTGGGAACGTTATATACGTCTATAACGATATATATCCTAACCTAGGGGAACCTTACATCTCGGATGTAATATTTTACAACATTCCTGGCATGTCGGTCTCTACTTCTCGGTGGGAACATTGTATACGTCTATAACGATATATATCCTAGCCTAAGGCAACCTAACATGTCGAATGTAATATTTTACAACATTCCTAGCGTGTCGTCGCCCGCTTCTCGATGGGGACATTATATACGTCTATAACGTTGTATATTCTAACCTAACGCAACCTATCATCTGGGATGTACTATTTTACAACATTCCTGGCGTGTCGTCGCCTACTTCTGGATGGGGACATTATATACATCTATAACGTTATATATCTTAACCTAAGGGAACCTAACATCTGGGATGTAATGTTTTACAACATTCTTGGCATGTCGGTCCCTACGTCTCGGTGGGAACGTTATATAAGTCTATAACGATATATATCCTAACCTAGGGGAACCTTACATCTCGGATGTAATATTTTACAACATTCCTGGCATCTCGGTCCCTACTTCTCGGTGGAAACATTGTATACGTCTATAACGATGGATATACTACTCTGAGGCAACCTAACATCTCGGATGTAATATTTTGCAACATTCCTGACGCGTCGGTCCCTGTTTCTCGGTGGGAACATTATATACGTCTATAACATAATATAACCTACCCTAACCCATCTAGCCGCTCGCTCGTAATGTTTTACAGAATCCAGTACGTGTCGTCTCGTTCGTCTCGGTAGGGACATTGTATGCGTCTATAACGTTATATATCCTAACCTAAGGCAACCTAACATCTGGGATGTTGTATTTTACAACATTCCTGGCGGGTCGGCCTCTACTTTTCGGTGGGAACATTATATACGTCTATAACGTTTTATATCCTCACCTAAAGCAAACTAACATCTCGAATGTAGTATTTTACAACATTCCTGGCATGTCGGTCCCTACATCTCGGTGGGAACTTTCTGTACGTCTATAACGTTGTATATAATAACCTAAGGGAACCTAACATCTCGGGTGTAATATTTTACAACATTCCTGACGCGTCGGCCCCTATTTCTCGGTGGGAACATTATATACGTCTATAACGTTATATACTAGCGTAAGGCGACCTAACATCTCGGATGTAATATGTTTCAACATTCCTGTTGTGTAGGCACTTAGTTCTCCGTGGGAACATTATATACGTCTATAACGTTATATATCCTAACCTAAGGCAACCTAACATCTCGGATGTAATATTTTACTACATTCCTGGCACGTCGGCCCCTACTTCTCGGTGGGAATATTATATACGTCTATAACGTAATAGAACCTAATCTAACCCATCTAGACCCTCGCTGGTAATGTTTTACGGAATCCCGTTCGTGTCGCCCCGTACGTCACGGTGCGGACATTATATACGTCTATAACGTTATATATCCTAACCTAAGGCAACCTAATATCTCGAATGTAGTATTTCACAACATTCCTGGCGGGTCAGCCCCACTTCTCGCTGGGAACATTATATACGTCTATAACGTAATATAACCTAACCTAACCCATCTAGCTCCTCGGCGGTAATGTTTTACAAAATCCCGTTCGTGTCGTCCAGTACGTCTCGGTGCGGACATTGTATAAGTCTATAACGTTATATGTACTAACCTAAGGCAATCTAACATCTGGGATGTAGTATTTTGCAACATTCCTGGCGGTCGGATCCTAATTCTGGGTGGGAACATTATATACGTCTATACCGTTGTATATCCTAACCTAAGTAACCTAACATCTCGGATGTAGTATTTTCCAACAGTCCTGACGCGTCGGCCCCTATTTTTCGGTGGGAACATTATAGATGTCTATAACGTTATATATCCTAGCCTAAGGCGTCCTACTATGTCGAATGTAATATTTTACGTCATTCCTGGCGTGTCGGCCCGTAGATCTCGGTGATAACATTATATGCGTGTATAACATTATATATCCTAGCCTAAGGAAACCTAACATGTCAAATGTAATATTTTACAACACTTCTGGCGTGTCGTCGCCTACTTCTGGATGAGGACATTATATACATCTATAACTTTGTATATCCTAACCTAAGGCAACCTAACATCTCGGATGTAATATTTGACAACATTCCTGGAATGTCGGTCCCCTCGTCTCAGTGGGAACATTATATAAGTCTATAACGTTGTATATCCTAACCTAAGGGAACCTAACATCTCGGGTGTAATATTTTACAACATTCCTGACGCGTCGGCCCCTATTTCTCGGTGGGAATATTATATACGTCTATAACGTTATATATCCTAGCCTAAGGCATCCTAACATGTCGAATGTAATATTTTACAACATTCTGGCGTGTCGTCGCCTGCTTCTTGAAGGGGACATTATATACGTCTATAACGTTGTATATCCTAACCTAACGCAACCTAACATCTGGGTTGTTTTATTTTACAACATTCCTGGCATGTTGGTCCCTACTTCTCGGTGGCAAAATTGTATACGTCTATAACGATATATACTAGCCTAAGGCAACCTAACATCTCGGATGTAATATTTTACAACATTCTGGCGTGTCGGTCCCCACGTCTCGATCTGGACATTATATGCGTCTATAACGATATATATCCTAACCTAAAGCAACCTAACAACTCGGATGTAATAGTTTACCACATTCCTGGCGGTCCCTACATCTCGGTGGGAACATTCTATACGTCTATAACGTTGTATATCCTAACCTAAGGGAACCTAACATTCCGAGTGTAATATTTTACAACATTCCTGACGCGTCGGCCCCTATTTCTCGGTGGGAATATTATGTACATCTATAACGTTACATATCCTAGCCTAAGGCAACCTAACATGTCGAATGTAATATTTTACAACATTCTGGCGTGTCGTCGCCTGCTTCTCGAAGGGGACATTATATACGTCTATAACGTTGTACATCCTAACCTGACGTAACCTAACATCTGGGATGTAATATTTTACGACATTCCTGACGCGTCGGCCCCTATTTCTCGGTGGGAACATTATATACGTCTATCACGTTACATATCCTAGCCTAAGGCAACCTAACATATCGGATGTAATATTAAACAACATTCTGGCGTGTCGTCGCCTGCTTCTTGAAGGGGACATTATATACGTCTATAACGTTGTATATCCTAACCCAAAGCAACCTATCTTCTGGGATGTAATATTTTACAACCCTTCTGGCATGTCGGTCCCCACGTCTCGGTGGGAACATTATATAAGTCTATAACGATATATATCCTAACCTAAAGCAACCTAACAACTCGGATGTAATAGTTTACCACATTCCTGGCGGTCCCTACATCTCGGTGGGAACATTCTATACGTCTATAACGTTGTATATCCTAACCTAAGGGAACCTAACATTTCGGGTGTAATATTTTACAACATTCCTGACGCGTCGGCCCCTATTTCTCGGTGGAAACATTACATACGTCTATCATGTTATATATCCTAGTCTAAGGCAACCTAACATATCGGATGTAATATTTTACAACATTCTGGCGTGTCGTCGCCTGGTTCTCGATGGGGACATTAGATACGTCTATAACGTTGTACATCCTAACCTAAGGCAACCTAACATATCGGATGTAATATTTAACAACATTCCTGGCATGTTGGTCCCTACTTTTCGGTGGCAAAATTGTATACGTCGATAACGATATATACTAGCCTAAGGCAACCAAACATCTCGGATGTAATATTTTACAACATTCTGGCTTGTAGGTCCCCACGTCTCGATCTGGACATTATATGCGTCTATAACGATATATATCCTAACCTAAAGCAACCTAACATCTCGGGTGTAATATTTTACAACAGTCCTGACGCGTCGGCCCCTATTTCTCGGTGGGAACATTATATATGTCTATAACGTTATATATCCTAGCCTAAGGCGTCCTACTATGTCGAATGTAATATTTTACGTCATTCCTGGCGTGTCGGCCCGTAGATCTCGGTGATAACATTATATGCGTGTATAACATTGTATATCCTAGCCTAAGGAAACCTAACATGTCAAATGTAATATTTTACAACACTTCTGGCGTGTCGTCGCCTACTTCTGGATGAGGACATTATATACATCTATAACTTTGTATATCCTAACCTAAGGGAACCTAACATCTCGGGTGTAATATTTTACAACATTCCTGACGCGTCGGACCCTATTTCTCGGTGGGAATATTATATACGTCTATAACGTTATATATCCTAGCCTAAGGCATCCTAACATGTCGAATGTAATATTTTGCAACATTCTGGCGTGTCGTCGCCTGCTTCTTGAAGGGGACATTATATACATCTATAACGTTGTATATCCTAACCTAACGCAACCTAACATCTGGGTTGTTTTATTTTACAACATTCCTGACGCGTCGGTCCCTACTTCTCGGTGGGAACATTGTATACGTCTATAACGATATATGTCCTAACCTAAAGCAACCTAACAACTCGGATGTAATATTTTACAACATTCCTGGCATGTCGGTCCCTACATCTCGGTGGGAACATTCTATACGTCTATAACGTTGTATATCCTAACCTAAGGGAACCTAACATTTCGGGTGTAATATTTTACAACATTCCTGACGCGTCGGCCCCTATTTCTCGGTGGGAATATTATATACGTCTATAACGTTATATATCCTAGCCTAAGGCATCCTAACATGTCGAATGTAATATTTTACAACATTCTGGCGTGTCGTCGCCTGCTTCTTGAAGGGGACATTATATACGTCTATAACGTTGTATATCCTAACCTAACGCAACCTAACATCTGGGTTGTTTTATTTTACAACATTCCTGGCATGTTGGTCCCTACTTCTCGGTGGCAAAATTGTATACGTCTATAACGATATATACTAGCCTAAGGCAACCTAACATCTCGGATGTAATATTTTACAACATTCTGGCTTGTTGGTCCCCACGTCTCGATCTGTACATTATATGCGTCTATAACGATATATATCCTAACCTAAAGCAACCTAACATCTCGGGTGTAATATTTTGCAACAGTCCTGACGCGTCGGCCCCTATTTCTCGGTGGGAACATTATATATGTCTATAACGTTATATATCCTAGCCTAAGGCGTCCTACTATGTCGAATGTAATATTTTACGTCATTCCTGGCGTGTCGGCCCGTAGATCTCGGTGATAACATTATATGCGTGTATAACATTATATATCCTAGCCTAAGGAAACCTAACATGTCAAATGTAATATTTTACAACACTTCTGGCGTGTCGTCGCCTACTTCTGGATGAGGACATTATATACATCTATAACTTTGTATATCCTAACCTAAGGCAACCTAACATCTCGGATGTAATATTTGACAACATTCCTGGAATGTCGGTCCCCTCGTCTCAGTGGGAACATTATATAAGTCTATAACGTTGTATATCCTAACCTAAGGGAACCTAACATCTCGGGTGTAATATTTTACAACATTCCTGACGCGTCGGCCCCTATTTCTCGGTGGGAATATTATATACGTCTATAACGTTATATATCCTAGCCTAAGGCATCCTAACATGTCGAATGTAATATTTTACAACATTCTGGCGTGTCGTCGCCTGCTTCTTGAAGGGGACATTATATACGTCTATAACGTTGTATATCCTAACCTAACGCAACCTAACATCTGGGTTGTTTTATTTTACAACATTCCTGGCATGTTGGTCCCTACTTCTCGGTGGCAAAATTGTATACGTCTATAACGATATATACTAGCCTAAGGCAACCTAACATCTCGGATGTAATATTTTACAACATTCTGGCGTGTCGGTCCCCACGTCTCGATCTGGACATTATATGCGTCTATAACGATATATATCCTAACCTAAAGCAACCTAACAACTCGGATGTAATAGTTTACCACATTCCTGGCGGTCCCTACATCTCGGTGGGAACATTCTATACGTCTATAACGTTGTATATCCTAACCTAAGGGAACCTAACATTCCGAGTGTAATATTTTACAACATTCCTGACGCGTCGGCCCCTATTTCTCGGTGGAAACATTACATACGTCTATCATGTTATATATCCTAGCCTAAGGCAACCTAACATATCGGATGTAATATTTTACAACATTCTGGCGTGTCGTCGCCTGCTTCTCGATGGGGACATTAGATACGTCTATAACGTTGTATATCCTAACCTAAGGGAACCTAACATCTCAGATGTAATATTTTACAACATTCTGGCGTGTCGTCGCCTACTTCTCGATCGGGACATTATATACGTCTATAACGTTAATATCCGAACCCAAAGCAACCTATCTTCTGGGATGTAATATTTCACAACCTTTCTGGCATGTCGGTCCCTACATCTCGGTGGGAACATTCTATACGTCTATAACGTTGTATATCCTAACCTAAGGGAACCTAACATCTCGGGTGTAATATTTTACAACATTCCTGACGCGTCGGCCCCTATTTCTCGGTGGGAATATTATATACGTCTATCAAGTTACATATCCTAGCCTAAGGCAACCTAACATATCGGATGTAATATTTTACAACATTCTGGCGTGTCGTCGCCTGCTTCTCCATGGGGACATTAGATACGTCTATAACGTTGTATATCCTAACCTAAGGGAACCTAACATCTCGGATGTAATATTTTACAACATTCTGGCGTGTCGTCGCCTGCTTCTTGAAGGGGACATTATATACGTCTATAACGTTGTATATCCTAACCCAAAGCAACCTATCTTCTGGGATGTAATATTTTACATCCTTTCTGGCATGTCGGTCCCCACGTCTCGGTGGGAACATTATATAAGTCTATAACGATATATATCCTAACCTAAAGCAACCTAACAACTCGGATGTAATAGTTTACCACATTCCTGGCGGTCCCTACATCTCGGTGGGAACATTCTATACGTCTATAACGTTGTATATCCTAACCTAAGGGAACCTAACATTTCGGGTGTAATATTTTACAACATTCCTGACGCGTCGGCCCCTACTTCTCTGTGGTAACATTATATACGTCTATAACGTTGTATATGCTAACCTAAGGGAACCTAACATCTCGGGTGTAATATTTTACAACATTCCTGTCGCGTCGGCCCCTATTTCTCGGTGGGAATATTATATACGTCTATAACGTTACATATCCTAGCCTAAGGCAACCTAACATGTCGAATGTAATATTTTACAACATTCTGGCGTGTCGTCGCCTGCTTCTCGAAGGGGACATTATATACGTCTATAACGTTGTACATCCTAACCTGACGTAACCTAACATCTGGGATGTAATATTTTACGACATTCCTGACGCGTCGGCCCCTATTTCTCGGTGGGAACATTATATACGTCTATCACGTTACATATCCTAGCCTAAGGCAACCTAACATATCGGATGTAATATTAAACAACATTCTGGCGTGTCGTCGCCTGCTTCTTGAAGGGGACATTATATACGTCTATAACGTTGTATATCCTAACCCAAAGCAACCTATCTTCTGGGATGTAATATTTTACAACCCTTCTGGCATGTCGGTCCCCACGTCTCGGTGGGAACATTATATAAGTCTATAACGATATATATCCTAACCTAAAGCAACCTAACAACTCGGATGTAATAGTTTACCACATTCCTGGCGGTCCCTACATCTCGGTGGGAACATTCTATACGTCTATAACGTTGTATATCCTAACCTAAGGGAACCTAACATTTCGGGTGTAATATATTACAACATTCCTGACGCGTCGGCCCCTACTTCTCTGTGGTAACATTATATACGTCTATCACGTTACATATCCTAGCCTAAGGCAACCTAACATATCGGATGTAATATTAAACAACATTCTGGCGTGTCGTCGCCTGCTTCTTGAAGGGGACATTATATACGTCTATAACGTTGTATATCCTAACCCAAAGCAACCTATCTTCTGGGATGTAATATTTTACAACCTTTCTGGCATGTCGGTCCCCACGTCTCGGTGGGAACATTATATAAGTCTATAACGATATATATCCTAACCTAAAGCAACCTAACAACTCGGATGTAATAGTTTACCACATTCCTGGCGGTCCCTACATCTCGGTGAGAACATTCTATACGTCTATAACGTTGTACATCCTAACCTAAGGCAACCTAACATATCGGATGTAATATTTAACAACATTCCTGGCATGTTGGTCCCTACTTCTCGGTGGCAAAATTGTATACGTCTATAACGATATATACTAGCCTAAGGCAACCTAACATCTCGGATGTAATATTTTACAACATTCTGGCGTGTCGGTCCCCACGTCTCGATCTGGACATTATATGCGTCTATAACGATATATATCCTAACCTAACGCAACCTAACATCTGGTATGTAATATTTTACAACATTCCCGACGCATCGGCCCCTATTTATCGGTGGAAACATTACATACGTCTATCATGTTATATATCCTAGCCTAAGGCAACCTAACATATCGGATGTAATATTTTACAACATTCTGGCGTGTCGTCGCCTGCTTCTCGATGGGGACATTAGATACGTCTATAACGTTGTACATCCTAACCTAAGGCAACCTAACATATCGGATGTAATATTTAACAACATTCCTGGCATGTTGGTCCCTACTTCTCGGTGGCAAAATTGTATACGTCTATAACGATATATACTAGCCTAAGGCAACCTATCATCTCGGATGTAATATGTTACAACATTCTGGCGTGTCGGTCCCCACGTCTCGATCTGGACATTATATGCGTCTATAACGATATATATCCTAACCTAACGCAACCTAACATCTGGTATGTAATATTTTACAACATTCCCGACGCATCGGCCCCTATTTCTCGGTGGAAACATTACATACGTCTATCATGTTATATATCCTAGCCTAAGGCAACCTAACATATCGGATGTAATATGTTACAACATTCTGGCGTGTCGTCGCCTGCTTCTCCATGGGGACATTAGATACGTCTATAACGTTGTATATCCTAACCCAAAGCAACCTATCATCTGGGATGTAATATTTTACAACATTCTGGCGTGTCGTCGTCTTCTTCTCGAAGGGGACATTATATACATCTATTACGTTGTATATCCTAACCTAACGCAACCTAACATCTGGGATGTAATATTTTACAACATTCCTGACGCGTCGGCCCCTATTTCTCGGTGGAAACATTACATACGTCTATCATGTTATATATCCTAGCCTTAATATTTGTAAGTCTATAACGATATATACCCTAACCTAAAGCAACCTAACAACTGGGATGTAATATTTTACAACATTCCTGGCATGTCGGTCCATACATCTCGTTGGGAACATTCTATACGTCTATAACGTTGTATATCCTAACCTAAGGGAACCTAACATTTCGGGTGTAATATATTACAACATTCCTGACGCGTCGGCCCCTACTTCTCTGTGGTAACATTATATACGTCTATCACGTTACATATCCTAGCCTAAGGCAACCTAACATATCGGATGTAATATTAAACAACATTCTGGCGTGTCGTCGCCTGCTTCTTGAAGGGGACATTATATACGTCTATAACGTTGTATATCCTAACCCAAAGCAACCTATCTTCTGGGATGTAATATTTTACAACCTTTCTGGCATGTCGGTCCCCACGTCTCGGTGGGAACATTATATAAGTCTATAACGATATATATCCTAACCTAAAGCAACCTAACAACTCGGATGTAATAGTTTACCACATTCCTGGCGGTCCCTACATCTCGGTGAGAACATTCTATACGTCTATAACGTTGTACATCCTAACCTAAGGCAACCTAACATATCGGATGTAATATTTAACAACATTCCTGGCATGTTGGTCCCTACTTCTCGGTGGCAAAATTGTATACGTCTATAACGATATATACTAGCCTAAGGCAACCTAACATCTCGGATGTAATATTTTACAACATTCTGGCGTGTCGGTCCCCACGTCTCGATCTGGACATTATATGCGTCTATAACGATATATATCCTAACCTAACGCAACCTAACATCTGGTATGTAATATTTTACAACATTCCCGACGCATCGGCCCCTATTTATCGGTGGAAACATTACATACGTCTATCATGTTATATATCCTAGCCTAAGGCAACCTAACATATCGGATGTAATATTTTACAACATTCTGGCGTGTCGTCGACTGCTTCTCGATGGGGACATTAGATACGTCTATAACGTTGTACATCCTAACCTAAGGCAACCTAACATATCGGATGTAATATTTAACAACATTCCTGGCATGTTGGTCCCTACTTCTCGGTGGCAAAATTGTATACGTCTATAACGATATATACTAGCCTAAGGCAACCTAACATCTCGGATGTAATATGTTACAACATTCTGGCGTGTCGGTCCCCACGTCTCGATCTGGACATTATATGCGTCTATAACGATATATATCCTAACCTAACGCAACCTAACATCTGGTATGTAATATTTTACAACATTCCCGACGCATCGGCCCCTATTTCTCGGTGGAAACATTACATACGTCTATCATGTTATATATCCTAGCCTAAGGCAACCTAACATATCGGATGTAATATGTTACAACATTCTGGCGTGTCGTCGCCTGCTTCTCCATGGGGACATTAGATACGTCTATAACGTTGTATATCCTAACCCAAAGCAACCTATCATCTGGGATGTAATATTTTACAACATTCTGGCGTGTCGTCGTCTTCTTCTCGAAGGGGACATTATATACATCTATTACGTTGTATATCCTAACCTAACGCAACCTAACATCTGGGATGTAATATTTTACAACATTCCTGACGCGTCGGCCCCTATTTCTCGGTGGAAACATTACATACGTCTATCATGTTATATATCCTAGCCTTAATATTTGTAAGTCTATAACGATATATACCCTAACCTAAAGCAACCTAACAACTGGGATGTAATATTTTACAACATTCCTGGCATGTCGGTCCATACATCTCGTTGGGAACATTCTATACGTCTATAACGTTGTATATCCTAACCTAAGGGAACCTAACATTTCGGGTGTAATATATTACAACATTCCTGACGCGTCGGCCCCTACTTCTCTGTGGTAACATTATATACGTCTATCACGTTACATATCCTAGCCTAAGGCAACCTAACATATCGGATGTAATATTAAACAACATTCTGGCGTGTCGTCGCCTGCTTCTTGAAGGGGACATTATATACGTCTATAACGTTGTATATCCTAACCCAAAGCAACCTATCTTCTGGGATGTAATATTTTACAACCTTTCTGGCATGTCGGTCCCCACGTCTCGGTGGGAACATTATATAAGTCTATAACGATATATATCCTAACCTAAAGCAACCTAACAACTCGGATGTAATAGTTTACCACATTCCTGGCGGTCCCTACATCTCGGTGGGAACATTCTATACGTCTATAACGTTGTACATCCTAACCTAAGGCAACCTAACATATCGGATGTAATATTTAACAACATTCCTGGCATGTTGGTCCCTACTTCTCGGTGGCAAAATTGTATACGTCTATAACGATATATACTAGCCTAAGGCAACCTAACATCTCGGATGTAATATTTTACAACATTCTGGCGTGTCGGTCCCCACGTCTCGATCTGGACATTATATGCGTCTATAACGATATATATCCTAACCTAACGCAACCTAACATCTGGTATGTAATATTTTACAACATTCCCGACGCATCGGCCCCTATTTCTCGGTGGAAACATTACATACGTCTATCATGTTATATATCCTAGCCTAAGGCAACCTAACATATCGGATGTAATATTTTACAACATTCTGGCGTGTCGTCGCCTGCTTCTCGATGGGGACATTAGATACGTCTATAACGTTGTACATCCTAACCTAAGGCAACCTAACATATCGGATGTAATATTTAACAACATTCCTGGCATGTTGGTCCCTACTTCTCGGTGGCAAAATTGTATACGTCTATAACGATATATACTAGCCTAAGGCAACCTAACATCTCGGATGTAATATGTTACAACATTCTGGCGTGTCGGTCCCCACGTCTCGATCTGGACATTATATGCGTCTATAACGATATATATCCTAACCTAACGCAACCTAACATCTGGTATGTAATATTTTACAACATTCCCGACGCATCGGCCCCTATTTCTCGGGGGAAACATTACATACGTCTATCATGTTATATATCCTAGCCTAAGGCAACCTAACATATCGGATGTAATATTTTACAACATTCTGGCGTGTCGTCGCCTGCTTCTCCATGGGGACATTAGATACGTCTATAACGTTGTATATCCTAACCTAAGGGAACCTAACATCTCGGATGTAATATTTTACAACATTCTGGCGTGTCGTCGCCTGCTTCTTGAAGGGGACATTATATACGTCTATAACGTTGTATATCCTAACCCAAAGCAACCTATCTTCTGGGATGTAATATTTTACATCCTTTCTGGCATGTGGGTCCCCACGTCTCGGTGGGAACATTATATAAGTCTATAACGATATATATCCTAACCTAAAGCAACCTAACAACTCGGATGTAATAGTTTACCACATTCCTGGCGGTCCCTACATCTCGGTGGGAACATTCTATACGTCTATAACGTTGTATATCCTAACCTAAGGGAACCTAACATTTCGGGTGTAATATTTTACAACATTCCTGACGCGTCGGCCCCTACTTCTCTGTGGTAACATTATATACGTCTATAACGTTGTATATGCTAACCTAAGGGAACCTAACATCTCGGGTGTAATATTTTACAACATTCCTGTCGCGTCGGCCCCTATTTCTCGGTGGGAATATTATATACGTCTATAACGTTACATATCCTAGCCTAAGGCAACCTAACATGTCGGATGTAATATTTTACAACATTCTGGCGTGTCGTCGTCTTCTTCTCGAAGGGGACATTATATACGTCTATTACGTTGTATATCCTAACCTAACGCAACCTAACATCTGGGATGTAATATTTTACAACATTCCTGACGCGTCGGCCCCTATTTCTCGGTGGAAACATTACATACGTCTATCATGTTATATATCCTAGCCTTAATATTTGTAAGTCTATAACGATATATACCCTAACCTAAAGCAACCTAACAACTGGGATGTAATATTTTACAACATTCCTGGCATGTCGGTCCATACATCTCGTTGGGAACATTCTATACGTCTATAACGTTGTATATCCTAACCTAAGGGAACCTAACATTTCGGGTGTAATATATTACAACATTCCTGACGCGTCGGCCCCTACTTCTCTGTGGTAACATTATATACGTCTATCACGTTACATATCCTAGCCTAAGGCAACCTAACATATCGGATGTAATATTAAACAACTTTCTGGCGTGTCGTCGCCTGCTTCTTGAAGGGGACATTATATACGTCTATAACGTTGTATATCCTAACCCAAAGCAACCTATCTTCTGGGATGTAATATTTTACAACCTTTCTGGCATGTCGGTCCCCACGTCTCGGTGGGAACATTATATAAGTCTATAACGATATATATCCTAACCTAAAGCAACCTAACAACTCGGATGTAATAGTTTACCACATTCCTGGCGGTCCCTACATCTCGGTGGGAACATTCTATACGTCTATAACGTTGTATATCCTAACCTAAGGGAACCTAACATTTCGGGTGTAATATTTTACAACATTCCTGACGCGTCGGCCCCTATTTCTCGGTGGAAACATTACATACGTCTATCATGTTATATATCCTAGGCTAAGCCAACCTAACATATCGGATGTAATATTTTACAACATTCTGGCGTGTCGTCGCCTGGTTCTCGATGGGGACATTAGATACGTCTATAACGTTGTACATCCTAACCTAAGGCAACCTAACATATCGGATGTAATATTTAACAACATTCCTGGCATGTTGGTCCCTACTTTTCGGTGGCAAAATTGTATACGTCTATAACGATATATACTAGCCTAAGGCAACCTAACATCTCGGATGTAATATTTTACAACATTCTGGCTTGTCGGTCCCCACGTCTCGATCTGGACATTATATGCGTCTATAACGATATATATCCTAACCTAAAGCAACCTAACATCTCGGGTGTAATATTTTACAACAGTCCTGACGCGTCGGCCCCTATTTCTCGGTGGGAACATTATATATGTCTATAACGTTATATATCCTAGCCTAAGGCGTCCTACTATGTCGAATGTAATATTTTACGTCATTCCTGGCGTGTCGGCCCGTAGATCTCGGTGATAACATTATATGCGTGTATAACATTATATATCCTAGCCTAAGGAAACCTAACATGTCAAATGTAATATTTTACAACACTCCTGGCGTGTCGTCGCCTACTTCTGGATGAGGACATTATATACATCTATAACTTTGTATATCCTAACATAAGGCAACCTAACATCTCGGATGTAATATTTGACAACATTCCTGGAATGTCGGTCCCCTCGTCTCAGTGGGAACATTATATAAGTCTATAACGTTGTATGTCCTAACCTAACGCAACCTAACATCTCGGATGTAATATTTTACAACATTCCTGGCATGTCGTCGCCTGCTTCTTGAATGGGACTTTATATACGTCCATAACGTTGTATATCCTAACCTAACGCAACCTAACATCTGGGTTGTTTTATTTTACAACATTCCTGACGTGTCGGTCCCTACTTCTCGGTGGGAACATTGTATACGTCTGTAACGATATATGTCCTAGCCTAAGGTAACCTAACATCTCGCATGTAATATTTTACAACATTCCTGGCGTGTTGTCGCCTGCTTCTCGATGGGGACATTACATACGTCTATAACGTTGTGTATCCTAACCCAAAGCAACCTAACTTCTGGGATGTAATATTTTACAACATTCCGGGCATGTCGGTCCCCGTGTCTCGGTGGGAACATTATATAAGTCTATAACGATATATATCCTAACCTAAAGCAACCTAACAACTCGGATGTAATATTTTACAACATTCCTGGCATGTCAGTCCCTACATCTCGGTGGGAACATTCTATACGTCTATAACGTTGTATATCCTAACCTAAGGGAACCTAACATTTCGGGTGTAATATTTTACAACATTCCTGACGCGTCGGCCCCTATTTCTCGGTGGGAATATTATATACGTCTATAACGTTATATATCCTAGCCTAAGGCATCCTAACATGTCGAATGTAATATTTTACAACATTCTGGCGTGTCGTCGCCTGCTTCTTGAAGGGGACATTATATACGTCTATAACGTTGTATATCCTAACCTAACGCAACCTAACATCTGGGTTGTTTTATTTTACAACATTCCTGACGCGTCGGTCCCTACTTCTCGGTGGGAACATTGTATACGTCTATAACGATATATGTCCTAACCTAAAGCAACCTAACAACTCGGATGTAATATTTTACAACATTCCTGGCATGTCGGTCCCTACATCTCGGTGGGAACATTCTATACGTCTATAACGTTGTATATCCTAACCTAAGGGAACCTAACATTTCGGGTGTAATATTTTACAACATTCCTGACGCGTCGGCCCCTATTTCTCGGTGGGAATATTATATACGTCTATAAAGTTACATATCCTAGCCTAAGGCAACCTAACATGTCGAATGTAATATTTTACAACATTCTGGCGTGTCGTCTCCTGCTTCTCGAAAGGGACATTATATACGTCTATAACGTTGTACATCCTAACCTGACGTAACCTAACATCTGGGATGTAATATTTTACGACATTCCTGACGCGTCGGCCCCTATTTCTCGGTGGGAACATTATATACGTCTATCACGTTATATATCCTAGCCTAAGGCAACCTAACCTATCGGATGTAATATTAAACAACATTCTGGCGTGTCGTCGCCTGCTTCTTGAAGGGGAAATTATATACGTCTATAACGTTGTTTATCCTAACCCAAAGCAACCTATCTTCTGGGATGAAATATTTTACAACCTTTCTGGCATGTCGGTCCCCACGTCTCGGTGGGAATATTATATAAGTCTATAACGATATATATCCTAACCTAAAGCAACCTAACAACTCGGATGTAATAGTTTACCACATTCCTGGCGGTCCCTACATCTCGGTGGGAACATTCTATACGTCTATAACGTTGTACATCCTAACCTAAGGCAACCTAACATATCGGATGTAATATTTAACAACATTCCTGGCATGTTGGTCCCTACTTCTCGGTGGCAAAATTGTATACGTCTATAACGATATATACTAGCCTAAGGCAACCTAACATCTCGGATGTAATATTTTACAACATTCTGGCGTGTCGGTCCCCACGTCTCGATCTGGACATTATATGCGTCTATAACGATATATATCCTAACCTAACGCAACCTAACATCTGGTATGTAATATTTTACAACATTCCCGACGCATCGGCCCCTATTTCTCGGTGGAAACATTACATACGTCTATCATGTTATATATCCTAGCCTAAGGCAACCTAACATATCGGATGTAATATTTTACAACATTCTGGCGTGTCGTCGCCTGCTTCTCGAAGGGGACATTATATACGTCTATTTCGTTGTATATCCTAACCTAACGCAACTTAACATCTGGGATGTAATATTTTACAACATACCTGACGCGTCGGCCCCTATTTCTCGGTGGAAACATTACATACGTCTATCATGTTATATATCCTAGCCTAAGGCAACCTAACATATCGGATGTAATATTTTACAACATTCTGGCGTGTCGTCGCCTACTTCTCGATGGGGACATTAGATACGTCTATAACGTTGTATATCCTAACCTAAGGGAACCTAACATCTCGGATGTAATATTTTACAACATTCTGGCGTGTCGTCGCCTGCTTCTTGAAGGGGACATTATATACGTCTATAACGTTGTATATCCTAACCCAAAGCAACCTATCTTCTGGGATGTAATATTTTACATCCTTTCTGGCATGTGGGTCCCCACGTCTCGGTGGGAACATTATATAAGTCTATAACGATATATATCCTAACCTAAAGCAACCTAACAACTCGGATGTAATAGTTTACCACATTCCTGGCGGTCCCTACATCTCGGTGGGAACATTCTATACGTCTATAACGTTGTATATCCTAACCTAAGGGAACCTAACATTTCGGGTGTAATATTTTACAACATTCCTGACGCGTCGGCCCCTACTTCTCTGTGGTAACATTATATACGTCTATAACGTTGTATATGCTAACCTAAGGGAACCTAACATCTCGGGTGTAATATTTTACAACATTCCTGTCGCGTCGGCCCCTATTTCTCGGTGGGAATATTATATACGTCTATAACGTTACATATCCTAGCCTAAGGCAACCTAACATGTCGGATGTAATATTTTACAACATTCTGGCATGTCGTCGCCTGCTTCTCGATGGGGACATTAGATACGTCTATAACGTTGTATATCCTAACCCAAAGCAACCTATCATCTGGGATGTAATATTTTACAACATTCTGGCGTGTCGTCGTCTTCTTCTCGAAGGGGACATTATATACGTCTATTACGTTGTATATCCTAACCTAACGCAACCTAACATCTGGGATGTAATATTTTACAACATTCCTGACGCGTCGGCCCCTATTTCTCGGTGGAAACATTACATACGTCTATCATGTTATATATCCTAGCCTTAATATTTGTAAGTCTATAACGATATATACCCTAACCTAAAGCAACCTAACAACTGGGATGTAATATTTTACAACATTCCTGGCATGTCGGTCCATACATCTCGTTGGGAACATTCTATACGTCTATAACGTTGTATATCCTAACCTAAGGGAACCTAACATTTCGGGTGTAATATATTACAACATTCCTGACGCGTCGGCCCCTACTTCTCTGTGGTAACATTATATACGTCTATCACGTTACATATCCTAGCCTAAGGCAACCTAACATATCGGATGTAATATTAAACAACATTCTGGCGTGTCGTCGCCTGCTTCTTGAAGGGGACATTATATACGTCTATAACGTTGTATATCCTAACCCAAAGCAACCTATCTTCTGGGATGTAATATTTTACAACCTTTCTGGCATGTCGGTCCCCACGTCTCGGTGGGAACATTATATAAGTCTATAACGATATATATCCTAACCTAAAGCAACCTTACAACTCGGATGTAATAGTTTACCACATTCCTGGCGGTCCCTACATCTCGGTCGGAACATTCTATACGTCTATAACGTTGTATATCCTAACCTAAGGGAACCTAACATTTCGGGTGTAATATTTTACAACATTCCTGACGCGTCGGCCCCTATTTCTCGGTGGAAACATTACATACGTCTATCATGTTATATATCCTAGGCTAAGGCAACCTAACATATCGGATGTAATATTTTACAACATTCTGGCGTGTCGTCGCCTGGTTCTCGATGGGGACATTAGATACGTCTATAACGTTGTACATCCTAACCTAAGGCAACCTAACATATCGGATGTAATATTTAACAACATTCCTGGCATGTTGGTCCCTACTTTTCGGTGGCAAAATTGTATACGTCTATAACGATATATACTAGCCTAAGGCAACCTAACATCTCGGATGTAATATTTTACAACATTCTGGCGTGTCGGTCCCCACGTCTCGATCTGGACATTATATGCGTCTATAACGATATATATCCTAACCTAAAGCAACCTAACATCTCGGGTGTAATATTTTACTACAGTCCTGACGCGTCGGCCCCTATTTCTCGGTGGGAACATTATATATGTCTATAACGTTATATATCCTAGCCTAAGGCGACCTACTATGTCGAATGTAATATTTTACGTCATTCCTGGCGTGTCGTCCCGTAGATCTCGGTGATAACATTATATGCGTGTATAACATTACATATCCTAGCCTAAGGAAACCTAACATGTCGAATGTAATATTTTACAACATTCTGGCGTGTCGTCGCCTGCTTCTCGAAAGGGACATTATATACGTCTATAACGTTGTACATCCTAACCTAAGGCAACCTAACATATCGGATGTAATATTTAACAACATTCCTGGCATGTTGGTCCCTACTTCTCGGTGGCAAAATTGTATACGTCTATAACGATATATACTAGCCTAAGGCAACCTAACATCTCGGATGTAATATGTTACAACATTCTGGCGTGTCGGTCCCCACGTCTCGATCTGGACATTATATGCGTCTATAACGATATATATCCTAACCTAACGCAACCTAACATCTGGTATGTAATATTTTACAACATTCCTGACGCGTCGGCCCCTACTTCTCTGTGGTAACATTATATACGTCTATCACGTTACATATCCTAGCCTAAGGCAACCTAACATATCGGATGTAATATTAAACAACATTCTGGCGTGTCGTCGCCTGCTTCTTGAAGGGGACATTATATACGTCTATAACGTTGTATATCCTAACCCAAAGCAACCTATCTTCTGGGATGTAATATTTTACAACCTTTCTGGCATGTCGGTCCCCACGTCTCGGTGGGAACATTATATAAGTCTATAACGATATATATCCTAACCTAAAGCAACCTAACAACTCGGATGTAATAGTTTACCACATTCCTGGCGGTCCCTACATCTCGGTCGGAACATTCTATACGTCTATAACGTTGTATATCCTAACCTAAGGGAACCTAACATTTCGGGTGTAATATTTTACAACATTCCTGACGCGTCGGCCCCTATTTCTCGGTGGAAACATTACATACGTCTATCATGTTATATATCCTAGGCTAAGGCAACCTAACATATCGGATGTAATATTTTACAACATTCTGGCGTGTCGTCGCCTGGTTCTCGATGGGGACATTAGATACGTCTATAACGTTGTACATCCTAACCTAAGGCAACCTAACATATCGGATGTAATATTTAACAACATTCCTGGCATGTTGGTCCCTACTTTTCGGTGGCAAAATTGTATACGTCTATAACGATATATACTAGCCTAAGGCAACCTAACATCTCGGATGTAATATTTTACAACATTCTGGCGTGTCGGTCCCCACGTCTCGATCTGGACATTATATGCGTCTATAACGATATATATCCTAACCTAAAGCAACCTAACATCTCGGGTGTAATATTTTACTACAGTCCTGACGCGTCGGCCCCTATTTCTCGGTGGGAACATTATATATGTCTATAACGTTATATATCCTAGCCTAAGGCGACCTACTATGTCGAATGTAATATTTTACGTCATTCCTGGCGTGTCGTCCCGTAGATCTCGGTGATAACATTATATGCGTGTATAACATTACATATCCTAGCCTAAGGAAACCTAACATGTCGAATGTAATATTTTACAACATTCTGGCGTGTCGTCGCCTGCTTCTCGAAAGGGACATTATATACGTCTATAACGTTGTACATCCTAACCTGATGTAACCTAACATCTGGGATGTAATATTTTACGACATTCCTGACGCGTCTGCCCCTATTTCTCGGTGGGAACATTATATACGTCTATCACGTTACATATCCTAGCCTAAGGCAACCTAACATATCGGATGTAATATTAAACAACATTCTGGCGTGTCGTCGCCTGCTTCTTGAAGGGGAAACTATATACGTCTATAACGTTGTATATCCTAACCCAAAGCAACCTATCTTCTGGGATGTAATATTTTACAACCTTTCTGGCATGTCGGTCCCCACGTCTCGGTGGGAATATTATATAAGTCTATAACGATATATATCCTAACCTAAAGCAACCTAACAACTCGGATGTAATAGTTTACCACATTCCTGGCGGTCCCTACATCTCGGTGGGAACATTCTATACGTCTATAACGTTGTACATCCTAACCTAAGGCAACCTAACATATCGGATGTAATATTTAACAACATTCCTGGCATGTTGGTCCCTACTTCTCGGTGGCAAAATTGTATACGTCTATAACGATATATACTAGCCTAAGGCAACCTAACATCTCGGATGTAATATTTTACAACATTCTGGCGTGTCGGTCCCCACGTCTCGATCTGGACATTATATGCGTCTATAACGATATATATCCTAACCTAAAGCAACCTAACATCTCGGGTGTAATATTTTACTACAGTCCTGACGCGTCGGCCCCTATTTCTCGGTGGGAACATTATATATGTCTATAACGTTATATATCCTAGCCTAAGGCGACCTACTATGTCGAATGTAATATTTTACGTCATTCCTGGCGTGTCGGCCCGTAGATCTCGGTGATAACATTATATGCGTGTATAACATTATATATCCTAGCCTAAGGAAACCTAACATGTCAAATGTAATATTTTACAACACTCCTGGCGTGTCGTCGCCTACTTCTGGATGAGGACATTATATACATCTATAACTTTGTATATCCTAACCTAAGGCAACCTAACATCTCGGATGTAATATTTGACAACATTCCTGGAATGTCGGTCCCCTCGTCTCAGTAGGAACATTATATAAGTCTATAACGTTGTATGTCCTAACCTAACGCAACCTAACATCTCGGATGTAATATTTTACAACATTCCTGGCATGTCGTCGCCTGCTTCTTGAATGGGACATTATATACTTCCATAACGTTGTATATCCTAACCTAACGCAACCTAACATCTGGGTTGTTTTATTTTACAACATTCCTGACGCGTCGGTCCCTACTTCTCGGTGGGAACATTGTATACGTCTATAACGATATATGTCCTAGCCTAAGGTAACCTAACATCTCGCATGTAATATTTTACAACATTCCTGGCGTGTTGTCGCCTGCTTCTCGATGGGGACATTATATACGTCTATAACGTTGTGTATCCTAACCCAAAGCAACCTAACTTCTGGGATGTAATATTTTACAACATTCCGGGCATGTCGGTCCCCGCGTCTCGGTGGGAACATTATATAAGTCTATAACGATATATATCCTAACCTAAAGCTACCTAACAACTCGGATGTAATATTTTACAACATTCCTGGCATGTCGGTCCCTACATCTCGGTGGGAACATTCTATACGTCTATAACGTTGTATATCCTAACCTAAGGGAACCTAACATCTCGGGTGTAATATTTTACAACATTCCTGACGCTTCGGCCCCTATTTCTCGGTGGGAATATTATATACGTCTATAACGTTATATATCCTAGCCTAAGGCATCCTAACATGTCGAATGTAATATTTTACAACATTCTGGCGTATCGTCGCCCGCTTCTTGAAGGGAACATTATATACGTCTATAACGTTGTATATCCTAACCTAACGCAACCTAACATCTGGGTTGTTTTATTTTACAACATTCCTGACGCGTCGGTCCCTACTTCTCGGTGGGAACATTGTATACGTCTATAACGATATATGTCCTAACCTAAAGCAACCTAACAACTCGGATCTAATATTTTACAACATTCTGGCGTGTCGTCGCCTGCTTCTCGATGGGGACATTAGATACGTCTATAACGTCATATATCCTAACCTAAGGGAAACAACATCTCGGGTGTAATATTTTACAACATTCCTGGCGTGTCGTTGCCTACTTCTCGATGGGGACATTATATACATCTATAACGTTGTATATCCTAACCCAAAGCAACCTATCTTCTGGGATGTAATATTTTACAACCTTTCTGGCATGTCGGTCCCCACGTCTCGGTGGGAACATTATATAAGTCTATAACGATATATATCCTAACCTAAAGCAACCTAACAACTCGGATGTAATAGTTTACCACATTCCTGGCGGTCCCTACATCTCGGTGGGAACATTCTATACGTCTATAACGTTGTACATCCTAACCTAAGGCAACCTAACATATCGGATGTAATATTTAACAACATTCCTGGCATGTTGGTCCCTACTTCTCGGTGGCAAAATTGTATACGTCTATAACGATATATACTAGCCTAAGGCAACCTAACATCTCGGATGTAATATTTTACAACATTCTGGCGTGTCGGTCCCCACGTCTGGATCTGGACATTATATGCGTCTATAACGATATGTATCCTAACCTAACGCAACCTAACATCTGGTATGTAATATTTTACAACATTCCCGACGCATCGGCCCCTATTTCTCGGTGGAAACATTACATACGTCTATCATGTTATATATCCTAGCCTAAGGCAACCTAACATATCGGATGTAATATTTTACAACATTCTGGCGTGTCGTCGCCTGCTTCTCGATGGGTACATTAGATACGTCTATAACGTTGTACATCCTAACCTAAGGCAACCTAACATATCGGATGTAATATTTAACAACATTCCTGGCATGTTGGTCCCTACTTCTCGGTGGCAAAATTGTATACGTCTATAACGATATATACTAGCCTAAGGCAACCTAACATCTCGGATGTTATATTTTACAACACTCCTGGCGTGTCGTCGCCTACTTCTGGATGAGGACATTATATACATCTATAACTTTGTATATCCTAACCTAAGGCAACCTAACATCTCGGATGTAATATTTGACAACATTCCTGGCATGTCGGTCCCCTCGTCTCAGTGGGATCATTATATAAGTCTATAACGTTGTATGTCCTAACCTGACGCAACCTAACATCTCGGATGTAATATTTTACAACATTCCTGGCATCTCGGTCCCTACATCTCGGTGGGAACATTCTATACGTCTATAACGTTGTATATCCTAACATAAGGGAACCTAACATCTCGGGTGTAATATTTTACAACATTCTGGCGTGTCGTCGCCTGCTTCTCGATGGGGACATTAGATACGTCTATAACGTTGTATATCCTAATCTAAGGGAACCTAACATGTCGAATGTAATATTTTACAACATTCTGGCGTATCGTCGCCCGCTTCTTGAAGGGGACATTATATACGTCTATAACGTTGTATATCCTAACCTAACGCAACCTAACATCTGGGTTGTTTTATTTTACAACATTCCTGACGCGTCGGTCCCTACTTCTCGGTGGGAACATTGTATACGTCTATAACGATATATGTCCTAACCTAAAGCAACCTAACAACTCGGATGTAATATTTTACAACATTCTGGCGTGTCGTCGCCTGCTTCTCGATGGGGACATTAGATACGTCTATAACGTTGTATATCCTAACCTAAGGGAACCTAACATCTCGGATGTAATATTTTACAACATTCTGGCGTGTCGTCGCCTTCTTCTCGAAGGGGACATTATATACGTCTATAACGTTGTATATCCTAACCCAAAGCAACCTATCTTCTGGGATGTAATGTTTTACAACCTTTCTGGCATGTCGGTCCCCATGTCTCGGTGGGAACATTATATAAGTCTATAACGATATATATCCTAACCTAAAGCAATCTAACAACTCGGATGTAATAGTTTACCACATTCCTGGCGGTCCCTACATCACGGTGGGAACATTCTATACGTGTATAACGTTGTATATCCTAACCTAAGGGAACCTAACATTTCGAGTGTAATATTTTACAACATTGCTGACGCGTCGGCCCCTATTTCTCGGTGGGAATATTATGTACATCTATAACGTTACATATCCTAGACTAAGGCAACCTAACATGTCGAATGTAATATTTTACAACATTCTGGCGTGTCGTCGCCTTCTTCTCGAAGGGGACATTATATACGTCTATTACGTTGTATATCCTAACCTAACGCAACCTAACATCTGGGATGTAATATTTTACAACATTCCTGACGCGTCGGCCCCTATTTCTCGGTGGGAATATTATGTACATCTATAACGTTACATATCCTAGACTAAGGCAACCTAACATGTCGAATGTAATATTTTACAACATTCTGGCGTGTCGTCGCCTTCTTCTCGAAGGGGACATTATATACGTCTATTACGTTGTATATCCTAACCTAAAGCAACCTAACAACTCGGATGTAATATTTTACAACATTCCTGGCATGTCGGTCCCTACATCTCGGTGGGAACATTCTATACGTCTATAACGTTGTATATCCTAACCTAAGGGAACCTAACATTTCGGGTGTAATATTTTACAACATTCCTGACGCGTCGGCCCCTATTTCTCGGTGGGAATATTATATACGTCTATAACGTTACATATCCTAGCCTAAGGCAACCTAACATGTCGAATGTAATATTTTACAACATTCTGGCGTGTCGTCGCCTGCTTCTCGAAGGGGACATTATATACGTCTATAACGTTGTATATCCTAACCTGACGTTACCTAACATCTGGGATGTAATATTTTACAACATTCCTGACGCGTCGGCCCCTATTTCTCGGTGGGAATATTATATACGTCTATAACGTTACATATCCTAGCCTAAGGCAACCTAACATGTCGAATGTAATATTTTACAACATTCTGGCGTGTCGTCGCCTGCTTCTCGATGGGGACATTAGATACGTCTATAACGTTGTATATCCTAACCTAAGGGAACCTAACATCTCGGATGTAATATTTTACAACATTCTGGCGTGTCGTCGCCTTCTTCTCGAAGGGGACATTATATACGTCTATTACGTTGTATATCCTAACCTAACGCAACCTAACATCTGGGATGTAATATTTTACAACATTCCTGACGCGTCGGCCCCTATTTCTCGGTGGAAACATTACATACGTCTATCATGTTATATATCCTAGCCTTAATATTTTTAAGTCTATAACGATGTATACCCTAACCTAAAGCAACCTAACAAATCGGATGTAATATTTTACAACATTCCTGGCATGTCGGTCCATACATCTCGGTGGGAACATTCTATACGTCTATAACGTTGTATATCCTAACCTAAGGGAACCTAACATTTCGGGTGTAATATTTTGCAACATTCCTGACGCGTCGGCCCCTATTTCTCGGTGGGAACATTATATACGTCTATAACGTTGTATATCCTAACCTAAGGGAACCTAACATTTCGGGTGTAATATTTTACAACATTCCTGACGCGTCGGCCCCTACTTCTCTGTGGTAACATTATATACGTCTATAACGTTACATATCCTAGCCTAAGGCAACCTAACATGTCGAATGTAATATTTTACAACATTCTGGCGTGTCGTCGCCTGCTTCTCGAAGGGGACATTATATACGTCTATAACGTTGTATATCCTAACCTGACGTTACCTAACATCTGGGATGTAATATTTTACAACATTCCTGACGCGTCGGCCCCTATTTCTCGGTGGGAATATTATATACGTCTATAACGTTACATATCCTAGCCTAAGGCAACCTAACATGTCGAATGTAATATTTTACAACATTCTGGCGTGTCGTCGCCTGCTTCTCGATGGGGACATTAGATACGTCTATAACGTTGTATATCCTAACCTAAGGGAACCTAACATCTCGGATGTAATATTTTACAACATTCTGGCGTGTCGTCGCCTTCTTCTCGAAGGGGACATTATATACGTCTATTACGTTGTATATCCTAACCTAACGCAACCTAACATCTGGGATGTAATATTTTACAACATTCCTGACGCGTCGGCCCCTATTTCTCGGTGGAAACATTACATACGTCTATCATGTTATATATCCTAGCCTTAATATTTTTAAGTCTATAACGATGTATACCCTAACCTAAAGCAACCTAACAAATCGGATGTAATATTTTACAACATTCCTGGCATGTCGGTCCATACATCTCGGTGGGAACATTCTATACGTCTATAACGTTGTATATCCTAACCTAAGGGAACCTAACATTTCGGGTGTAATATTTTGCAACATTCCTGACGCGTCGGCCCCTATTTCTCGGTGGGAACATTATATACGTCTATAACGTTGTATATCCTAACCTAAGGGAACCTAACATTTCGGGTGTAATATTTTACAACATTCCTGACGCGTCGGCCCCTACTTCTCTGTGGTAACATTATATACGTCTATAACGTTGTATATGCTAACCTAAGGCAACCTAACATCTCGGATGTAATATTTCACTACATTCTGGCGTGTCGGTCCCCACGTCTCGATCTGGACATTATATGCGTCTATAACGATATATATCCTAACCTAAAGCAACCTAACATCTCGGGTGTAATATTTTACTACAGTCCTGACGCGTCGGCCCCTATTTCTCGGTGGGAACATTATGTATGTCTATAACGTTATATATCCTAGCCTAAGGCGACCTACTATGTCGAATGTAATATTTTACGTCAATCCTGGCGTGTCGGCCCGTAGATCTCGGTGATAACATTATATGCGTGTATAACATTATATATCCTAGCCTAAGGAAACCCAACATGTCAAATGTAATATTTTATAACACTCCTGGCGTGTCGTCGCCTACTTCTGGATGAGGACATTATATACATCTATAACTTTGTATATCCTAACCTAAGGCAACCTAACATCTCGGATGTAATATTTGACAACATTCCTGGCATGTCGGTCCCCTCGTCTCAGTGGGAACATTCTATACGTCTATAACGTTGTATATCCTAACATAAGGGAACCTAACATCTCGGGTGTAATATTTTACAACATTCTGGCGTGTCGTCGCCTGCTTCTCGATGGGGACATTAGATACGTCTATAACGTTGTATATCCTAATCTAAGGGAACCTAACATGTCGAATGTAATATTTTACAACATTCTGGCGTATCGTCGCCCGCTTCTTGAAGGGGACATTATATACGTCTATAACGTTGTATATCCTAACCTAACGCAACCTAACATCTGGGTTGTTTTATTTTACAACATTCCTGACGCGTCGGTCCCTACTTCTCGGTGGGAACATTGTATACGTCTATAACGATATATGTCCTAACCTAAAGCAACCTAACAACTCGGATGTAATATTTTACAACATTCTGGCGTGTCGTCGCCTGCTTCTCGATGGGGACATTAGATACGTCTATAACGTTGTATATCCTAACCTAAGGGAACCTAACATCTCGGATGTAATATTTTACAACATTCTGGCGTGTCGTCGCCTTCTTCTCGAAGGGGACATTATATACGTCTATAACGTTGTATATCCTAACCCAAAGCAACCTATCTTCTGGGATGTAATGTTTTACAACCTTTCTGGCATGTCGGTCCCCATGTCTCGGTGGGAACATTATATAAGTCTATAACGATATATATCCTAACCTAAAGCAATCTAACAACTCGGATGTAATAGTTTACCACATTCCTGGCGGTCCCTACATCACGGTGGGAACATTCTATACGTGTATAACGTTGTATATCCTAACCTAAGGGAACCTAACATTTCGAGTGTAATATTTTACAACATTGCTGACGCGTCGGCCCCTATTTCTCGGTGGGAATATTATGTACATCTATAACGTTACATATCCTAGACTAAGGCAACCTAACATGTCGAATGTAATATTTTACAACATTCTGGCGTGTCGTCGCCTTCTTCTCGAAGGGGACATTATATACGTCTATTACGTTGTATATCCTAACCTAACGCAACCTAACATCTGGGATGTAATATTTTACAACATTCCTGACGCGTCGGCCCCTATTTCTCGGTGGGAATATTATGTACATCTATAACGTTACATATCCTAGACTAAGGCAACCTAACATGTCGAATGTAATATTTTACAACATTCTGGCGTGTCGTCGCCTTCTTCTCGAAGGGGACATTATATACGTCTATTACGTTGTATATCCTAACCTAAAGCAACCTAACAACTCGGATGTAATATTTTACAACATTCCTGGCATGTCGGTCCCTACATCTCGGTGGGAACATTCTATACGTCTATAACGTTGTATATCCTAACCTAAGGGAACCTAACATTTCGGGTGTAATATTTTACAACATTCCTGACGCGTCGGCCCCTATTTCTCGGTGGGAATATTATATACGTCTATAACGTTACATATCCTAGCCTAAGGCAACCTAACATGTCGAATGTAATATTTTACAACATTCTGGCGTGTCGTCGCCTGCTTCTCGAAGGGGACATTATATACGTCTATAACGTTGTATATCCTAACCTGACGTTACCTAACATCTGGGATGTAATATTTTACAACATTCCTGACGCGTCGGCCCCTATTTCTCGGTGGGAATATTATATACGTCTATAACGTTACATATCCTAGCCTAAGGCAACCTAACATGTCGAATGTAATATTTTACAACATTCTGGCGTGTCGTCGCCTGCTTCTCGATGGGGACATTAGATACGTCTATAACGTTGTATATCCTAACCTAAGGGAACCTAACATCTCGGATGTAATATTTTACAACATTCTGGCGTGTCGTCGCCTTCTTCTCGAAGGGGACATTATATACGTCTATTACGTTGTATATCCTAACCTAACGCAACCTAACATCTGGGATGTAATATTTTACAACATTCCTGACGCGTCGGCCCCTATTTCTCGGTGGAAACATTACATACGTCTATCATGTTATATATCCTAGCCTTAATATTTTTAAGTCTATAACGATGTATACCCTAACCTAAAGCAACCTAACAAATCGGATGTAATATTTTACAACATTCCTGGCATGTCGGTCCATACATCTCGGTGGGAACATTCTATACGTCTATAACGTTGTATATCCTAACCTAAGGGAACCTAACATTTCGGGTGTAATATTTTGCAACATTCCTGACGCGTCGGCCCCTATTTCTCGGTGGGAACATTATATACGTCTATAACGTTGTATATCCTAACCTAAGGGAACCTAACATTTCGGGTGTAATATTTTACAACATTCCTGACGCGTCGGCCCCTACTTCTCTGTGGTAACATTATATACGTCTATAACGTTACATATCCTAGCCTAAGGCAACCTAACATGTCGAATGTAATATTTTACAACATTCTGGCGTGTCGTCGCCTGCTTCTCGAAGGGGACATTATATACGTCTATAACGTTGTATATCCTAACCTGACGTTACCTAACATCTGGGATGTAATATTTTACAACATTCCTGACGCGTCGGCCCCTATTTCTCGGTGGGAATATTATATACGTCTATAACGTTACATATCCTAGCCTAAGGCAACCTAACATGTCGAATGTAATATTTTACAACATTCTGGCGTGTCGTCGCCTGCTTCTCGATGGGGACATTAGATACGTCTATAACGTTGTATATCCTAACCTAAGGGAACCTAACATCTCGGATGTAATATTTTACAACATTCTGGCGTGTCGTCGCCTTCTTCTCGAAGGGGACATTATATACGTCTATTACGTTGTATATCCTAACCTAACGCAACCTAACATCTGGGATGTAATATTTTACAACATTCCTGACGCGTCGGCCCCTATTTCTCGGTGGAAACATTACATACGTCTATCATGTTATATATCCTAGCCTTAATATTTTTAAGTCTATAACGATGTATACCCTAACCTAAAGCAACCTAACAAATCGGATGTAATATTTTACAACATTCCTGGCATGTCGGTCCATACATCTCGGTGGGAACATTCTATACGTCTATAACGTTGTATATCCTAACCTAAGGGAACCTAACATTTCGGGTGTAATATTTTGCAACATTCCTGACGCGTCGGCCCCTATTTCTCGGTGGGAACATTATATACGTCTATAACGTTGTATATCCTAACCTAAGGGAACCTAACATTTCGGGTGTAATATTTTACAACATTCCTGACGCGTCGGCCCCTACTTCTCTGTGGTAACATTATATACGTCTATAACGTTGTATATGCTAACCTAAGGCAACGTAACATCTCGGATGTAATATTTCACTACATTCTGGCGTGTCGGTCCCCACGTCTCGATCTGGACATTATATGCGTCTATAACGATATATATCCTAACCTAAAGCAACCTAACATCTCGGGTGTAATATTTTACTACAGTCCTGACGCGTCGGCCCCTATTTCTCGGTGGGAACATTATGTATGTCTATAACGTTATATATCCTAGCCTAAGGCGACCTACTATGTCGAATGTAATATTTTACGTCAATCCTGGCGTGTCGGCCCGTAGATCTCGGTGATAACATTATATGCGTGTATAACATTATATATCCTAGCCTAAGGAAACCCAACATGTCAAATGTAATATTTTATAACACTCCTGGCGTGTCGTCGCCTACTTCTGGATGAGGACATTATATACATCTATAACTTTGTATATCCTAACCTAAGGCAACCTAACATCTCGGATGTAATATTTGACAACATTCCTGGCATGTCGGTCCCCTCGTCTCAGTGGGAACATTATATAAGTCTATAACGTTGTATGTCCTAACCTAACGCAACCTAACATCTCGGATGTAATATTTTACAACATTCCTGGCATCTCGGTCCCTACATCTCGGTGGGAACATTCTATACGTCTATAACGTTGTATATCCTAACCTAAGGGAACCTAACATTTCGGGTGTAATATTTTACAACATTCCTGACGCGTCGGCCCCTATTTCTCGGTGGGAATATTATATACGTCTATAACGTTACATATCCTAGCCTAAGGCAACCTAACATGTCGAATGTAATATTTTACAACATTCTGGCGTGTCGTCGCCTGCTTCTCGAAGGGGACATTATATACGTCTATAATGTTGTATATCCTAACCTGACGTAACCTAACATCTGGGTTGTTTTATTTTACAACATTCCTGACGCGTCGGTCCCTACTTCTCGGTGGGAACATTGTATACGTCTATAACGATATATGTCCTAACCTAAAGCAACCTAACAACTCGGATGTAATATTTTACAACATTCTGGCGTGTCGTCGCCTGCTTCTCGATGGGGACATTAGATACGTCTATAACGTTGTATATCCTAACCTATGGGAACGTAACATCTCGGATGTAATATTTTACAACATTCTGGCGTGACGTCGCCTTCTTCTCGAAGGGGACATTATATACGTCTATCACGTTATATATCCTAGCATAAGGCAACCTCACATCTCGGGTGTAATATTTTACAACATTCCTGACGCGTCGGCCTCTATTTCTCGGTGGGAATATTATATACGTCTATAACGTTGTATATCCTAACCTAAGGGAACCTAACATTTCGGGTGTAATATTTTGCAACATTCCTGACGCGTCCGTCCCTATTTCTCGGGGGGAATATTATATGCGTCTATAACGTTACATATCCTAGCCTAAGGCAACCTAACATGTCGAATGTAATATTTTACAACATTCTGGCGTGTCGTCGCCTGCTTCTCAAAGGGGACATTATATACGTCTATAACGTTGTATATCCTAACCTAACGCAACCTAACATCTGGGATGTAATATTTTACAACATTCCTGACGCGTCGGCCCCTATTTCTCGGTGGGAATATTATATACGTCTACAACGTTATATATCCTAGCCTAAGGCGACCTAACATGTCGAATGTAATATTTTACATCATTCCTGTCGTGTCGGCCCGTAGTTCTCGGTGGTAACATTATATACGTCTATAAGTTTAGATATCCTAGCCTAAGGCAACCTAACATGTCGCATGTAATATTGTACAACATTCCTGGTGTGTCGTCACCTACTTCTGGATGGGGACATTATATACATCTATAACGTTGTACATCCTAACCTAAGGCAACCTAACATATCGGATGTAATATTTTACAACATTCCTGACGAGTCGGCCCCTATTTCTCGGTGGGAATATTATATACGTCTATAACGTTATATATCCTAGCCTAAGGCAACCTATCATCTCGGATGTAGTATTTTACAACATTCCTGGCGTGTCGTCGCCTGCTTCTCGATGGGGACATTATATACGTCTATAACGTTGTATATCCTAACCCAAAGCAACCTAACTTCTGGGATGTAATATTTTACAACATTCCTGGCATGTCGGTCCCCACGTCTCGGTGGGAACATTATATAAGTCTATAACGATATATATCCTAACCTAAAGCAACCTAACAACTCGGATGTAATATTTTAGAACATTCCTGGCATGTCGGTCCCTACATCTCGGTGTGGACATTCTATACGTCTATAACGTTGTATATCCTAACCTAAGGGAACCTAACATTTCGGGTGTAATATTTTGCAACATTCCTGACGCGTCGGCCCCTATTTCTCGGTGGGAATATTATATGCGTCTATAACGTTATATATCCTAGCCTAAGGCAACCTAACATATCTGATGTAATATTTTACAACATTCCTGACGCGTCGGCCCCTATTTCTCGGTGTGAATATTATATACGTCTATAACGATATATATCCTAGCCTAAGGCAACCTAACATGTCGAATGTAATATTTTATAACATTCTGGCGTGTCGTCGCCTGCTTCTCAAAGGGGACATTATATACGTCTATAACGTTGTATATCCTAACCTAAGGCAACCTAACATTTCGGGTGTAATATTTTGCAACATTCCTGACGCGTCGGCCCCTATTTCTCGGGGGGAATATTATATACGTCTATAACGTTACATATCCTAGCCTAAGGCAACCTAACAAGTCGAATGTAATATTTTACAACATTCTGGCGTGTTGTCGCCTGCTTCTCGATGGGGACATTAGATACGTCTATAACGTTGTATATCCTAATCTAAGGGAACCTAACATCTCGGTCGTAATATTTACAACATTCTGGCGTGTCGTCGCCTTCTTCTTGATGGGGACATTATATACGTCTATAACGTTGTATATCCTAACCCAAAGCAACCAAACTTCTGGGATGTAATATTTTACAACATTCCTGGCATGTCGGTCCCCACGTCTCGGTGGGAACATTATATAAGTCGATAACGATATATATCCTAACCTAAAGAAACCAAACAACTCGAATGTAATATTTTAGAACATTCCTGGCATGTCGGTCCCTACATCTCGGTGGGAACATTCTATACGTCTATAACGTTGTATATCCTAACCTAAGGGAACCTAACATTTCGGGTGTAATATTTTACAACATTCCTGACGCGTCGGCCCCTATTTCTCGGTGGGAATATTATATACGTCTATAACGTTACATATCCTAGCCTAAGGCAACCTAACATGTCGAATGTAATATTTTACAACATTCTGGTGTGTCGTCGCCTGCTTCTCAAAGGGGACATTATATACGTCTATAACGTTGTATATCCTAACCCAACGCAACCTAACATCTGGGATGTAATATTTTACAACATTCATGACGCGTCGGCCCCTATTTCTCGGTGGGAACATTATATACGTCTATCACGTTATATATCCTAGCATAAGGCAACCTAGCATCTCGGGTGTAATATTTTACAACATTCCTGACGCGTCGGCCCCTATTTCTCGGTGGGAATATTATATACGTCTATAACGTTACATATCCTAGCCTAAGGCAACCTAACATGTCGAATGTAATATTTTACAACATTCTGGCGTGTCGTCGCCTGCTTCTCGAAGGGGACATTATATACGTCTATAATGTTGTATATCCTAACCTGACGTAACCTAACATCTGGGTTGTTTTATTTTACAACATTCCTGACGCGTCGGTCCCTACTTCTCGGTGGGAACATTGTATACGTCTATAACGATATATGTCCTAACCTAAAGCAACCTAACAACTCGGATGTAATATTTTACAACATTCTGGCGTGTCGTCGCCTGCTTCTCGATGGGGACATTAGATACGTCTATAACGTTGTATATCCTAACCTATGGGAACGTAACATCTCGGATGTAATATTTTACAACATTCTGGCGTGACGTCGCCTTCTTCTCGAAGGGGACATTATATACGTCTATCACGTTATATATCCTAGCATAAGGCAACCTCACATCTCGGGTGTAATATTTTACAACATTCCTGACGCGTCGGCCTCTATTTCTCGGTGGGAATATTATATACGTCTATAACGTTGTATATCCTAACCTAAGGGAACCTAACATTTCGGGTGTAATATTTTGCAACATTCCTGACGCGTCCGTCCCTATTTCTCGGGGGGAATATTATATGCGTCTATAACGTTACATATCCTAGCCTAAGGCAACCTAACATGTCGAATGTAATATTTTACAACATTCTGGCGTGTCGTCGCCTGCTTCTCAAAGGGGACATTATATACGTCTATAACGTTGTATATCCTAACCTAACGCAACCTAACATCTGGGATGTAATATTTTACAACATTCCTGACGCGTCGGCCCCTATTTCTCGGTGGGAATATTATATACGTCTACAACGTTATATATCCTAGCCTAAGGCGACCTAACATGTCGAATGTAATATTTTACATCATTCCTGTCGTGTCGGCCCGTAGTTCTCGGTGGTAACATTATATACGTCTATAAGTTTAGATATCCTAGCCTAAGGCAACCTAACATGTCGCATGTAATATTGTACAACATTCCTGGTGTGTCGTCACCTACTTCTGGATGGGGACATTATATACATCTATAACGTTGTACATCCTAACCTAAGGCAACCTAACATATCGGATGTAATATTTTACAACATTCCTGACGAGTCGGCCCCTATTTCTCGGTGGGAATATTATATACGTCTATAACGTTATATATCCTAGCCTAAGGCAACCTATCATCTCGGATGTAGTATTTTACAACATTCCTGGCGTGTCGTCGCCTGCTTCTCGATGGGGACATTATATACGTCTATAACGTTGTATATCCTAACCCAAAGCAACCTAACTTCTGGGATGTAATATTTTACAACATTCCTGGCATGTCGGTCCCCACGTCTCGGTGGGAACATTATATAAGTCTATAACGATATATATCCTAACCTAAAGCAACCTAACAACTCGGATGTAATATTTTAGAACATTCCTGGCATGTCGGTCCCTACATCTCGGTGTGGACATTCTATACGTCTATAACGTTGTATATCCTAACCTAAGGGAACCTAACATTTCGGGTGTAATATTTTGCAACATTCCTGACGCGTCGGCCCCTATTTCTCGGTGGGAATATTATATGCGTCTATAACGTTATATATCCTAGCCTAAGGCAACCTAACATATCTGATGTAATATTTTACAACATTCCTGACGCGTCGGCCCCTATTTCTCGGTGTGAATATTATATACGTCTATAACGATATATATCCTAGCCTAAGGCAACCTAACATGTCGAATGTAATATTTTATAACATTCTGGCGTGTCGTCGCCTGCTTCTCAAAGGGGACATTATATACGTCTATAACGTTGTATATCCTAACCTAAGGCAACCTAACATTTCGGGTGTAATATTTTGCAACATTCCTGACGCGTCGGCCCCTATTTCTCGGGGGGAATATTATATACGTCTATAACGTTACATATCCTAGCCTAAGGCAACCTAACAAGTCGAATGTAATATTTTACAACATTCTGGCGTGTCGTCGCCTGCTTCTCGATGGGGACATTAGATACGTCTATAACGTTGTATATCCTAATCTAAGGGAACCTAACATCTCGGTCGTAATATTTACAACATTCTGGCGTGTCGTCGCCTTCTTCTTGATGGGGACATTATATACGTCTATAACGTTGTATATCCTAACCCAAAGCAACCAAACTTCTGGGATGTAATATTTTACAACATTCCTGGCATGTCGGTCCCCACGTCTCGGTGGGAACATTATATAAGTCGATAACGATATATATCCTAACCTAAAGAAACCAAACAACTCGAATGTAATATTTTAGAACATTCCTGGCATGTCGGTCCCTACATCTCGGTGGGAACATTCTATACGTCTATAACGTTGTATATCCTAACCTAAGGGAACCTAACATTTCGGGTGTAATATTTTACAACATTCCTGACGCGTCGGCCCCTATTTCTCGGTGGGAATATTATATACGTCTATAACGTTACATATCCTAGCCTAAGGCAACCTAACATGTCGAATGTAATATTTTACAACATTCTGGTGTGTCGTCGCCTGCTTCTCAAAGGGGACATTATATACGTCTATAACGTTGTATATCCTAACCCAACGCAACCTAACATCTGGGATGTAATATTTTACAACATTCATGACGCGTCGGCCCCTATTTCTCGGTGGGAACATTATATACGTCTATCACGTTATATATCCTAGCATAAGGCAACCTAGCATCTCGGGTGTAATATTTTACAACATTCCTGACGCGTCGGTACCTACTTCTCGGTGGGAACATTGTATACGTCTATAACGGAATATGTCCTAGCCTAAGGTAACCTAACATCTCGGATGTAATATTTTACAACATTCCTGGCGTGTCGTCGCCTGCTTCTCGATGGGGACATTATATACGTCTATAACGTTGTATATCCTAACCCAAAGCAACCTAACTTCTGGGATGTAATAGGTTACAACATTCCTGGCATGTCGGTACCCACGTCTCGGTTGGAACATTCTATAAGTCTATGACGATATATATCCTAACCTAAAGCAACCTATCAACTCGGATGTAATAGTTTACCACATTCCTGGCAGTCCCTACATCTCGGTGGGAACATTCTATACGTCTATAACGTTGTGTATCCTAACCCAAAGCAACCAAACTTCTGGGATGTAATATTTTACAACATTCCTGGCATGTCGGTCCCCACGTCTCGGCGGGAACATTATATAAGTCTATAACGATATATATCCTAACCTAAAGCAACCAAACAACTCGAATGTACTATTTTAGAACATTCCTGGCATGTCGGTCCCTACATCTCGGTGGGAACATTCTATACGTCTATAACGTTGTATATCCTAACCTCAGGAACCTAACATTTCGGGTGTAATATTTTACAACATTCCTGACGCGTCGGCCCCTATTTCTCGGTGGGAATATTATATACGTCTATAACGTTGTATATCCTAACCTAAGGGAACCTAACATTTCGGGTGTAATATTTTGCAACATTCCTGACGCGTCGGTCCCTATTTCTCGGTGGGAATATTATATACGTCTATAACGTTGTATATCCTAACCTAAGGGAACCTAACATTTCGGGTGTAATATTTTGCAACATTCCTGACGCGTCGGTCCCTATTTCTCGGCGGGAATATTATATACGTCTATAACGTTACATATCCTAGCCTAAGGCAACCTAACATGTCGAATGTAATATTTTACAACATTCTGGCGTGTCGTCGCCTGCTTCTCAAAGGGGACATTATATACGTCTATAACGTTGTATATCCTAACCCAACGCAACCTAATATCTGGGATGTAATATTTTACAACAACCATGACGCGTCGGCCCCTATTTCTCGGTGGGAACATTATATACGTCTATCACGTTATATATCCTAGCATAAGGCAACCTAACATCTCGGGTGTAATATTTTACAACATTCCTGACGCGTCGGCCCCTATTTCTCGGTGGGAATATTATATAAGTCTATAACGATATATATCCTAAGCTAAAGCAACCTAACATCTCGGATGTAATATTTTACAACATTCCTGGCGTGTCGTCGCCTGCTTCTCGATGGGGACATTATATACGTCTATAACGTTGTATATCCTAACCCAAAGCAACCTAACTTCTGGGATGTAATAGTTTACAACATTCCTGGCATGTCGGTCCCCACGTCTCGGTGGGAACATTATATAAGTCTATGACGATATATATCCTAACCTAAAGCAACCTAACAACTCGGATGTAATAGTTTACCACATTCCTGGCGGTTCCTACATCTCGGTGGGAACATTATATACGTCTATAACGTTGTATATCCTAACCTAAGGGAACCTAAGATCTCGGGTGTAATATTTTACAACATTCCTGACGCGTCGGCCCCTATTTCTCGGTGGGAATATTATATACGTCTATAACGTTATATATCCTAACCTAAGGCAACCTAACATGTCGAATGTAATATTTTACAACATTCTGGCGTGTCGTCGCCTGCTTCTCGATGGGGACATTAGATACGTCTATAACGTTGTATATCCTAATCTAAGGGAACCTAACATCTCGGACGTAATATTTACAACATTCTGGCGTGTCGTCGCCTTCTTCTTGATGGGGACATTATATACGTCTATAACGTTGTATATCCTAACCCAAAGCAACCAAACTTCTGGGATGTAATATTTTACAACATTCCTGGCATGTCGGTCCCCACGTCTCGGTGGGAACATTATATAAGTCGATAACGATATATATCCTAACCTAAAGAAACCAAACAACTCGAATGTAATATTTTAGAACATTCCTGGCATGTCGGTCCCTACATCTCGGTGGGAACATTCTATACGTCTATAACGTTGTATATCCTAACCTAAGGGAACCTAACATTTCGGGTGTAATAGTTTACCACATTCCTGGCAGTCCCTACATCTCGGTGGGAACATTCTATACGTCTATAACGTTGTATATCCTAACCTAAGGGAACCTAACATTTCGGGTGTAATATGTTACAACATTCCTGACGCGTCGGCCCCTATTTCTCGGTGGGAATATTATATACGTCTATAACGTTGTATATCCTAACCTAAGGGAACCTAACATTTCGGGTGTAATATTTTACAACATTCCTGACGCGTCGGCCCCTACTTCTCTGTGGTAACATTATATACGTCTATAACGTTGTATATGCTAACCTAAGGGAACCTAACATCTCGGGTGTAATATTTTACAACATTCCTGTCGCGTCGGCCCCTATTTCTCGGTGGGAATATTATATACGTCTATAACGTTACATATCCTAGCCTAAGGCAACCTAACATGTCGGATGTAATATTTTACAACATTCTGGCATGTCGTCGCCTGCTTCTCGATGGGGACATTAGATACGTCTATAACGTTGTATATCCTAACCCAAAGCAACCTATCATCTGGGATGTAATATTTTACAACATTCTGGCGTGTCGTCGTCTTCTTCTCGAAGGGGACATTATATACGTCTATTACGTTGTATATCCTAACCTAACGCAACATAACATCTGGGATGTAATATTTTACAACATTCCTGACGCGTCGGCCCCTATTTCTCGGTGGAAACATTACATACGTCTATCATGTTATATATCCTAGCCTTAATATTTGTAAGTCTATAACGATATATACCCTAACCTAAAGCAACCTAACAACTGGGATGTAATATTTTACAACATTCCTGGCATGTCGGTCCATACATCTCGTTGGGAACATTCTATACGTCTATAACGTTGTATATCCTAACCTAAGGGAACCTAAGATTTCGGGTGTAATATATTACAACATTCCTGACGCGTCGGCCCCTACTTCTCTGTGGTAACATTATATACGTCTATCACGTTACATATCCTAGCCTAAGGCAACCTAACATATCGGATGTAATATTAAACAACATTCTGGCGTGTCGTCGCCTGCTTCTTGAAGGGGACATTATATACGTCTATAACGTTGTATATCCTAACCCAAAGCAACCTATCTTCTGGGATGTAATATTTTACAACCTTTCTGGCATGTCGGTCCCCACGTCTCGGTGGGAACATTATATAAGTCTATAACGATATATATCCTAACCTAAAGCAACCTAACAACTCGGATGTAATAGTTTACCACATTCCTGGCGGTCCCTACATCTCGGTCGGAACATTCTATACGTCTATAACGTTGTATATCCTAACCTAAGGGAACCTAACATTTCGGGTGTAATATTTTACAATATTCCTGACGCGTCGGCCCCTATTTCTCGGTGGAAACATTACATACGTCTATCATGTTATATATCCTAGGCTAAGGCAACCTAACATATCGGATGTAATATTTTACAACATTCTGGCGTGTCGTCGCCTGGTTCTCGATGGGGACATTAGATACGTCTATAACGTTGTACATCCTAACCTAAGGCAACCTAACATATCGGATGTAATATTTAACAACATTCCTGGCATGTTGGTCCCTACTTTTCGGTGGCAAAATTGTATACGTCTATAACGATATATACTAGCCTAAGGCAACCTAACATCTCGGATGTAATATTTTACAACATTCTGGCATGTCGGTCCCCACGTCTCGATCTGGACATTATATGCGTCTATAACGATATATATCCTAACCTAAAGCAACCTAACATCTCGGGTGTAATATTTTACTACAGTCCTGACGCGTCGGCCCCTATTTCTCGGTGGGAACATTATATATGTCTATAACGTTATATATCCTAGCCTAAGGCGACCTACTATGTCGAATGTAATATTTTACGTCATTCCTGGCGTGTCGTCCCGTAGATCTCGGTGATAACATTATATGCGTGTATAACATTATATATCCTAGCCTAAGGAAACCTAACATGTCAAATGTAATATTTTACAACACTCCTGGCGTGTCGTCGCCTACTTCTGGATGAGGACATTATATACATCTATAACTTTGTATATCCTAACCTAAGGCAACCTAACATCTCGGATGTAATATTTGACAACATTCCTGGAATGTCGGTCCCCTCGTCTCAGTGGGAACATTATATAAGTCTATAACGTTGTATGTCCTAACCTAACGCAACCTAACATCTCGGATGTAATATTTTACAACATTCCTGGCATGTCGGTCCCTACATCTCGGTGGGAACATTCTATACGTCTATAACGTTGTATATCCTAACCTAAGGGAACCTAACATTTCGGGTGTAATATTTTACAACATTCCTGACGCGTCGGCCCCTATTTCTCGGTGGGAATATTATATACGTCTATAACGTTATATATCCTAGCCTAAGGCATCCTAACATGTCGAATGTAATATTTTACAACATTCTGGCGTGTCGTCGCCTGCTTCTTGAAGGGGACATTATATACGTCTATAACGTTGTATATCCTAACCTAACGCAACCTAACATCTGGGTTGTTTTATTTTACAACATTCCTGACGCGTCGGTCCCTACTTCTCGGTGGGAACATTGTATACGTCTATAACGATATATGTCCTAACCTAAAGCAACCTAACAACTCGGATGTAATATTTTACAACATTCCTGGCATGTCGGTCCCTACATCTCGGTGGGAACATTCTATACGTCTATAACGTTGTGTATCCTAACCTAAGGGAACCTAACATTTCGGGTGTAATATTTTACAACATTCCTGACGCGTCGGCCCCTATTTCTCGGTGGGAATATTATATACGTCTATAAAGTTACATATCCTAGCCTAAGGCAACCTAACATGTCGAATGTAATATTTTACAACATTCTGGCGTGTCGTCGCCTGCTTCTCGAAAGGGACATTATATACGTCTATAACGTTGTACATCCTAACCTGATGTAACCTAACATCTGGGATGTAATATTTTACGACATTCCTGACGCGTCTGCCCCTATTTCTCGGTGGGAACATTATATACGTCTATCACGTTACATATCCTAGCCTAAGGCAACCTAACATATCGGATGTAATATTAAACAACATTCTGGCGTGTCGTCGCCTGCTTCTTGAAGGGGAAACTATATACGTCTATAACGTTGTATATCCTAACCCAAAGCAACCTATCTTCTGGGATGTAATATTTTACAACCTTTCTGGCATGTCGGTCCCCACGTCTCGGTGGGAATATTATATAAGTCTATAACGATATATATCCTAACCTAAAGCAACCTAACAACTCGGATGTAATAGTTTACCACATTCCTGGCGGTCCCTACATCTCGGTGGGAACATTCTATACGTCTATAACGTTGTACATCCTAACCTAAGGCAACCTAACATATCGGATGTAATATTTAACAACATTCCTGGCATGTTGGTCCCTACTTCTCGGTGGCAAAATTGTATACGTCTATAACGATATATACTAGCCTAAGGCAACCTAACATCTCGGATGTAATATTTTACAACATTCTGGCGTGTCGGTCCCCACGTCTCGATCTGGACATTATATGCGTCTATAACGATATATATCCTAACCTAAAGCAACCTAACATCTCGGGTGTAATATTTTACTACAGTCCTGACGCGTCGGCCCCTATTTCTCGGTGGGAACATTATATATGTCTATAACGTTGTATATCCTAGCCTAAGGCGACCTACTATGTCGAATGTAATATTTTACGTCATTCCTGGCGTGTCGGCCCGTAGATCTCGGTGATAACATTATATGCGTGTATAACATTATATATCCTAGCCTAAGGAAACCTAACATGTCAAATGTAATATTTTACAACACTCCTGGCGTGTCGTCGCCTACTTCTGGATGAGGACACTATATACATCTATAACTTTGTATATCCTAACCTAAGGCAACCTAACATCTCGGATGTAATATTTGACAACATTCCTGGAATGTCGGTCCCCTCGTCTCAGTAGGAACATTATATAAGTCTATAACGTTGTATGTCCTAACCTAACGCAACCTAACATCTCGGATGTAATATTTTACAACATTCCTGGCATGTCGTCGCCTGCATCTTGAATGGGACATTATATACTTCCATAACGTTGTATATCCTAACCTAACGCAACCTAACATCTGGGTTGTTTTATTTTACAACATTCCTGACGCGTCGGTCCCTACTTCTCGGTGGGAACATTGTATACGTCTATAACGATATATGTCCTAGCCTAAGGTAACCTAACATCTCGCATGTAATATTTTACAACAATCCTGGCGTGTTGTCGCCTGCTTCTCGATGGGGACATTATATACGTCTATAACGTTGTGTATCCTAACCCAAAGCAACCTAACTTCTGGGATGTAATATTTTACAACATTCCGGGCATGTCGGTCCCCGCGTCTCGGTGGGAACATTATATAAGTCTATAACGATATATATCCTAACCTAAAGCAACCTAACAACTCGGATGTAATATTTTACAACATTCCTGGCATGTCGGTCCCTACATCTCGGTGGGAACATTCTATACGTCTATAACGTTGTATATCCTAACCTAAGGGAACCTAACATCTCGGGTGTAATATTTTACAACATTCCTGACGCTTCGGCCCCTATTTCTCGGTGGGAATATTATATACGTCTATAACGTTATATATCCTAGCCTAAGGCATCCTAACATGTCGAATGTAATATTTTACAACATTCTGGCGTATCGTCGCCCGCTTCTTGAAGGGAACATTATATACGTCTATAACGTTGTATATCCTAACCTAACGCAACCTAACATCTGGGTTGTTTTATTTTACAACATTCCTGACGCGTCGGTCCCTACTTCTCGGTGGGAACATTGTATACGTCTATAACGATATATGTCCTAACCTAAAGCAACCTAACAACTCGGATCTAATATTTTACAACATTCTGGCGTGTCGTCGCCTGCTTCTCGATGGGGACATTAGATACGTCTATAACGTCATATATCCTAACCTAAGGGAAACAACATCTCGGGTGTAATATTTTACAACATTCCTGGCGTGTCGTTGCCTACTTCTCGATGGGGACATTATATACATCTATAACGTTGTATATCCTAACCCAAAGCAACCTATCTTCTGGGATGTAATATTTTACAACCTTTCTGGCATGTCGGTCCCCACGTCTCGGTGGGAACATTATATAAGTCTATAACGATATATATCCTAACCTAAAGCAACCTAACAACTCGGATGTAATAGTTTACCACATTCCTGGCGGTCCCTACATCTCGGTGGGAACATTCTATACGTCTATAACGTTGTACATCCTAACCTAAGGCAACCTAACATATCGGATGTAATATTTAACAACATTCCTGGCATGTTGGTCCCTACTTCTCGGTGGCAAAATTGTATACGTCTATAACGATATATACTAGCCTAAGGCAACCTAACATCTCGGATGTAATATTTTACAACATTCTGGCGTGTCGGTCCCCACGTCTGGATCTGGACATTATATGCGTCTATAACGATATATATCCTAACCTAACGCAACCTAACATCTGGTATGTAATATTTTACAACATTCCCGACGCATCGGCCCCTATTTCTCGGTGGAAACATTACATACGTCTATCATGTTATATATCCTAGCCTAAGGCAACCTAACATATCGGATGTAATATTTTACAACATTCTGGCGTGTCGTCGCCTGCTTCTCGATGGGGACATTAGATACGTCTATAACGTTGTACATCCTAACCTAAGGCAACCTAACATATCGGATGTAATATTTAACAACATTCCTGGCATGTTGGTCCCTACTTCTCGGTGGCAAAATTGTATACGTCTATAACGATATATACTAGCCTAAGGCAACCTAACATCTCGGATGTTATATTTTACAACACTCCTGGCGTGTCGTCGCCTACTTCTGGATGAGGACATTATATACATCTATAACTTTGTATATCCTAACCTAAGGCAACCTAACATCTCGGATGTAATATTTGACAACATTCCTGGCATGTCGGTCCCCTCGTCTCAGTGGGATCATTATATAAGTCTATAACGTTGTATGTCCTAACCTGACGCAACCTAACATCTCGGATGTAATATTTTACAACATTCCTGGCATCTCGGTCCCTACATCTCGGTGGGAACATTCTATACGTCTATAACGTTGTATATCCTAACATAAGGGAACCTAACATCTCGGGTGTAATATTTTACAACATTCTGGCGTGTCGTCGCCTGCTTCTCGATGGGGACATTAGATACGTCTATAACGTTGTATATCCTAATCTAAGGGAACCTAACATGTCGAATGTAATATTTTACAACATTCTGGCGTATCGTCGCCCGCTTCTTGAAGGGGACATTATATACGTCTATAACGTTGTATATCCTAACCTAACGCAACCTAACATCTGGGTTGTTTTATTTTACAACATTCCTGACGCGTCGGTCCCTACTTCTCGGTGGGAACATTGTATACGTCTATAACGATATATGTCCTAACCTAAAGCAACCTAACAACTCGGATGTAATATTTTACAACATTCTGGCGTGTCGTCGCCTGCTTCTCGATGGGGACATTAGATACGTCTATAACGTTGTATATCCTAACCTATGGGAACGTAACATCTCGGATGTAATATTTTACAACATTCTGGCGTGTCGTCGCCTTCTTCTCGAAGGGGACATTATATACGTCTATAACGTTGTATATCCTAACCCAAAGCAACATATCTTCTGGGATGTAATATTTTACAACCTTTCTGGCATGTCGGTCCCCATGTCTCGGTGGGAACATTATATAAGTCTATAACGATATATATCCTAACCTAAAGCAATCTAACAACTCGGATGTAATAGTTTACCACATTCCTGGCGGTCCCTACATCACGGTGGGAACATTCTATGCGTCTATAACGTTGTATATCCTAACCTAAGGGAACCTAACATTTCGAGTGTAATATTTTACAACATTCCTGACGCGTCGGCCCCTATTTCTCGGTGGGAATATTATGTACATCTATAACGTTACATATCCTAGACTAAGGCAACCTAACATGTCGAATGTAATATTTTACAACATTCTGGCGTGTCGTCGCCTTCTTCTCGAAGGGGACATTATATACGTCTATCACGTTATATATCCTAGCATAAGGCAACCTCACATCTCGGGTGTAATATTTTACAACATTCCTGACGCGTCGGTCCCTATTTGTCGGGGGGAATATTATATACGTCTATAACGTTACATATCCTAGCCTAAGGCAACCTAACATGTCGAATGTAATATTTTACAACATTCTGGCGTGTCGTCGCCTGCTTCTCAAAGGGGACATTATATACGTCTATAACGTTGTATATCCTAACCCAACGCAACCTAATATCTGGTATGTAATATTTTACAACAACCATGACGCGTCGGCCCCTATTTCTCGGTGGGAACATTATATACGTCTATCACGTTATATATCCTAGCATAAGGCAACCTAACATCTCGGGTGTAATATTTTACAACATTCCTGACGCGTCGGCCCCTATGTCTCGGTGGGAATATTATATAAGTCTATAACGATATATATCCTAAGCTAAAGCAACCTAACATCTCGGATGTAATATTTTACAACATTCCTGGCGTGTCGTCGCCTGCTTCTCGATGGGGACATTATATACGTCTATAACGTTGTATATCCCAACCCAAAGCAACCTAACTTCTGGGATGTAATAGTTTACAACATTCCTGGCATGTCGGTACCCACGTCTCGGTGGGAACATTCTATAAGTCTATGACGATATATATCCTAACCTAAAGCAACCTATCAACTCGGATGTAATAGTTTACCACATTCCTGGCAGTCCCTACATCTCGGTGGGAACATTCTATACGTCTATAACGTTGTATATCCTAACCTAAGGGAACCTAACATTTCGGGTGTAATAGTTTACCACATTCCTGGCAGTCCCTACATCTCGGTGGGAACATTCTATACGTCTATAACGTTGTATATCCTAACCTAAGGGAACCTAACATTTCGGGTGTAATATGTTACAACATTCCTGACGCGTCGGCCCCTATTTCTCGGTGGGAATATTATATACGTCTATAACGTTGTATATCCTAACCTAAGGGAACCTAACATTTCGGGTGTAATATTTTGCAACATTCCTGACGCGTCGGTCCCTATTTCTCGGGGGGAATATTATATGCGTCTATAACGTTACATATCCTAGCCTAAGGCAACCTAACATGTCGAATGTAATATTTTACAACATTCTGGCGTGTCGTCGCCTGCTTCTCAAAGGGGACATTATATACGTCTATAACGTTGTATATCCTAACCTAACGCAACCTAACATCTGGGATGTAATATTTTACAACATTCCTGACGCGTCGGCCCCTATTTCTCGGTGGGAATATTATATACGTCTACAACGTTATATATCCTAGCCTAAGGCGACCTAACATGTCGAATGTAATATTTTACATCATTCCTGTCGTGTCGGCCCGTAGTTCTCGGTGGTAACATTATATACGTCTATAAGTTTAGATATCCTAGCCTAAGGCAACCTAACATGTCGCATGTAATATTGTACAACATTCCTGGTGTGTCGTCACCTACTTCTGGATGGGGACATTATATACATCTATAACGTTGTACATCCTAACCTAAGGCAACCTAACATATCGGATGTAATATTTTACAACATTCCTGACGAGTCGGCCCCTATTTCTCGGTGGGAATATTATATACGTCTATAACGTTATATATCCTAGCCTAAGGCAACCTATCATCTCGGATGTAGTATTTTACAACATTCCTGGCGTGTCGTCGCCTGCTTCTCGATGGGGACATTATATACGTCTATAACGTTGTATATCCTAACCCAAAGCAACCTAACTTCTGGGATGTAATATTTTACAACATTCCTGGCATGTCGGTCCCCACGTCTCGGTGGGAACATTATATAAGTCTATAACGATATATATCCTAACCTAAAGCAACCTAACAACTCGGATGTAATATTTTAGAACATTCCTGGCATGTCGGTCCCTACATCTCGGTGTGGACATTCTATACGTCTATAACGTTGTATATCCTAACCTAAGGGAACCTAACATTTCGGGTGTAATATTTTGCAACATTCCTGACGCGTCGGCCCCTATTTCTCGGTGGGAATATTATATGCGTCTATAACGTTATATATCCTAGCCTAAGGCAACCTAACATATCTGATGTAATATTTTACAACATTCCTGACGCGTCGGCCCCTATTTCTCGGTGTGAATATTATATACGTCTATAACGATATATATCCTAGCCTAAGGCAACCTAACATGTCGAATGTAATATTTTATAACATTCTGGCGTGTCGTCGCCTGCTTCTCAAAGGGGACATTATATACGTCTATAACGTTGTATATCCTAACCTAAGGCAACCTAACATTTCGGGTGTAATATTTTGCAACATTCCTGACGCGTCGGCCCCTATTTCTCGGGGGGAATATTATATACGTCTATAACGTTACATATCCTAGCCTAAGGCAACCTAACAAGTCGAATGTAATATTTTACAACATTCTGGCGTGTCGTCGCCTGCTTCTCGATGGGGACATTAGATACGTCTATAACGTTGTATATCCTAATCTAAGGGAACCTAACATCTCGGACGTAATATTTACAACATTCTGGCGTGTCGTCGCCTTCTTCTTGATGGGGACATTATATACGTCTATAACGTTGTATATCCTAACCCAAAGCAACCAAACTTCTGGGATGTAATATTTTACAACATTCCTGGCATGTCGGTCCCCACGTCTCGGTGGGAACATTATATAAGTCGATAACGATATATATCCTAACCTAAAGAAACCAAACAACTCGAATGTAATATTTTAGAACATTCCTGGCATGTCGGTCCCTACATCTCGGTGGGAACATTCTATACGTCTATAACGTTGTATATCCTAACCTAAGGGAACCTAACATTTCGGGTGTAATATTTTACAACATTCCTGACGCGTCGGCCCCTATTTCTCGGTGGGAATATTATATACGTCTATAACGTTACATATCCTAGCCTAAGGCAACCTAACATGTCGAATGTAATATTTTACAACATTCTGGTGTGTCGTCGCCTGCTTCTCAAAGGGGACATTATATACGTCTATAACGTTGTATATCCTAACCCAACGCAACCTAACATCTGGGATGTAATATTTTACAACATTCATGACGCGTCGGCCCCTATTTCTCGGTGGGAACATTATATACGTCTATCACGTTATATATCCTAGCATAAGGCAACCTAGCATCTCGGGTGTAATATTTTACAACATTCCTGACGCGTCGGTACCTACTTCTCGGTGGGAACATTGTATACGTCTATAACGGAATATGTCCTAGCCTAAGGTAACCTAACATCTCGGATGTAATATTTTACAACATTCCTGGCGTGTCGTCGCCTGCTTCTCGATGGGGACATTATATACGTCTATAACGTTGTATATCCTAACCCAAAGCAACCTAACTTCTGGGATGTAATAGGTTACAACATTCCTGGCATGTCGGTACCCACGTCTCGGTTGGAACATTCTATAAGTCTATGACGATATATATCCTAACCTAAAGCAACCTATCAACTCGGATGTAATAGTTTACCACATTCCTGGCAGTCCCTACATCTCGGTGGGAACATTCTATACGTCTATAACGTTGTGTATCCTAACCCAAAGCAACCAAACTTCTGGGATGTAATATTTTACAACATTCCTGGCATGTCGGTCCCCACGTCTCGGCGGGAACATTATATAAGTCTATAACGATATATATCCTAACCTAAAGCAACCAAACAACTCGAATGTACTATTTTAGAACATTCCTGGCATGTCGGTCCCTACATCTCGGTGGGAACATTCTATACGTCTATAACGTTGTATATCCTAACCTCAGGAACCTAACATTTCGGGTGTAATATTTTACAACATTCCTGACGCGTCGGCCCCTATTTCTCGGTGGGAATATTATATACGTCTATAACGTTGTATATCCTAACCTAAGGGAACCTAACATTTCGGGTGTAATATTTTGCAACATTCCTGACGCGTCGGTCCCTATTTCTCGGTGGGAATATTATATACGTCTATAACGTTGTATATCCTAACCTAAGGGAACCTAACATTTCGGGTGTAATATTTTGCAACATTCCTGACGCGTCGGTCCCTATTTCTCGGCGGGAATATTATATACGTCTATAACGTTACATATCCTAGCCTAAGGCAACCTAACATGTCGAATGTAATATTTTACAACATTCTGGCGTGTCGTCGCCTGCTTCTCAAAGGGGACATTATATACGTCTATAACGTTGTATATCCTAACCCAACGCAACCTAATATCTGGGATGTAATATTTTACAACAACCATGACGCGTCGGCCCCTATTTCTCGGTGGGAACATTATATACGTCTATCACGTTATATATCCTAGCATAAGGCAACCTAACATCTCGGGTGTAATATTTTACAACATTCCTGACGCGTCGGCCCCTATTTCTCGGTGGGAATATTATATAAGTCTATAACGATATATATCCTAAGCTAAAGCAACCTAACATCTCGGATGTAATATTTTACAACATTCCTGGCGTGTCGTCGCCTGCTTCTCGATGGGGACATTATATACGTCTATAACGTTGTATATCCTAACCCAAAGCAACCTAACTTCTGGGATGTAATAGTTTACAACATTCCTGGCATGTCGGTCCCCACGTCTCGGTGGGAACATTATATAAGTCTATGACGATATATATCCTAACCTAAAGCAACCTAACAACTCGGATGTAATAGTTTACCACATTCCTGGCGGTTCCTACATCTCGGTGGGAACATTATATACGTCTATAACGTTGTATATCCTAACCTAAGGGAACCTAAGATCTCGGGTGTAATATTTTACAACATTCCTGACGCGTCGGCCCCTATTTCTCGGTGGGAATATTATATACGTCTATAACGTTATATATCCTAACCTAAGGCAACCTAACATGTCGAATGTAATATTTTACAACATTCTGGCGTGTCGTCGCCTGCTTCTCGATGGGGACATTAGATACGTCTATAACGTTGTATATCCTAATCTAAGGGAACCTAACATCTCGGACGTAATATTTACAACATTCTGGCGTGTCGTCGCCTTCTTCTTGATGGGGACATTATATACGTCTATAACGTTGTATATCCTAACCCAAAGCAACCAAACTTCTGGGATGTAATATTTTACAACATTCCTGGCATGTCGGTCCCCACGTCTCGGTGGGAACATTATATAAGTCGATAACGATATATATCCTAACCTAAAGAAACCAAACAACTCGAATGTAATATTTTAGAACATTCCTGGCATGTCGGTCCCTACATCTCGGTGGGAACATTCTATACGTCTATAACGTTGTATATCCTAACCTAAGGGAACCTAACATTTCGGGTGTAATAGTTTACCACATTCCTGGCAGTCCCTACATCTCGGTGGGAACATTCTATACGTCTATAACGTTGTATATCCTAACCTAAGGGAACCTAACATTTCGGGTGTAATATGTTACAACATTCCTGACGCGTCGGCCCCTATTTCTCGGTGGGAATATTATATACGTCTATAACGTTGTATATCCTAACCTAAGGGAACCTAACATTTCGGGTGTAATATTTTACAACATTCCTGACGCGTCGGCCCCTACTTCTCTGTGGTAACATTATATACGTCTATAACGTTGTATATGCTAACCTAAGGGAACCTAACATCTCGGGTGTAATATTTTACAACATTCCTGTCGCGTCGGCCCCTATTTCTCGGTGGGAATATTATATACGTCTATAACGTTACATATCCTAGCCTAAGGCAACCTAACATGTCGGATGTAATATTTTACAACATTCTGGCATGTCGTCGCCTGCTTCTCGATGGGGACATTAGATACGTCTATAACGTTGTATATCCTAACCCAAAGCAACCTATCATCTGGGATGTAATATTTTACAACATTCTGGCGTGTCGTCGTCTTCTTCTCGAAGGGGACATTATATACGTCTATTACGTTGTATATCCTAACCTAACGCAACATAACATCTGGGATGTAATATTTTACAACATTCCTGACGCGTCGGCCCCTATTTCTCGGTGGAAACATTACATACGTCTATCATGTTATATATCCTAGCCTTAATATTTGTAAGTCTATAACGATATATACCCTAACCTAAAGCAACCTAACAACTGGGATGTAATATTTTACAACATTCCTGGCATGTCGGTCCATACATCTCGTTGGGAACATTCTATACGTCTATAACGTTGTATATCCTAACCTAAGGGAACCTAAGATTTCGGGTGTAATATATTACAACATTCCTGACGCGTCGGCCCCTACTTCTCTGTGGTAACATTATATACGTCTATCACGTTACATATCCTAGCCTAAGGCAACCTAACATATCGGATGTAATATTAAACAACATTCTGGCGTGTCGTCGCCTGCTTCTTGAAGGGGACATTATATACGTCTATAACGTTGTATATCCTAACCCAAAGCAACCTATCTTCTGGGATGTAATATTTTACAACCTTTCTGGCATGTCGGTCCCCACGTCTCGGTGGGAACATTATATAAGTCTATAACGATATATATCCTAACCTAAAGCAACCTAACAACTCGGATGTAATAGTTTACCACATTCCTGGCGGTCCCTACATCTCGGTCGGAACATTCTATACGTCTATAACGTTGTATATCCTAACCTAAGGGAACCTAACATTTCGGGTGTAATATTTTACAATATTCCTGACGCGTCGGCCCCTATTTCTCGGTGGAAACATTACATACGTCTATCATGTTATATATCCTAGGCTAAGGCAACCTAACATATCGGATGTAATATTTTACAACATTCTGGCGTGTCGTCGCCTGGTTCTCGATGGGGACATTAGATACGTCTATAACGTTGTACATCCTAACCTAAGGCAACCTAACATATCGGATGTAATATTTAACAACATTCCTGGCATGTTGGTCCCTACTTTTCGGTGGCAAAATTGTATACGTCTATAACGATATATACTAGCCTAAGGCAACCTAACATCTCGGATGTAATATTTTACAACATTCTGGCATGTCGGTCCCCACGTCTCGATCTGGACATTATATGCGTCTATAACGATATATATCCTAACCTAAAGCAACCTAACATCTCGGGTGTAATATTTTACTACAGTCCTGACGCGTCGGCCCCTATTTCTCGGTGGGAACATTATATATGTCTATAACGTTATATATCCTAGCCTAAGGCGACCTACTATGTCGAATGTAATATTTTACGTCATTCCTGGCGTGTCGTCCCGTAGATCTCGGTGATAACATTATATGCGTGTATAACATTATATATCCTAGCCTAAGGAAACCTAACATGTCAAATGTAATATTTTACAACACTCCTGGCGTGTCGTCGCCTACTTCTGGATGAGGACATTATATACATCTATAACTTTGTATATCCTAACCTAAGGCAACCTAACATCTCGGATGTAATATTTGACAACATTCCTGGAATGTCGGTCCCCTCGTCTCAGTGGGAACATTATATAAGTCTATAACGTTGTATGTCCTAACCTAACGCAACCTAACATCTCGGATGTAATATTTTACAACATTCCTGGCATGTCGGTCCCTACATCTCGGTGGGAACATTCTATACGTCTATAACGTTGTATATCCTAACCTAAGGGAACCTAACATTTCGGGTGTAATATTTTACAACATTCCTGACGCGTCGGCCCCTATTTCTCGGTGGGAATATTATATACGTCTATAACGTTATATATCCTAGCCTAAGGCATCCTAACATGTCGAATGTAATATTTTACAACATTCTGGCGTGTCGTCGCCTGCTTCTTGAAGGGGACATTATATACGTCTATAACGTTGTATATCCTAACCTAACGCAACCTAACATCTGGGTTGTTTTATTTTACAACATTCCTGACGCGTCGGTCCCTACTTCTCGGTGGGAACATTGTATACGTCTATAACGATATATGTCCTAACCTAAAGCAACCTAACAACTCGGATGTAATATTTTACAACATTCCTGGCATGTCGGTCCCTACATCTCGGTGGGAACATTCTATACGTCTATAACGTTGTGTATCCTAACCTAAGGGAACCTAACATTTCGGGTGTAATATTTTACAACATTCCTGACGCGTCGGCCCCTATTTCTCGGTGGGAATATTATATACGTCTATAAAGTTACATATCCTAGCCTAAGGCAACCTAACATGTCGAATGTAATATTTTACAACATTCTGGCGTGTCGTCGCCTGCTTCTCGAAAGGGACATTATATACGTCTATAACGTTGTACATCCTAACCTGATGTAACCTAACATCTGGGATGTAATATTTTACGACATTCCTGACGCGTCTGCCCCTATTTCTCGGTGGGAACATTATATACGTCTATCACGTTACATATCCTAGCCTAAGGCAACCTAACATATCGGATGTAATATTAAACAACATTCTGGCGTGTCGTCGCCTGCTTCTTGAAGGGGAAACTATATACGTCTATAACGTTGTATATCCTAACCCAAAGCAACCTATCTTCTGGGATGTAATATTTTACAACCTTTCTGGCATGTCGGTCCCCACGTCTCGGTGGGAATATTATATAAGTCTATAACGATATATATCCTAACCTAAAGCAACCTAACAACTCGGATGTAATAGTTTACCACATTCCTGGCGGTCCCTACATCTCGGTGGGAACATTCTATACGTCTATAACGTTGTACATCCTAACCTAAGGCAACCTAACATATCGGATGTAATATTTAACAACATTCCTGGCATGTTGGTCCCTACTTCTCGGTGGCAAAATTGTATACGTCTATAACGATATATACTAGCCTAAGGCAACCTAACATCTCGGATGTAATATTTTACAACATTCTGGCGTGTCGGTCCCCACGTCTCGATCTGGACATTATATGCGTCTATAACGATATATATCCTAACCTAAAGCAACCTAACATCTCGGGTGTAATATTTTACTACAGTCCTGACGCGTCGGCCCCTATTTCTCGGTGGGAACATTATATATGTCTATAACGTTGTATATCCTAGCCTAAGGCGACCTACTATGTCGAATGTAATATTTTACGTCATTCCTGGCGTGTCGGCCCGTAGATCTCGGTGATAACATTATATGCGTGTATAACATTATATATCCTAGCCTAAGGAAACCTAACATGTCAAATGTAATATTTTACAACACTCCTGGCGTGTCGTCGCCTACTTCTGGATGAGGACACTATATACATCTATAACTTTGTATATCCTAACCTAAGGCAACCTAACATCTCGGATGTAATATTTGACAACATTCCTGGAATGTCGGTCCCCTCGTCTCAGTAGGAACATTATATAAGTCTATAACGTTGTATGTCCTAACCTAACGCAACCTAACATCTCGGATGTAATATTTTACAACATTCCTGGCATGTCGTCGCCTGCATCTTGAATGGGACATTATATACTTCCATAACGTTGTATATCCTAACCTAACGCAACCTAACATCTGGGTTGTTTTATTTTACAACATTCCTGACGCGTCGGTCCCTACTTCTCGGTGGGAACATTGTATACGTCTATAACGATATATGTCCTAGCCTAAGGTAACCTAACATCTCGCATGTAATATTTTACAACAATCCTGGCGTGTTGTCGCCTGCTTCTCGATGGGGACATTATATACGTCTATAACGTTGTGTATCCTAACCCAAAGCAACCTAACTTCTGGGATGTAATATTTTACAACATTCCGGGCATGTCGGTCCCCGCGTCTCGGTGGGAACATTATATAAGTCTATAACGATATATATCCTAACCTAAAGCAACCTAACAACTCGGATGTAATATTTTACAACATTCCTGGCATGTCGGTCCCTACATCTCGGTGGGAACATTCTATACGTCTATAACGTTGTATATCCTAACCTAAGGGAACCTAACATCTCGGGTGTAATATTTTACAACATTCCTGACGCTTCGGCCCCTATTTCTCGGTGGGAATATTATATACGTCTATAACGTTATATATCCTAGCCTAAGGCATCCTAACATGTCGAATGTAATATTTTACAACATTCTGGCGTATCGTCGCCCGCTTCTTGAAGGGAACATTATATACGTCTATAACGTTGTATATCCTAACCTAACGCAACCTAACATCTGGGTTGTTTTATTTTACAACATTCCTGACGCGTCGGTCCCTACTTCTCGGTGGGAACATTGTATACGTCTATAACGATATATGTCCTAACCTAAAGCAACCTAACAACTCGGATCTAATATTTTACAACATTCTGGCGTGTCGTCGCCTGCTTCTCGATGGGGACATTAGATACGTCTATAACGTCATATATCCTAACCTAAGGGAAACAACATCTCGGGTGTAATATTTTACAACATTCCTGGCGTGTCGTTGCCTACTTCTCGATGGGGACATTATATACATCTATAACGTTGTATATCCTAACCCAAAGCAACCTATCTTCTGGGATGTAATATTTTACAACCTTTCTGGCATGTCGGTCCCCACGTCTCGGTGGGAACATTATATAAGTCTATAACGATATATATCCTAACCTAAAGCAACCTAACAACTCGGATGTAATAGTTTACCACATTCCTGGCGGTCCCTACATCTCGGTGGGAACATTCTATACGTCTATAACGTTGTACATCCTAACCTAAGGCAACCTAACATATCGGATGTAATATTTAACAACATTCCTGGCATGTTGGTCCCTACTTCTCGGTGGCAAAATTGTATACGTCTATAACGATATATACTAGCCTAAGGCAACCTAACATCTCGGATGTAATATTTTACAACATTCTGGCGTGTCGGTCCCCACGTCTGGATCTGGACATTATATGCGTCTATAACGATATATATCCTAACCTAACGCAACCTAACATCTGGTATGTAATATTTTACAACATTCCCGACGCATCGGCCCCTATTTCTCGGTGGAAACATTACATACGTCTATCATGTTATATATCCTAGCCTAAGGCAACCTAACATATCGGATGTAATATTTTACAACATTCTGGCGTGTCGTCGCCTGCTTCTCGATGGGGACATTAGATACGTCTATAACGTTGTACATCCTAACCTAAGGCAACCTAACATATCGGATGTAATATTTAACAACATTCCTGGCATGTTGGTCCCTACTTCTCGGTGGCAAAATTGTATACGTCTATAACGATATATACTAGCCTAAGGCAACCTAACATCTCGGATGTTATATTTTACAACACTCCTGGCGTGTCGTCGCCTACTTCTGGATGAGGACATTATATACATCTATAACTTTGTATATCCTAACCTAAGGCAACCTAACATCTCGGATGTAATATTTGACAACATTCCTGGCATGTCGGTCCCCTCGTCTCAGTGGGATCATTATATAAGTCTATAACGTTGTATGTCCTAACCTGACGCAACCTAACATCTCGGATGTAATATTTTACAACATTCCTGGCATCTCGGTCCCTACATCTCGGTGGGAACATTCTATACGTCTATAACGTTGTATATCCTAACATAAGGGAACCTAACATCTCGGGTGTAATATTTTACAACATTCTGGCGTGTCGTCGCCTGCTTCTCGATGGGGACATTAGATACGTCTATAACGTTGTATATCCTAATCTAAGGGAACCTAACATGTCGAATGTAATATTTTACAACATTCTGGCGTATCGTCGCCCGCTTCTTGAAGGGGACATTATATACGTCTATAACGTTGTATATCCTAACCTAACGCAACCTAACATCTGGGTTGTTTTATTTTACAACATTCCTGACGCGTCGGTCCCTACTTCTCGGTGGGAACATTGTATACGTCTATAACGATATATGTCCTAACCTAAAGCAACCTAACAACTCGGATGTAATATTTTACAACATTCTGGCGTGTCGTCGCCTGCTTCTCGATGGGGACATTAGATACGTCTATAACGTTGTATATCCTAACCTATGGGAACGTAACATCTCGGATGTAATATTTTACAACATTCTGGCGTGTCGTCGCCTTCTTCTCGAAGGGGACATTATATACGTCTATAACGTTGTATATCCTAACCCAAAGCAACATATCTTCTGGGATGTAATATTTTACAACCTTTCTGGCATGTCGGTCCCCATGTCTCGGTGGGAACATTATATAAGTCTATAACGATATATATCCTAACCTAAAGCAATCTAACAACTCGGATGTAATAGTTTACCACATTCCTGGCGGTCCCTACATCACGGTGGGAACATTCTATGCGTCTATAACGTTGTATATCCTAACCTAAGGGAACCTAACATTTCGAGTGTAATATTTTACAACATTCCTGACGCGTCGGCCCCTATTTCTCGGTGGGAATATTATGTACATCTATAACGTTACATATCCTAGACTAAGGCAACCTAACATGTCGAATGTAATATTTTACAACATTCTGGCGTGTCGTCGCCTTCTTCTCGAAGGGGACATTATATACGTCTATCACGTTATATATCCTAGCATAAGGCAACCTCACATCTCGGGTGTAATATTTTACAACATTCCTGACGCGTCGGTCCCTATTTGTCGGGGGGAATATTATATACGTCTATAACGTTACATATCCTAGCCTAAGGCAACCTAACATGTCGAATGTAATATTTTACAACATTCTGGCGTGTCGTCGCCTGCTTCTCAAAGGGGACATTATATACGTCTATAACGTTGTATATCCTAACCCAACGCAACCTAATATCTGGTATGTAATATTTTACAACAACCATGACGCGTCGGCCCCTATTTCTCGGTGGGAACATTATATACGTCTATCACGTTATATATCCTAGCATAAGGCAACCTAACATCTCGGGTGTAATATTTTACAACATTCCTGACGCGTCGGCCCCTATGTCTCGGTGGGAATATTATATAAGTCTATAACGATATATATCCTAAGCTAAAGCAACCTAACATCTCGGATGTAATATTTTACAACATTCCTGGCGTGTCGTCGCCTGCTTCTCGATGGGGACATTATATACGTCTATAACGTTGTATATCCCAACCCAAAGCAACCTAACTTCTGGGATGTAATAGTTTACAACATTCCTGGCATGTCGGTACCCACGTCTCGGTGGGAACATTCTATAAGTCTATGACGATATATATCCTAACCTAAAGCAACCTATCAACTCGGATGTAATAGTTTACCACATTCCTGGCAGTCCCTACATCTCGGTGGGAACATTCTATACGTCTATAACGTTGTATATCCTAACCTAAGGGAACCTAACATTTCGGGTGTAATAGTTTACCACATTCCTGGCAGTCCCTACATCTCGGTGGGAACATTCTATACGTCTATAACGTTGTATATCCTAACCTAAGGGAACCTAACATTTCGGGTGTAATATGTTACAACATTCCTGACGCGTCGGCCCCTATTTCTCGGTGGGAATATTATATACGTCTATAACGTTGTATATCCTAACCTAAGGGAACCTAACATTTCGGGTGTAATATTTTGCAACATTCCTGACGCGTCGGTCCCTATTTCTCGGGGGGAATATTATATGCGTCTATAACGTTACATATCCTAGCCTAAGGCAACCTAACATGTCGAATGTAATATTTTACAACATTCTGGCGTGTCGTCGCCTGCTTCTCAAAGGGGACATTATATACGTCTATAACGTTGTATATCCTAACCTAACGCAACCTAACATCTGGGATGTAATATTTTACAACATTCCTGACGCGTCGGCCCCTATTTCTCGGTGGGAATATTATATACGTCTACAACGTTATATATCCTAGCCTAAGGCGACCTAACATGTCGAATGTAATATTTTACATCATTCCTGTCGTGTCGGCCCGTAGTTCTCGGTGGTAACATTATATACGTCTATAAGTTTAGATATCCTAGCCTAAGGCAACCTAACATGTCGCATGTAATATTGTACAACATTCCTGGTGTGTCGTCACCTACTTCTGGATGGGGACATTATATACATCTATAACGTTGTACATCCTAACCTAAGGCAACCTAACATATCGGATGTAATATTTTACAACATTCCTGACGAGTCGGCCCCTATTTCTCGGTGGGAATATTATATACGTCTATAACGTTATATATCCTAGCCTAAGGCAACCTATCATCTCGGATGTAGTATTTTACAACATTCCTGGCGTGTCGTCGCCTGCTTCTCGATGGGGACATTATATACGTCTATAACGTTGTATATCCTAACCCAAAGCAACCTAACTTCTGGGATGTAATATTTTACAACATTCCTGGCATGTCGGTCCCCACGTCTCGGTGGGAACATTATATAAGTCTATAACGATATATATCCTAACCTAAAGCAACCTAACAACTCGGATGTAATATTTTAGAACATTCCTGGCATGTCGGTCCCTACATCTCGGTGTGGACATTCTATACGTCTATAACGTTGTATATCCTAACCTAAGGGAACCTAACATTTCGGGTGTAATATTTTGCAACATTCCTGACGCGTCGGCCCCTATTTCTCGGTGGGAATATTATATGCGTCTATAACGTTATATATCCTAGCCTAAGGCAACCTAACATATCTGATGTAATATTTTACAACATTCCTGACGCGTCGGCCCCTATTTCTCGGTGTGAATATTATATACGTCTATAACGATATATATCCTAGCCTAAGGCAACCTAACATGTCGAATGTAATATTTTATAACATTCTGGCGTGTCGTCGCCTGCTTCTCAAAGGGGACATTATATACGTCTATAACGTTGTATATCCTAACCTAAGGCAACCTAACATTTCGGGTGTAATATTTTGCAACATTCCTGACGCGTCGGCCCCTATTTCTCGGGGGGAATATTATATACGTCTATAACGTTACATATCCTAGCCTAAGGCAACCTAACAAGTCGAATGTAATATTTTACAACATTCTGGCGTGTCGTCGCCTGCTTCTCGATGGGGACATTAGATACGTCTATAACGTTGTATATCCTAATCTAAGGGAACCTAACATCTCGGACGTAATATTTACAACATTCTGGCGTGTCGTCGCCTTCTTCTTGATGGGGACATTATATACGTCTATAACGTTGTATATCCTAACCCAAAGCAACCAAACTTCTGGGATGTAATATTTTACAACATTCCTGGCATGTCGGTCCCCACGTCTCGGTGGGAACATTATATAAGTCGATAACGATATATATCCTAACCTAAAGAAACCAAACAACTCGAATGTAATATTTTAGAACATTCCTGGCATGTCGGTCCCTACATCTCGGTGGGAACATTCTATACGTCTATAACGTTGTATATCCTAACCTAAGGGAACCTAACATTTCGGGTGTAATATTTTACAACATTCCTGACGCGTCGGCCCCTATTTCTCGGTGGGAATATTATATACGTCTATAACGTTACATATCCTAGCCTAAGGCAACCTAACATGTCGAATGTAATATTTTACAACATTCTGGTGTGTCGTCGCCTGCTTCTCAAAGGGGACATTATATACGTCTATAACGTTGTATATCCTAACCCAACGCAACCTAACATCTGGGATGTAATATTTTACAACATTCATGACGCGTCGGCCCCTATTTCTCGGTGGGAACATTATATACGTCTATCACGTTATATATCCTAGCATAAGGCAACCTAGCATCTCGGGTGTAATATTTTACAACATTCCTGACGCGTCGGTACCTACTTCTCGGTGGGAACATTGTATACGTCTATAACGGAATATGTCCTAGCCTAAGGTAACCTAACATCTCGGATGTAATATTTTACAACATTCCTGGCGTGTCGTCGCCTGCTTCTCGATGGGGACATTATATACGTCTATAACGTTGTATATCCTAACCCAAAGCAACCTAACTTCTGGGATGTAATAGGTTACAACATTCCTGGCATGTCGGTACCCACGTCTCGGTTGGAACATTCTATAAGTCTATGACGATATATATCCTAACCTAAAGCAACCTATCAACTCGGATGTAATAGTTTACCACATTCCTGGCAGTCCCTACATCTCGGTGGGAACATTCTATACGTCTATAACGTTGTGTATCCTAACCCAAAGCAACCAAACTTCTGGGATGTAATATTTTACAACATTCCTGGCATGTCGGTCCCCACGTCTCGGCGGGAACATTATATAAGTCTATAACGATATATATCCTAACCTAAAGCAACCAAACAACTCGAATGTACTATTTTAGAACATTCCTGGCATGTCGGTCCCTACATCTCGGTGGGAACATTCTATACGTCTATAACGTTGTATATCCTAACCTCAGGAACCTAACATTTCGGGTGTAATAGTTTACCACATTCCTGGCGGTCCCTACATCACGGTGGGAACATTCTATGCGTCTATAACGTTGTATATCCTAACCTAAGGGAACCTAACATTTCGAGTGTAATATTTTACAACATTCCTGACGCGTCGGCCCCTATTTCTCGGTGGGAATATTATGTACATCTATAACGTTACATATCCTAGACTAAGGCAACCTAACATGTCGAATGTAATATTTTACAACATTCTGGCGTGTCGTCGCCTTCTTCTCGAAGGGGACATTATATACGTCTATCACGTTATATATCCTAGCATAAGGCAACCTCACATCTCGGGTGTAATATTTTACAACATTCCTGACGCGTCGGTCCCTATTTGTCGGGGGGAATATTATATACGTCTATAACGTTACATATCCTAGCCTAAGGCAACCTAACATGTCGAATGTAATATTTTACAACATTCTGGCGTGTCGTCGCCTGCTTCTCAAAGGGGACATTATATACGTCTATAACGTTGTATATCCTAACCCAACGCAACCTAATATCTGGTATGTAATATTTTACAACAACCATGACGCGTCGGCCCCTATTTCTCGGTGGGAACATTATATACGTCTATCACGTTATATATCCTAGCATAAGGCAACCTAACATCTCGGGTGTAATATTTTACAACATTCCTGACGCGTCGGCCCCTATGTCTCGGTGGGAATATTATATAAGTCTATAACGATATATATCCTAAGCTAAAGCAACCTAACATCTCGGATGTAATATTTTACAACATTCCTGGCGTGTCGTCGCCTGCTTCTCGATGGGGACATTATATACGTCTATAACGTTGTATATCCCAACCCAAAGCAACCTAACTTCTGGGATGTAATAGTTTACAACATTCCTGGCATGTCGGTACCCACGTCTCGGTGGGAACATTCTATAAGTCTATGACGATATATATCCTAACCTAAAGCAACCTATCAACTCGGATGTAATAGTTTACCACATTCCTGGCAGTCCCTACATCTCGGTGGGAACATTCTATACGTCTATAACGTTGTATATCCTAACCTAAGGGAACCTAACATTTCGGGTGTAATAGTTTACCACATTCCTGGCAGTCCCTACATCTCGGTGGGAACATTCTATACGTCTATAACGTTGTATATCCTAACCTAAGGGAACCTAACATTTCGGGTGTAATATGTTACAACATTCCTGACGCGTCGGCCCCTATTTCTCGGTGGGAATATTATATACGTCTATAACGTTGTATATCCTAACCTAAGGGAACCTAACATTTCGGGTGTAATATTTTGCAACATTCCTGACGCGTCGGTCCCTATTTCTCGGGGGGAATATTATATGCGTCTATAACGTTACATATCCTAGCCTAAGGCAACCTAACATGTCGAATGTAATATTTTACAACATTCTGGCGTGTCGTCGCCTGCTTCTCAAAGGGGACATTATATACGTCTATAACGTTGTATATCCTAACCTAACGCAACCTAACATCTGGGATGTAATATTTTACAACATTCCTGACGCGTCGGCCCCTATTTCTCGGTGGGAATATTATATACGTCTACAACGTTATATATCCTAGCCTAAGGCGACCTAACATGTCGAATGTAATATTTTACATCATTCCTGTCGTGTCGGCCCGTAGTTCTCGGTGGTAACATTATATACGTCTATAAGTTTAGATATCCTAGCCTAAGGCAACCTAACATGTCGCATGTAATATTGTACAACATTCCTGGTGTGTCGTCACCTACTTCTGGATGGGGACATTATATACATCTATAACGTTGTACATCCTAACCTAAGGCAACCTAACATATCGGATGTAATATTTTACAACATTCCTGACGAGTCGGCCCCTATTTCTCGGTGGGAATATTATATACGTCTATAACGTTATATATCCTAGCCTAAGGCAACCTATCATCTCGGATGTAGTATTTTACAACATTCCTGGCGTGTCGTCGCCTGCTTCTCGATGGGGACATTATATACGTCTATAACGTTGTATATCCTAACCCAAAGCAACCTAACTTCTGGGATGTAATATTTTACAACATTCCTGGCATGTCGGTCCCCACGTCTCGGTGGGAACATTATATAAGTCTATAACGATATATATCCTAACCTAAAGCAACCTAACAACTCGGATGTAATATTTTAGAACATTCCTGGCATGTCGGTCCCTACATCTCGGTGTGGACATTCTATACGTCTATAACGTTGTATATCCTAACCTAAGGGAACCTAACATTTCGGGTGTAATATTTTGCAACATTCCTGACGCGTCGGCCCCTATTTCTCGGTGGGAATATTATATGCGTCTATAACGTTATATATCCTAGCCTAAGGCAACCTAACATATCTGATGTAATATTTTACAACATTCCTGACGCGTCGGCCCCTATTTCTCGGTGTGAATATTATATACGTCTATAACGATATATATCCTAGCCTAAGGCAACCTAACATGTCGAATGTAATATTTTATAACATTCTGGCGTGTCGTCGCCTGCTTCTCAAAGGGGACATTATATACGTCTATAACGTTGTATATCCTAACCTAAGGCAACCTAACATTTCGGGTGTAATATTTTGCAACATTCCTGACGCGTCGGCCCCTATTTCTCGGGGGGAATATTATATACGTCTATAACGTTACATATCCTAGCCTAAGGCAACCTAACAAGTCGAATGTAATATTTTACAACATTCTGGCGTGTCGTCGCCTGCTTCTCGATGGGGACATTAGATACGTCTATAACGTTGTATATCCTAATCTAAGGGAACCTAACATCTCGGACGTAATATTTACAACATTCTGGCGTGTCGTCGCCTTCTTCTTGATGGGGACATTATATACGTCTATAACGTTGTATATCCTAACCCAAAGCAACCAAACTTCTGGGATGTAATATTTTACAACATTCCTGGCATGTCGGTCCCCACGTCTCGGTGGGAACATTATATAAGTCGATAACGATATATATCCTAACCTAAAGAAACCAAACAACTCGAATGTAATATTTTAGAACATTCCTGGCATGTCGGTCCCTACATCTCGGTGGGAACATTCTATACGTCTATAACGTTGTATATCCTAACCTAAGGGAACCTAACATTTCGGGTGTAATATTTTACAACATTCCTGACGCGTCGGCCCCTATTTCTCGGTGGGAATATTATATACGTCTATAACGTTACATATCCTAGCCTAAGGCAACCTAACATGTCGAATGTAATATTTTACAACATTCTGGTGTGTCGTCGCCTGCTTCTCAAAGGGGACATTATATACGTCTATAACGTTGTATATCCTAACCCAACGCAACCTAACATCTGGGATGTAATATTTTACAACATTCATGACGCGTCGGCCCCTATTTCTCGGTGGGAACATTATATACGTCTATCACGTTATATATCCTAGCATAAGGCAACCTAGCATCTCGGGTGTAATATTTTACAACATTCCTGACGCGTCGGTACCTACTTCTCGGTGGGAACATTGTATACGTCTATAACGGAATATGTCCTAGCCTAAGGTAACCTAACATCTCGGATGTAATATTTTACAACATTCCTGGCGTGTCGTCGCCTGCTTCTCGATGGGGACATTATATACGTCTATAACGTTGTATATCCTAACCCAAAGCAACCTAACTTCTGGGATGTAATAGGTTACAACATTCCTGGCATGTCGGTACCCACGTCTCGGTTGGAACATTCTATAAGTCTATGACGATATATATCCTAACCTAAAGCAACCTATCAACTCGGATGTAATAGTTTACCACATTCCTGGCAGTCCCTACATCTCGGTGGGAACATTCTATACGTCTATAACGTTGTGTATCCTAACCCAAAGCAACCAAACTTCTGGGATGTAATATTTTACAACATTCCTGGCATGTCGGTCCCCACGTCTCGGCGGGAACATTATATAAGTCTATAACGATATATATCCTAACCTAAAGCAACCAAACAACTCGAATGTACTATTTTAGAACATTCCTGGCATGTCGGTCCCTACATCTCGGTGGGAACATTCTATACGTCTATAACGTTGTATATCCTAACCTCAGGAACCTAACATTTCGGGTGTAATAGTTTACCACATTCCTGGCAGTCCCTACATCTCGGTGGGAACATTCTATACGTCTATAACGTTGTATATCCTAACCTAAGGGAACCTAACATTTCGGGTGTAATATGTTACAACATTCCTGACGCGTCGGCCCCTATTTCTCGGTGGGAATATTATATACGTCTATAACGTTGTATATCCTAACCTAAGGGAACCTAACATTTCGGGTGTAATATTTTGCAACATTCCTGACGCGTCGGTCCCTATTTCTCGGGGGGAGTATTATATGCGTCTATAACGTTACATATCCTAGCCTAAGGCAACCTAACATGTCGAATGTAATATTTTACAACATTCTGGCGTGTCGTCGCCTGCTTCTCAAAGGGGACATTATATACGTCTATAACGTTGTATATCCTAACCCAACGCAACCTAATATCTGGGATGTAATATTTTACAACAACCATGACGCGTCGGCCCCTATTTCTCGGTGGGAACATTATATATGTCTATCACGTTATATATCCTAGCATAAGGCAACCTAACATCCCAGGTGTAATATTTTACAACATTCCTGACGCGTTGGCCCCTATTTCTCGGTGGGAATATTATATAAGTCTATAACGATATATATCCTAACCTAAAGCAACCTAACATCTCGGATGTAATATTTTACAACATTCCTGGCGTGTCGTCGCCTGCTTCTCGATGGGGACATTATATACGTCTATAACGTTGTATATTCTAACCCAAAGCAACTTAACTTCTGGGATGTAATATTTTACAACATTCCTGGCATGTCGGTCCCCACGTCTCAGTGGGAACATTATATAAGTCTATAACGATATATATCCTAACCTAAAGCAACCTAACATCTCGGGTGTCATATTTTACAACATTTCTGGCATGACGGTCCCTACATCTCGGTGGGAACATTCTATACGTCTATAACGTCGTATATCCTAACCTAAGGGAACCTAACATTTCGGGTGTAATATTTTGCAACATTCCTGACGCGTCGGTCCCTATTTCTCGGGGGGAATATTATATACGTCTATAACGTTACATATCCTAGCCTAAGGCAACCTAATATGTCGAATGTAATATTTTACAACATTCTGGCGTGTCGTCGCCTGCTTCTCAAAGGGGACATTATATACGTCTATAACGTTGTATATCCTAACCTAACGCAACCTAACATCTGGGATGTAATATTTTACAACATTCCTGACGCGTCGGTCCCTACATCTCGGTGGGAACATTCTATACGTCTATAACGTTGTATATCCTAACCTAAGGGAACTTTAACATTTCGGGTGTAATATTTTACAACATTCCTGACGCGTCGGCCCCTATTTCTCGGTGGGAATATTATATACGTCTATAACGTTGTATATCCTAACCTAAGGAAACCTAACATTTCGGGTGTAATATTTTACAACATTCCTGACGCGTCGGCCAATATTTCTCGGTGGGAATATTATATACGTCTATAACGTTGTATATCCTAACCTAAGGGAACCTAACATTTCGGGTGTAATATTTTGCAACATTCCTGACGCGTCGGCCCCTATTTCTCGGGGGGAATATTATATACGTCTATAACGTTACATATCCTAGCCTAAGGCAAGCTAACATGTCGAATGTAATATTTTACAACATTCTGGCGTGTCGTCGCCTGCTTCTCAAAGGGGACATTATATACGTCTATAACGTTGTATATCCTAACCCAACGCAACCTAACATCTGGGATGTAATATTTTACAACATTCATGACGCGTCGGCCCCTATTTCTCGGTGGGAACATTATATACGTCTATCACGTTATATATCCTAGCATAAGGCAACCTAGCATCTCGGGTGTAATATTTTACAACATTCCTGACGCGTCGGTACCTACTTCTCGGTGGGAACATTGTATACGTCTATAACGGAATATGTCCTAGCCTAAGGTAACCTAACATCTCGGATGTAATATTTTACAACATTCCTGGCGTGTCGTCGCCTGCTTCTCGATGGGGACATTATATACGTCTATAACGTTGTATATCCTAACCCAAAGCAACCTAACTTCTGGGATGTAATAGGTTACAACATTCCTGGCATGTCGGTACCCACGTCTCGGTTGGAACATTCTATAAGTCTATGACGATATATATCCTAACCTAAAGCAACCTATCAACTCGGATGTAATAGTTTACCACATTCCTGGCAGTCCCTACATCTCGGTGGGAACATTCTATACGTCTATAACGTTGTGTATCCTAACCCAAAGCAACCAAACTTCTGGGATGTAATATTTTACAACATTCCTGGCATGTCGGTCCCCACGTCTCGGCGGGAACATTATATAAGTCTATAACGATATATATCCTAACCTAAAGCAACCAAACAACTCGAATGTACTATTTTAGAACATTCCTGGCATGTCGGTCCCTACATCTCGGTGGGAACATTCTATACGTCTATAACGTTGTATATCCTAACCTCAGGAACCTAACATTTCGGGTGTAATAGTTTACCACATTCCTGGCAGGCCCTACATCTCGGTGGGAACATTCTATACGTCTATAACGTTGTATATCCTAACCTAAGGGAACCTAACATTTCGGGTGTAATATGTTACAACATTCCTGACGCGTCGGCCCCTATTTCTCGGTGGGAATATTATATACGTCTATAACGTTGTATATCCTAACCTAAGGGAACCTAACATTTCGGGTGTAATATTTTGCAACATTCCTGACGCGTCGGTCCCTATTTCTCGGGGGGAGTATTATATGCGTCTATAACGTTACATATCCTAGCCTAAGGCAACCTAACATGTCGAATGTAATATTTTACAACATTCTGGCGTGTCGTCGCCTGCTTCTCAAAGGGGACATTATATACGTCTATAACGTTGTATATCCTAACCCAACGCAACCTAATATCTGGGATGTAATATTTTACAACAACCATGACGCGTCGGCCCCTATTTCTCGGTGGGAACATTATATATGTCTATCACGTTATATATCCTAGCATAAGGCAACCTAACATCCCAGGTGTAATATTTTACAACATTCCTGACGCGTTGGCCCCTATTTCTCGGTGGGAATATTATATAAGTCTATAACGATATATATCCTAACCTAAAGCAACCTAACATCTCGGATGTAATATTTTACAACATTCCTGGCGTGTCGTCGCCTGCTTCTCGATGGGGACATTATATACGTCTATAACGTTGTATATTCTAACCCAAAGCAACTTAACTTCTGGGATGTAATATTTTACAACATTCCTGGCATGTCGGTCCCCACGTCTCAGTGGGAACATTATATAAGTCTATAACGATATATATCCTAACCTAAAGCAACCTAACATCTCGGGTGTCATATTTTACAACATTTCTGGCATGACGGTCCCTACATCTCGGTGGGAACATTCTATACGTCTATAACGTCGTATATCCTAACCTAAGGGAACCTAACATTTCGGGTGTAATATTTTGCAACATTCCTGACGCGTCGGTCCCTATTTCTCGGGGGGAATATTATATACGTCTATAACGTTACATATCCTAGCCTAAGGCAACCTAATATGTCGAATGTAATATTTTACAACATTCTGGCGTGTCGTCGCCTGCTTCTCAAAGGGGACATTATATACGTCTATAACGTTGTATATCCTAACCTAACGCAACCTAACATCTGGGATGTAATATTTTACAACATTCCTGACGCGTCGGTCCCTACATCTCGGTGGGAACATTCTATACGTCTATAACGTTGTATATCCTAACCTAAGGGAACTTTAACATTTCGGGTGTAATATTTTACAACATTCCTGACGCGTCGGCCCCTATTTCTCGGTGGGAATATTATATACGTCTATAACGTTGTATATCCTAACCTAAGGAAACCTAACATTTCGGGTGTAATATTTTACAACATTCCTGACGCGTCGGCCAATATTTCTCGGTGGGAATATTATATACGTCTATAACGTTGTATATCCTAACCTAAGGGAACCTAACATTTCGGGTGTAATATTTTGCAACATTCCTGACGCGTCGGCCCCTATTTCTCGGGGGGAATATTATATACGTCTATAACGTTACATATCCTAGCCTAAGGCAAGCTAACATGTCGAATGTAATATTTTACAACATTCTGGCGTGTCGTCGCCTGCTTCTCAAAGGGGACATTATATACGTCTATAGCGTTGTATATCCTAACCCAAAGCAACCTAACTTCTGGCGTGTAATATTTTACAACATTCCTGGCATGTCGGTCCCCACATCTCGGTGGGAACATTATATGAGTCTATGACGATATATATCCTAACCTAAAGCAACCTAACAACTCGGATGTAATAGTTTACCACATTCCTGGCGGTCCCTACATCTCGGTGGGAACATTCTATACGTCTATAACGTTGTATATCCTAACCTAAGGGAACCTAACATCTCGGGTGTAATATTTTACATCATTCCTGACGCGCCGGCCCCTATTTCTCGGTGGGAATATTATATACGTCTATAACGTTATATATCCTAGCCTAAGGCAACCTAACATGTCGAATGTAATATTTTACAACATTCTGGCGTGTCGTCGCCTGCTTCTCAAAGGGGACATTATATACGTCTATAACGTTGTATATCCTAACCTAACGCAACCTAACATCTGGGATGTAATATTTTACAACATTCCTGACGCGCCGGCCCCTATTTCTCGGTGGGAATATTATATACGTCTATAACGTTATATATCCTAGCCTAAGGCAACCTAACATGTCGAATGTAATATTTTACAACATTCTGGCGTGTCGTCGCCTGCTTCTCAAAGGGGACATTATATACGTCTATAACGTTGTATATCCTAACCTAACGCAACCTAACATCTGGGATGTAATATTTTACAACATTCCTGACGCGTCGGCCCCTATTTCTCGGTGGGAATATTATATACGTCTACAACGTTATATATCCTAGCCTAAGGCGACCTAACATGTCGAATGTAATATTTTACATCATTCCTGTCGTGTCGGCCCGTAGTTCTCGGTGGTAACATTATATACGTCTATAAGTTTAGATATCCTAGCCTAAGGCAACCTAACATGTCGCATGTAATATTGTACAACATTCCTGGTGTGTCGTCACCTACTTCTGGATGGGGACATTATATACATCTATAACGTTGTACATCCTAACCTAAGGCAACCTAACATATCGGATGTAATATTTTACAACATTCCTGACGAGTCGGCCCCTATTTCTCGGTGGGAATATTATATACGTCTATAACGTTATATATCCTAGCCTAAGGCAACCTATCATCTCGGATGTAGTATTTTACAACATTCCTGGCGTGTCGTCGCCTGCTTCTCGATGGGGACATTATATACGTCTATAACGTTGTATATCCTAACCCAAAGCAACCTAACTTCTGGGATGTAATATTTTACAACATTCCTGGCATGTCGGTCCCCACGTCTCGGTGGGAACATTATATAAGTCTATGACGATATATATCCTAACCTAAAGCAACCTAACAACTCGGATGTAATAGTTTACCACATTCCTGGCGGTTCCTACATCTCGGTGGGAACATTATATACGTCTATAACGTTGTATATCCTAACCTAAGGGAACCTAAGATCTCGGGTGTAATATTTTACAACATTCCTGACGCGTCGGCCCCTATTTCTCGGTGGGAATATTATATACGTCTATAACGTTATATATCCTAACCTAAGGCAACCTAACATGTCGAATGTAATATTTTACAACATTCTGGCGTGTCGTCGCCTGCTTCTCGATGGGGACATTAGATACGTCTATAACGTTGTATATCCTAATCTAAGGGAACCTAACATCTCGGACGTAATATTTACAACATTCTGGCGTGTCGTCGCCTTCTTCTTGATGGGGACATTATATACGTCTATAGCGTTGTATATCCTAACCCAAAGCAACCAAACTTCTGGGATGTAATATTTTACAACATTCCTGGCATGTCGGTCCCCACGTCTCGGTGGGAACATTATATAAGTCGATAACGATATATATCCTAACCTAAAGAAACCAAACAACTCGAATGTAATATTTTAGAACATTCCTGGCATGTCGGTCCCTACATCTCGGTGGGAACATTCTATACGTCTATAACGTTGTATATCCTAACCTAAGGGAACCTAACATTTCGGGTGTAATAGTTTACCACATTCCTGGCAGTCCCTACATCTCGGTGGGAACATTCTATACGTCTATAACGTTGTATATCCTAACCTAAGGGAACCTAACATTTCGGGTGTAATATGTTACAACATTCCTGACGCGTCGGCCCCTATTTCTCGGTGGGAATATTATATACGTCTATAACGTTGTATATCCTAACCTAAGGGAACCTAACATTTCGGGTGTAATATTTTGCAACATTCCTGACGCGTCGGTCCCTATTTCTCGGGGGGAATATTATATGCGTCTATAACGTTACATATCCTAGCCTAAGGCAACCTAACATGTCGAATGTAATATTTTACAACATTCTGGCGTGTCGTCGCCTGCTTCTCAAAGGGGACATTATATACGTCTATAACGTTGTATATCCTAACCCAACGCAACCTAATATCTGGGATGTAATATTTTACAACAACCATGACGCGTCGGCCCCTATTTCTCGGTGGGAACATTATATATGTCTATCACGTTATATATCCTAGCATAAGGCAACCTAACATCCCAGGTGTAATATTTTACAACATTCCTGACGCGTTGGCCCCTATTTCTCGGTGGGAATATTATATAAGTCTATAACGATATATATCCTAACCTAAAGCAACCTAACATCTCGGATGTAATATTTTACAACATTCCTGGCGTGTCGTCGCCAGCTTCTCGATGGGGACATTATATACGTCTATAACGTTGTATATTCTAACCCAAAGCAACTTAACTTCTGGGATGTAATATTTTACAACATTCCTGGCATGTCGGTCCCCACGTCTCAGTGGGAACATTATATAAGTCTATAACGATATATATCCTAACCTAAAGCAACCTAACATCTCGGGTGTCATATTTTACAACATTTCTGGCATGTCGGTCCCTACATCTCGGTGGGAACATTCTATACGTCTATAACGTCGTATATCCTAACCTAAGGGAACCTAACATTTCGGGTGTAATATTTTACAACATTCCTGACGCGTCGGCCCCTATTTCTCGGTGGGAATATTATATACGTCTATAACGTTGTATATCCTAACCTAAGGGAACCTAACATTTCGGGTGTAATATTTTGCAACATTCCTGACGCGTCGGTCCCTATTTCTCGGGGGGAATATTATATACGTCTATAACGTTACATATCCTAGCCTAAGGCAACCTAATATGTCGAATGTAATATTTTACAACATTCTGGCGTGTCGTCGCCTGCTTCTCAAAGGGGACATTATATACGTCTATAACGTTGTATATCCTAACCTAACGCAACCTAACATCTGGGATGTAATATTTTACAACATTCCTGACGCGTCGGTCCCTACATCTCGGTGGGAACATTCTATACGTCTATAACGTTGTATATCCTAACCTAAGGGAACCTAACATTTCGGGTGTCATATTTTACAACATTCCTGGCATGTCGGTCCCCACATCTCGGTGGGAACATTATATGAGTCTATGACGATATATATCCTAACCTAAAGCAACCTAACAACTCGGATGTAATAGTTTACCACATTCCTGGCGGTCCCTACATCTCGGTGGGAACATTCTATACGTCTATAACGTTGTATATCCTAACCTAAGGGAACCTAACATCTCGGGTGTAATATTTTACAACATTCCTGACGCGCCGGCCCCTATTTCTCGGTGGGAATATTATATACGTCTATAACGTTATATATCCTAGCCTAAGGCAACCTAACATGTCGAATGTAATATTTTACAACATTCTGGCGTGTCGTCGCCTGCTTCTCAAAGGGGACATTATATACGTCTATAACGTTGTATATCCTAACCTAACGCAACCTAACATCTGGGATGTAATATTTTACAACATTCCTGACGCGTCGGCCCCTATTTCTCGGTGGGAATATTATATACGTCTATAACGTTACATATCCTAGCCTAAGGCAACCTAACATGTCGAATGTAATATTTTACAACATTCTGGTGTGTCGTCGCCTGCTTCTCAAAGGGGACATTATATACGTCTATAACGTTGTATATCCTAACCCAACGCAACCTAACATCTGGGATGTAATATTTTACAACATTCATGACGCGTCGGCCCCTATTTCTCGGTGGGAACATTATATACGTCTATCACGTTATATATCCTAGCATAAGGCAACCTAGCATCTCGGGTGTAATATTTTACAACATTCCTGACGCGTCGGTACCTACTTCTCGGTGGGAACATTGTATACGTCTATAACGGAATATGTCCTAGCCTAAGGTAACCTAACATCTCGGATGTAATATTTTACAACATTCCTGGCGTGTCGTCGCCTGCTTCTCGATGGGGACATTATATACGTCTATAACGTTGTATATCCTAACCCAAAGCAACCTAACTTCTGGGATGTAATAGGTTACAACATTCCTGGCATGTCGGTACCCACGTCTCGGTTGGAACATTCTATAAGTCTATGACGATATATATCCTAACCTAACGCAACCTAACATCTGGGATGTAATATTTTACAACATTCCTGACGCGTCGGCCCCTATTTCTCGGTGGGAATATTATATACGTCTACAACGTTATATATCCTAGCCTAAGGCGACCTAACATGTCGAATGTAATATTTTACATCATTCCTGTCGTGTCGGCCCGTAGTTCTCGGTGGTAACATTATATACGTCTATAAGTTTAGATATCCTAGCCTAAGGCAACCTAACATGTCGCATGTAATATTGTACAACATTCCTGGTGTGTCGTCACCTACTTCTGGATGGGGACATTATATACATCTATAACGTTGTACATCCTAACCTAAGGCAACCTAACATATCGGATGTAATATTTTACAACATTCCTGACGAGTCGGCCCCTATTTCTCGGTGGGAATATTATATACGTCTATAACGTTATATATCCTAGCCTAAGGCAACCTATCATCTCGGATGTAGTATTTTACAACATTCCTGGCATGTCGGTCCCTACATCTCGGTGGGAACATTCTATACGTCTATAACGTTGTATATCCTAACCTCAGGAACCTAACATTTCGGGTGTAATATTTTACAACATTCCTGACGCGTCGGCCCCTATTTCTCGGTGGGAATATTATATACGTCTATAACGTTGTATATCCTAACCTAAGGGAACCTAACATTTCGGGTGTAATATTTTGCAACATTCCTGACGCGTCGGTCCCTATTTCTCGGTGGGAATATTATATACGTCTATAACGTTGTATATCCTAACCTAAGGGAACCTAACATTTCGGGTGTAATATTTTGCAACATTCCTGACGCGTCGGTCCCTATTTCTCGGGGGGAATATTATATACGTCTATAACGTTATATATCCTAGCCTAAGGCAACCTAACATGTCGAATGTAATATTTTACAACATTCTGGCGTGTCGTCGCCTGCTTCTCAAAGGGGACATTATATACGTCTATAACGATGTATATCCTAACCTAACGCAACCTAACATCTGGGATGTAATATTTTACAACATTCCTGACGCGCCGGCCCCTATTTCTCGGTGGGAATATTATATACGTCTATAACGTTATATATCCTAGCCTAAGGCAACCTAACATGTCGAATGTAATATTTTACAACATTCTGGCGTGTCGTCGCCTGCTTCTCAAAGGGGACATTATATACGTCTATAACGTTGTATATCCTAACCTAACGCAACCTAACATCTGGGATGTAATATTTTACAACATTCCTGACGCGTCGGCCCCTATTTCTCGGTGGGAATATTATATACGTCTACAACGTTATATATCCTAGCCTAAGGCGACCTAACATGTCGAATGTAATATTTTACATCATTCCTGTCGTGTCGGCCCGTAGTTCTCGGTGGTAACATTATATACGTCTATAAGTTTAGATATCCTAGCCTAAGGCAACCTAACATGTCGCATGTAATATTGTACAACATTCCTGGTGTGTCGTCACCTACTTCTGGATGGGGACATTATATACATCTATAACGTTGTACATCCTAACCTAAGGCAACCTAACATATCGGATGTAATATTTTACAACATTCCTGACGAGTCGGCCCCTATTTCTCGGTGGGAATATTATATACGTCTATAACGTTATATATCCTAGCCTAAGGCAACCTATCATCTCGGATGTAGTATTTTACAACATTCCTGGCGTGTCGTCGCCTGCTTCTCGATGGGGACATTATATACGTCTATAACGTTGTATATCCTAACCCAAAGCAACCTAACTTCTGGGATGTAATATTTTACAACATTCCTGGCATGTCGGGCCCCACGTCTCGGTGGGAACATTATATAAGTCTATAACGATATATATCCTAACCTAAAGCAACCTAACAACTCGGATGTAATATTTTAGAACATTCCTGGCATGTCGGTCCCTACATCTCGGTGTGGACATTCTATACGTCTATAACGTTGTATATCCTAACCTAAGGCAACCTAACATTTCGGGTGTAATATTTTGCAACATTCCTGACGCGTCGGCCCCTATTTCTCGGGGGGAATATTATATACGTCTATAACGTTACATATCCTAGCCTAAGGCAACCTAACAAGTCGAATGTAATATTTTACAACATTCTGGCGTGTCGTCGCCTGCTTCTCGATGGGGACATTAGATACGTCTATAACGTTGTATATCCTAATCTAAGGGAACCTAACATCTCGGACGTAATATTTTACAACATTCTGGCGTGTCGTCGCCTGCTTCTCAAAGGGGACATTATATACGTCTATAACGTTGTATATCCTAACCTAACGCAACCTAACATCTGGGATGTAATATTTTACAACATTCCTGACGCGTCGGTCCCTACATCTCGGTGGGAACATTCTATACGTCTATAACGTTGTATATCCTAACCTAAGGGAACTTTAACATTTCGTGTGTAATATTTTACAACATTCCTGACGCGTCGGCCCCTATTTCTCGGTGGGAATATTATATACGTCTATAACGTTGTATATCCTAACCTAAGGAAACCTAACATTTCGGGTGTAATATTTTACAACATTCCTGACGCGTCGGCCAATATTTCTCGGTGGGAATATTATATACGTCTATAACGTTGTATATCCTAACCTAAGGGAACCTAACATTTCGGGTGTAATATTTTGCAACATTCCTGACGCGTCGGCCCCTATTTCTCGGGGGGAATATTATATACGTCTATAACGTTACATATCCTAGCCTAAGGCAAGCTAACATGTCGAATGTAATATTTTACAACATTCTGGCGTGTCGTCGCCTGCTTCTCAAAGGGGACATTATATACGTCTATAGCGTTGTATATCCTAACCCAAAGCAACCTAACTTCTGGCGTGTAATATTTTACAACATTCCTGGCATGTCGGTCCCCACATCTCGGTGGGAACATTATATGAGTCTATGACGATATATATCCTAACCTAAAGCAACCTAACAACTCGGATGTAATAGTTTACCACATTCCTGGCGGTCCCTACATCTCGGTGGGAACATTCTATACGTCTATAACGTTGTATATCCTAACCTAAGGGAACCTAACATCTCGGGTGTAATATTTTACAACATTCCTGACGCGCCGGCCCCTATTTCTCGGTGGGAATATTATATACGTCTATAACGTTATATATCCTAGCCTAAGGCAACCTAACATGTCGAATGTAATATTTTACAACATTCTGGCGTGTCGTCGCCTGCTTCTCAAAGGGGACATTATATACGTCTATAACGTTGTATATCCTAACCTAACGCAACCTAACATCTGGGATGTAATATTTTACAACATTCCTGACGCGTCGGCCCCTATTTCTCGGTGGGAATATTATATACGTCTATAACGTTACATATCCTAGCCTAAGGCAACCTAACATGTCGAATGTAATATTTTACAACATTCTGGTGTGTCGTCGCCTGCTTCTCAAAGGGGACATTATATACGTCTATAACGTTGTATATCCTAACCCAACGCAACCTAACATCTGGGATGTAATATTTTACAACATTCATGACGCGTCGGCCCCTATTTCTCGGTGGGAACATTATATACGTCTATCACGTTATATATCCTAGCATAAGGCAACCTAGCATCTCGGGTGTAATATTTTACAACATTCCTGACGCGTCGGTACCTACTTCTCGGTGGGAACATTGTATACGTCTATAACGGAATATGTCCTAGCCTAAGGTAACCTAACATCTCGGATGTAATATTTTACAACATTCCTGGCGTGTCGTCGCCTGCTTCTCGATGGGGACATTATATACGTCTATAACGTTGTATATCCTAACCCAAAGCAACCTAACTTCTGGGATGTAATAGGTTACAACATTCCTGGCATGTCGGTACCCACGTCTCGGTTGGAACATTCTATAAGTCTATGACGATATATATCCTAACCTAACGCAACCTAACATCTGGGATGTAATATTTTACAACATTCCTGACGCGTCGGCCCCTATTTCTCGGTGGGAATATTATATACGTCTACAACGTTATATATCCTAGCCTAAGGCGACCTAACATGTCGAATGTAATATTTTACATCATTCCTGTCGTGTCGGCCCGTAGTTCTCGGTGGTAACATTATATACGTCTATAAGTTTAGATATCCTAGCCTAAGGCAACCTAACATGTCGCATGTAATATTGTACAACATTCCTGGTGTGTCGTCACCTACTTCTGGATGGGGACATTATATACATCTATAACGTTGTACATCCTAACCTAAGGCAACCTAACATATCGGATGTAATATTTTACAACATTCCTGACGAGTCGGCCCCTATTTCTCGGTGGGAATATTATATACGTCTATAACGTTATATATCCTAGCCTAAGGCAACCTATCATCTCGGATGTAGTATTTTACAACATTCCTGGCATGTCGGTCCCTACATCTCGGTGGGAACATTCTATACGTCTATAACGTTGTATATCCTAACCTCAGGAACCTAACATTTCGGGTGTAATATTTTACAACATTCCTGACGCGTCGGCCCCTATTTCTCGGTGGGAATATTATATACGTCTATAACGTTGTATATCCTAACCTAAGGGAACCTAACATTTCGGGTGTAATATTTTGCAACATTCCTGACGCGTCGGTCCCTATTTCTCGGTGGGAATATTATATACGTCTATAACGTTGTATATCCTAACCTAAGGGAACCTAACATTTCGGGTGTAATATTTTGCAACATTCCTGACGCGTCGGTCCCTATTTCTCGGGGGGAATATTATATACGTCTATAACGTTATATATCCTAGCCTAAGGCGACCTAACATGTCGAATGTAATATTTTACATCATTCCTGTCGTGTCGGCCCGTAGTTCTCGGTGGTAACATTATATACGTCTATAAGTTTAGATATCCTAGCCTAAGGCAACCTAACATGTCGCATGTAATATTGTACAACATTCCTGGTGTGTCGTCACCTACTTCTGGATGGGGACATTATATACATCTATAACGTTGTACATCCTAACCTAAGGCAACCTAACATATCGGATGTAATATTTTACAACATTCCTGACGAGTCGGCCCCTATTTCTCGGTGGGAATATTATATACGTCTATAACGTTATATATCCTAGCCTAAGGCAAACTATCATCTCGGATGTAGTATTTTACAACATTCCTGGCGTGTCGTCGCCTGCTTCTCGATGGGGACATTATATACGTCTATAACGTTGTATATCCTAACCCAAAGCAACCTAACTTCTGGGATGTAATATTTTACAACATTCCTGGCATGTCGGGCCCCACGTCTCGGTGGGAACATTATATAAGTCTATAACGATATATATCCTAACCTAAAGCAACCTAACAACTCGGATGTAATATTTTAGAACATTCCTGGCATGTCGGTCCCTACATCTCGGTGTGGACATTCTATACGTCTATAACGTTGTATATCCTAACCTAAGGCAACCTAACATTTCGGGTGTAATATTTTGCAACATTCCTGACGCGTCGGCCCCTATTTCTCGGGGGGAATATTATATACGTCTATAACGTTACATATCCTAGCCTAAGGCAACCTAACAAGTCGAATGTAATATTTTACAACATTCTGGCGTGTCGTCGCCTGCTTCTCGATGGGGACATTAGATACGTCTATAACGTTGTATATCCTAATCTAAGGGAACCTAACATCTCGGACGTAATATTTTACAACATTCTGGCGTGTCGTCGCCTGCTTCTCAAAGGGGACATTATATACGTCTATAACGTTGTATATCCTAACCTAACGCAACCTAACATCTGGGATGTAATATTTTACAACATTCCTGACGCGTCGGTCCCTACATCTCGGTGGGAACATTCTATACGTCTATAACGTTGTATATCCTAACCTAAGGGAACTTTAACATTTCGGGTGTAATATTTTACAACATTCCTGACGCGTCGGCCCCTATTTCTCGGTGGGAATATTATATACGTCTATAACGTTGTATATCCTAACCTAAGGAAACCTAACATTTCGGGTGTAATATTTTACAACATTCCTGACGCGTCGGCCAATATTTCTCGGTGGGAATATTATATACGTCTATAACGTTGTATATCCTAACCTAAGGGAACCTAACATTTCGGGTGTAATATTTTGCAACATTCCTGACGCGTCGGCCCCTATTTCTCGGGGGGAATATTATATACGTCTATAACGTTACATATCCTAGCCTAAGGCAAGCTAACATGTCGAATGTAATATTTTACAACATTCTGGCGTGTCGTCGCCTGCTTCTCAAAGGGGACATTATATACGTCTATAGCGTTGTATATCCTAACCCAAAGCAACCTAACTTCTGGCGTGTAATATTTTACAACATTCCTGGCATGTCGGTCCCCACATCTCGGTGGGAACATTATATGAGTCTATGACGATATATATCCTAACCTAAAGCAACCTAACAACTCGGATGTAACAGTTTACCACATTCCTGGCGGTCCCTACATCTCGGTGGGAACATTCTATACGTCTATAACGTTGTATATCCTAACCTAAGGGAACCTAACATCTCGGGTGTAACATTTTACAACATTCCTGACGCGCCGGCCCCTATTTCTCGGTGGGAATATTATATACGTCTATAACGTTATATATCCTAGCCTAAGGCAACCTAACATGTCGAATGTAATATTTTACAACATTCTGGCGTGTCGTCGCCTGCTTCTCAAAGGGGACATTATATACGTCTATAACGTTGTATATCCTAACCTAACGCAACCTAACATCTGGGATGTAATATTTTACAACATTCCTGACGCGTCGGCCCCTATTTCTCGGTGGGAATATTATATACGTCTATAACGTTACATATCCTAGCCTAAGGCAACCTAACATGTCGAATGTAATATTTTACAACATTCTGGTGTGTCGTCGCCTGCTTCTCAAAGGGGACATTATATACGTCTATAACGTTGTATATCCTAACCCAACGCAACCTAACATCTGGGATGTAATATTTTACAACATTCATGACGCGTCGGCCCCTATTTCTCGGTGGGAACATTATATACGTCTATCACGTTATATATCCTAGCATAAGGCAACCTAGCATCTCGGGTGTAATATTTTACAACATTCCTGACGCGTCGGTACCTACTTCTCGGTGGGAACATTGTATACGTCTATAACGGAATATGTCCTAGCCTAAGGTAACCTAACATCTCGGATGTAATATTTTACAACATTCCTGGCGTGTCGTCGCCTGCTTCTCGATGGGGACATTATATACGTCTATAACGTTGTATATCCTAACCCAAAGCAACCTAACTTCTGGGATGTAATAGGTTACAACATTCCTGGCATGTCGGTACCCACGTCTCGGTTGGAACATTCTATAAGTCTATGACGATATATATCCTAACCTAACGCAACCTAACATCTGGGATGTAATATTTTACAACATTCCTGACGCGTCGGCCCCTATTTCTCGGTGGGAATATTATATACGTCTACAACGTTATATATCCTAGCCTAAGGCGACCTAACATGTCGAATGTAATATTTTACATCATTCCTGTCGTGTCGGCCCGTAGTTCTCGGTGGTAACATTATATACGTCTATAAGTTTAGATATCCTAGCCTAAGGCAACCTAACATGTCGCATGTAATATTGTACAACATTCCTGGTGTGTCGTCACCTACTTCTGGATGGGGACATTATATACATCTATAACGTTGTACATCCTAACCTAAGGCAACCTAACATATCGGATGTAATATTTTACAACATTCCTGACGAGTCGGCCCCTATTTCTCGGTGGGAATATTATATACGTCTATAACGTTATATATCCTAGCCTAAGGCAACCTATCATCTCGGATGTAGTATTTTACAACATTCCTGGCATGTCGGTCCCTACATCTCGGTGGGAACATTCTATACGTCTATAACGTTGTATATCCTAACCTCAGGAACCTAACATTTCGGGTGTAATATTTTACAACATTCCTGACGCGTCGGCCCCTATTTCTCGGTGGGAATATTATATACGTCTATAACGTTGTATATCCTAACCTAAGGGAACCTAACATTTCGGGTGTAATATTTTGCAACATTCCTGACGCGTCGGTCCCTATTTCTCGGTGGGAATATTATATACGTCTATAACGTTGTATATCCTAACCTAAGGGAACCTAACATTTCGGGTGTAATATTTTGCAACATTCCTGACGCGTCGGTCCCTATTTCTCGGGGGGAATATTATATACGTCTATAACGTTATATATCCTAGCCTAAGGCAACCTAACATGTCGAATGTAATATTTTACAACATTCTGGCGTGTCGTCGCCTGCTTCTCAAAGGGGACATTATATACGTCTATAACGATGTATATCCTAACCTAACGCAACCTAACATCTGGGATGTAATATTTTACAACATTCCTGACGCGCCGGCCCCTATTTCTCGGTGGGAATATTATATACGTCTATAACGTTATATATCCTAGCCTAAGGCAACCTAACATGTCGAATGTAATATTTTACAACATTCTGGCGTGTCGTCGCCTGCTTCTCAAAGGGGACATTATATACGTCTATAACGTTGTATATCCTAACCTAACGCAACCTAACATCTGGGATGTAATATTTTACAACATTCCTGACGCGTCGGCCCCTATTTCTCGGTGGGAATATTATATACGTCTACAACGTTATATATCCTAGCCTAAGGCGACCTAACATGTCGAATGTAATATTTTACATCATTCCTGTCGTGTCGGCCCGTAGTTCTCGGTGGTAACATTATATACGTCTATAAGTTTAGATATCCTAGCCTAAGGCAACCTAACATGTCGCATGTAATATTGTACAACATTCCTGGTGTGTCGTCACCTACTTCTGGATGGGGACATTATATACATCTATAACGTTGTACATCCTAACCTAAGGCAACCTAACATATCGGATGTAATATTTTACAACATTCTGGCGTGTCGTCACCTACTTCTGGATGGGGACATTATATACATCTATAACGTTGTACATCCTAACCTAAGGCAACCTAACATATCGGATGTAATATTTTACAACATTCCTGACGCGTCGATCCCTATTTCTCGGGGGGAATATTATATACGTCTATAACGTTATATATCCTAGCCTAAGGCAACCTAACATGTCGAATGTAATATTTTACAACATTCTGGCGTGTCGTCGCCTGCTTCTCAAAGGGGACATTATATACGTCTATAACGTTGTATATCCTAACCCAACGCAACCTAATATCTGGGATGTAATATTTTACAACAACCATGACGCGTCGGTCCCTATTTCTCGGTGGGAATATTATATACGTCTATAACGTTGTATATCCTAACCTAAGGGAACCTAACATTTCGGGTGTAATATTTTGCAACATTCCTGACGCGTCGGTCCCTATTTCTCGGGGGGAATATTATATACGTCTATAACGTTATATATCCTAGCCTAAGGCAACCTAACATGTCGAATGTAATATTTTACAACATTCTGGCGTGTCGTCGCCTGCTTCTCAAAGGGGACATTATATACGTCTATAACGATGTATATCCTAACCTAACGCAACCTAACATCTGGGATGTAATATTTTACAACATTCCTGACGCGCCGGCCCCTATTTCTCGGTGGGAATATTATATACGTCTATAACGTTATATATCCTAGCCTAAGGCAACCTAACATGTCGAATGTAATGTTTTACAACATTCTGGCGTGTCGTCGCCTGCTTCTCAAAGGGGACATTATATACGTCTATAACGTTGTATATCCTAACCTAACGCAACCTAACATCTGGGATGTAATATTTTACAACATTCCTGACGCGTCGGCCCCTATTTCTCGGTGGGAATATTATATACGTCTACAACGTTATATATCCTAGCCTAAGGCGACCTAACATGTCGAATGTAATATTTTACATCATTCCTGTCGTGTCGGCCCGTAGTTCTCGGTGGTAACATTATATACGTCTATAAGTTTAGATATCCTAGCCTAAGGCAACCTAACATGTCGCATGTAATATTGTACAACATTCCTGGTGTGTCGTCACCTACTTCTGGATGGGGACATTATATACATCTATAACGTTGTACATCCTATCCTAAGGCAACCTAACATATCGGATGTAATATTTTACAACATTCCTGACGAGTCGTCCCCTATTTCTCGGTGGGAATATTATATACGTCTATAACGTTATATATCCTAGCCTAAGGCAACCTATCATCTCGGATGTAGTATTTTACAACATTCCTGGCGTGTCGTCGCCTGCTTCTCGATGGGGACATTATATACGTCTATAACGTTGTATATCCTAACCCAAAGCAACCTAACTTCTGGGATGTAATATTTTACAACATTCCTGGCATGTCGGTCCCCACGTCTCGGTGGGAACATTATATAAGTCTATAACGATATATATCCTAACCTAAAGCAACCTAACAACTCGGATGTAATATTTTAGAACATTCCTGGCATGTCGGTCCCTACATCTCGGTGTGGACATTCTATACGTCTATAACGTTGTATATCCTAACCTAAGGCAACCTAACATTTCGGGTGTAATATTTTGCAACATTCCTGACGCGTCGGCCCCTATTTCTCGGGGGGAATATTATATACGTCTATAACGTTGTATATCCTAACCTAAGGGAACCTAACATTTCGGGTGTAACATTTTGCAACATTCCTGACGCGTCGGTCCCTATTTCTCGGGGGGAATATTATATACGTCTATAACGTTACATATCCTAGCCTAAGGCAACCTAATATGTCGAATGTAATATTTTACAACATTCTGGCGTGTCGTCGCCTGCTTCTCAAAGGGGACATTATATACGTCTATAACGTTGTATATCCTAACCTAACGCAACCTAACATCTGGGATGTAATATTTTACAACATTCCTGACGCGTCGGTCCCTACATCTCGGTGGGAACATTCTATACGTCTATAACGTTGTATATCCTAACCTAAGGGAACTTTAACATTTCGGGTGTAATATTTTACAACATTCCTGACGCGTCGGCCCCTATTTCTCGGTGGGAATATTATATACGTCTATAACGTTGTATATCCTAACCTAAGGAAACCTAACATTTCGGGTGTAATATTTTACAACATTCCTGACGCGTCGGCCAATATTTCTCGGTGGGAATATTATATACGTCTATAACGTTGTATATCCTAGCCTAAGGCAACCTAACATGTCGAATGTAATATTTTACAACATTCTGGCGTGTCGTCGCCTGCTTCTCAAAGGGGACATTATATACGTCTATAACGTTGTATATCCTAACCTAACGCAACCTAACATCTGGGATGTAATATTTTACAACATTCCTGACGCGCCGGCCCCTATTTCTCGGTGGGAATATTATATACGTCTATAACGTTATATATCCTAGCCTAAGGCAACCTAACATGTCGAATGTAATATTTTACAACATTCTGGCGTGTCGTCGCCTGCTTCTCAAAGGGGACATTATATACGTCTATAACGTTGTATATCCTAACCTAACGCAACCTAACATCTGGGATGTAATATTTTACAACATTCCTGACGCGTCGGCCCCTATTTCTCGGTGGGAATATTATATACGTCTACAACGTTATATATCCTAGCCTAAGGCGACCTAACATGTCGAATGTAATATTTTACATCATTCCTGTCGTGTCGGCCCGTAGTTCTCGGTGGTAACATTATATACGTCTATAAGTTTAGATATCCTAGCCTAAGGCAACCTAACATGTCGCATGTAATATTGTACAACATTCCTGGTGTGTCGTCACCTACTTCTGGATGGGGACATTATATACATCTATAACGTTGTACATCCTAACCTAAGGCAACCTAACATATCGGATGTAATATTTTACAACATTCCTGACGAGTCGGCCCCTATTTCTCGGTGGGAATATTATATACGTCTATAACGTTATATATCCTAGCCTAAGGCAACCTATCATCTCGGATGTAGTATTTTACAACATTCCTGGCATGTCGGTCCCTACATCTCGGTGGGAACATTCTATACGTCTATAACGTTGTATATCCTAACCTCAGGAACCTAACATTTCGGGTGTAATATTTTACAACATTCCTGACGCGTCGGCCCCTATTTCTCGGTGGGAATATTATATACGTCTATAACGTTGTATATCCTAACCTAAGGGAACCTAACATTTCGGGTGTAATATTTTGCAACATTCCTGACGCGTCGGTCCCTATTTCTCGGTGGGAATATTATATACGTCTATAACGTTGTATATCCTAACCTAAGGGAACCTAACATTTCGGGTGTAATATTTTGCAACATTCCTGACGCGTCGGTCCCTATTTCTCGGGGGGAATATTATATACGTCTATAACGTTATATATCCTAGCCTAAGGCAACCTAACATGTCGAATGTAATATTTTACAACATTCTGGCGTGTCGTCGCCTGCTTCTCAAAGGGGACATTATATACGTCTATAACGATGTATATCCTAACCTAACGCAACCTAACATCTGGGATGTAATATTTTACAACATTCCTGACGCGCCGGCCCCTATTTCTCGGTGGGAATATTATATACGTCTATAACGTTATATATCCTAGCCTAAGGCAACCTAACATGTCGAATGTAATATTTTACAACATTCTGGCGTGTCGTCGCATGCTTCTCAAAGGGGACATTATATACGTCTATAACGTTGTATATCCTAACCTAACGCAACCTAACATCTGGGATGTAATATTTTACAACATTCCTGACGCGTCGGCCCCTATTTCTCGGTGGGAATATTATATACGTCTACAACGTTATATATCCTAGCCTAAGGCGACCTAACATGTCGAATGTAATATTTTACATCATTCCTGTCGTGTCGGCCCGTAGTTCTCGGTGGTAACATTATATACGTCTATAAGTTTAGATATCATAGCCTAAGGCAACCTAACATGTCGCATGTAATATTGTACAACATTCCTGGTGTGTCGTCACCTACTTCTGGATGGGGACATTATATACATCTATAACGTTGTACATCCTAACCTAAGGCAACCTAACATATCGGATGTAATATTTTACAACATTCCTGACGAGTCGGCCCCTATTTCTCGGTGGGAATATTATATACGTCTATAACGTTATATATCCTAGCCTAAGGCAACCTATCATCTCGGATGTAGTATTTTACAACATTCCTGGCGTGTCGTCGCCTGCTTCTCGATGGGGACATTATATACGTCTATAACGTTGTATATCCTAACCCAAAGCAACCTAACTTCTGGGATGTAATATTTTACAACATTCCTGGCATGTCGGGCCCCAAGTCTCGGTGGGAACATTATATAAGTCTATAACGATATATATCCTAACCTAAAGCAACCTAACAACTCGGATGTAATATTTTAGAACATTCCTGGCATGTCGGTCCCTACATCTCGGTGTGGACATTCTATACGTCTATAACGTTGTTTATCCTAACCTAAGGCAACCTAACATTTCGGGTGTAATATTTTGCAACATTCCTGACGCGTCGGCCCCTATTTCTCGGGGGGAATATTATATACGTCTATAACGTTACATATCCTAGCCTAAGGCAACCTAACAAGTCGAATGTAATATTTTACAACATTCTGGCGTGTCGTCGCCTGCTTCTCGATGGGGACATTAGATACGTCTATAACGTTGTATATCCTAATCTAAGGGAACCTAACATCTCGGACGTAATATTTTACAACATTCTGGCGTGTCGTCGCCTTCTTCTTGATGGGGACATTATATACGTCTATAACGTTGTGTATCCTAAATCAAAGCAACCAAACTTCTGGGATGTAATATTTTACAACATTCCTGGCATGTCGGTCCCCACGTCTCGGCGGGAACATTATATAAGTCTATAACGATATATATCCTAACCTAAAGCAACCAAACAACTCGAATGTACTATTTTAGAACATTCCTGGCATGTCGGTCCCTACATCTCGGTGGGAACATTCTATACGTCTATAACGTTGTATATCCTAACCTCAGGAACCTAACATTTCGGGTGTAATATTTTACAACATTCCTGACGCGTCGGCCCCTATTTCTCGGTGGGAATATTATATACGTCTATAACGTTGTATATCCTAACCTAAGGGAACCTAACATTTCGGGTGTAATATTTTGCAACATTCCTGACGCGTCGGTCCCTATTTCTCGGTGGGAATATTATATACGTCTATAACGTTGTATATCCTAACCTAAGGGAACCTAACATTTCGGGTGTAATATTTTGCAACATTCCTGACGCGTCGGTCCCTATTTCTCGGGGGGAATATTATATACGTCTATAACGTTATATATCCTAGCCTAAGGCAACCTAACATGTCGAATGTAATATTTTACAACATTCTGGCGTGTCGTCGCCTGCTTCTCAAAGGGGACATTATATACGTCTATAACGATGTATATCCTAACCTAAGGCAACCTAACATTTCGGGTGTAATATTTTACAACATTCCTGACGCGTCGGCCCCTATTTCTCGGGGGAAATATTATATACGTCTATAACGTGACATATCCTGGCCTAAGGCAACCTAACATGTCGAATGTAATATTTTACAACATTCTGGCGTGTCGTCACCTACTTCTGGATGGGGACATTATATACATCTATAACGTTGTACATCCTAACCTAAGGCAACCTAACATATCGGATGTAATATTTTACAACATTCCTGACGCGTCGGCCCCTATTTCTCGGTGGGAATATTATATACGTCTATAACGTTATATATCCTAGCCTAAGGCAACCTAACATGTCGAATGTAATATTTTACAACATTCTGGCGTGTCGTTGCCTGCTTCTCAAAGGGGACATTATATACGTCTATAACATTGTATATCCTAACCCAAAGCAACCTAACATCTGGGATGTAATATTTTAGAATATTCCTGGCATGTCGGTCCCTACATCTCGGTGGGAACATTCTATACGTCTATAACGTTGTATATCCTAACCTAAGGGAACCTAACATTTCGGGTGTAATATTTTGCAACATTCCTGACGCGTCGATCCCTATTTCTCGGGGGGAATATTATATACGTCTATAACGTTACATATCCTAGCCTAAGGCAACCTAACATGTCGAATGTAATATTTTACAACATTCTGGCGTGTCGTCGCCTGCTTCTCAAAGGGGACATTATATACGTCTATAACGTTGTATATCCTAACCCAACGCAACCTAATATCTGGGATGTAATATTTTACAACAACCATGACGCGTCGGCCCCTATTTCTCGGTGGGAACATTATATACGTCTATCATGTTATATATCCTAGCATAAGGCAACCTAACATCTCGGGTGTAATATTTTACAACATTCCTGACGCGTCGGCCCCTATTTCTCGGTGGGAATATTATATAAGTCTATAACGATATATATCCTAACCTAAAGCAACCTAACATCTCGGATGTAATATTTTACAACATTCCTGGCGTGTCGTCGCCTGCTTCTCGATGGGGACATTATATACGTCTATAACGTTGTATATTCTAACCCAAAGCAACTTAACTTCTGGGATGTAATATTTTGCAACATTCCTGGCATGTCGGTCCCCACGTCTCAGTGGGAACATTATATAAGTCTATAACGATATATATCCTAACCTAAAGCAACCTAACATCTCGGGTGTCATATTTTACAACATTTCTGGCATGTCGGTCCCTACATCTCGGTGGGAACATTCTATACGTCTATAACGTCGTATATCCTAACCTAAGGGAACCTAACATTTCGGGTGTAATATTTTACAACATTCCTGACGCGTCGGCCCCTATTTCTCGGTGGGAATATTATATACTTCTATAACGTTATATATCCTAACGTAAGGCAACATAACATCACGGATGTATTATTTTACAACATTCCTGACGCGTCGGCCCCTATTTCTCGGGGGGAATATTATATACGTCTATAACGTTACATATCCTAGCCTAGGGCAACCTAACATGTCGAATGTAATATTTTACAACATTCTGCCGTGTCGTCGCCTGCTTCTCAAAGGGGACATTATATACGTCTATAGCGTTGTATATCCTAACCCAAAGCAACCTAACTTCTGGCATGTAATATTTTACAACATTCCTGGCATGTCGGTCCCCACGTCTCGGTGGGAACATTATATGAGTCTATGACGATATATATCCTAACCTAAAGCAACCTAACAACTCGGATGTAATAGTTTACCACATTCCTGGCGGTCCCTACATCTCGGTGGGAACATTCTATACGTCTATAACGTTGTATATCCTAACCTAAGGGAACCTAACATCTCGGGTGTAATATTTTACAACATTCCTGACGCGCCGGCCCCTATTTCTCGGTGGGAATATTATATACGTCTATAACGTTATATATCCTAGCCTAAGGCAACCTAACATGTCGAATGTAATATTTTACAACATTCTGGCGTGTCGTCGCCTGCTTCTCAAAGGGGACATTATATACGTCTATAACGTTGTATATCCTAACCTAACGCAACCTAACATCTGGGATGTAATATTTTACAACATTCCTGACGCGTCGGCCCCTATTTCTCGGTGGGAATATTATATACGTCTACAACGTTATGTATCCTAGCCTAAGGCGACCTAACATGTCGAATGTAATATTTTACATCATTCCTGTCGTGTCGGCCCGTAGTTCTCGGTGGTAACATTATATACGTCTATAAGTTTAGATATCCTAGCCTAAGGCAACCTAACATGTCGCATGTAATATTGTACAACATTCCTGGTGTGTCGTCACCTACTTCTGGATGGGGACATTATATACATCTATAACGTTGTACATCCTATCCTAAGGCAACCTAACATATCGGATGTAATATTTTACAACATTCCTGACGAGTCGGCCCCTATTTCTCGGTGGGAATATTATATACGTCTATAACGTTATATATCCTAGCCTAAGGCAACCTATCATCTCGGATGTAGTATTTTACAACATTCCTGGCGTGTCGTCGCCTGCTTCTCGATGGGGACATTATATACGTCTATAACGTTGTATATCCTAACCCAAAGCAACCTAACTTCTGGGATGTAATATTTTACAACATTCCTGGCATGTCGGTCCCCACGTCTCGGCGGGAACATTATATAAGTCTATAACGATATATATCCTAACCTAAAGCAACCAAACAACTCGAATGTACTATTTTAGAACATTCCTGGCATGTCGGTCCCTACATCTCGGTGGGAACATTCTATACGTCTATAACGTTGTATATCCTAACCTCAGGAACCTAACATTTCGGGTGTAATATTTTACAACATTCCTGACGCGTCGGCCCCTATTTCTCGGTGGGAATATTATATACGTCTATAACGTTGTATATCCTAACCTAAGGGAACCTAACATTTCGGGTGTAATATTTTGCAACATTCCTGACGCGTCGGTCCCTATTTCTCGGTGGGAATATTATATACGTCTATAACGTTGTATATCCTAACCTAAGGGAACCTAACATTTCGGGTGTAATATTTTGCAACATTCCTGACGCGTCGGTCCCTATTTCTCGGGGGGAATATTATATACGTCTATAACGTTACATATCCTAGCCTAAGGCAACCTAACATGTCGAATGTAATATTTTACAACATTCTGGCGTGTCGTCGCCTGCTTCTCAAAGGGGACATTATATACGTCTATAACGTTGTATATCCTAACCTAAGGCAACCTAACATTTCGGGTGTAATATTTTGCAACATTCCTGACGCGTCGGCCCCTATTTCTCGGGGGGAATATTATATACGTCTATAGCGTTACATATCCTAGCCTAAGGCAACCTAACATGTCGAATGTAATATTTTACAACATTCTGGCGTGTCGTCGCCTGCTTCTCACAGGGGACATTATATACGTCTATAACGTTGTATGTCCTAACCTAGCGCAACCTAACATCTGGGATGTAATATTTTACAACATTCCTGACGCGTCGGCCCCTATTTCTCGGGGGAAATATTATATACGTCTATAACGTGACATATCCTGGCCTAAGGCAACCTAACATGTCGAATGTAATATTTTACAACATTCTGGCGTGTCGTCACCTACTTCTGGATGGGGACATTATATACATCTATAACGTTGTACATCCTAACCTAAGGCAACCTAACATATCGGATGTAATATTTTACAACATTCCTGACGCGTCGGCCCCTATTTCTCGGTGGGAATATTATATACGTCTATAACGTTATATATCCTAGCCTAAGGCAACCTAACATGTCGAATGTAATATTTTACAACATTCTGGCGTGTCGTTGCCTGCTTCTCAAAGGGGACATTATATACGTCTATAACATTGTATATCCTAACCCAAAGCAACCTAACATCTGGGATGTAATATTTTAGAATATTCCTGGCATGTCGGTCCCTACATCTCGGTGGGAACATTCTATACGTCTATAACGTTGTATATCCTAACCTAAGGGAACCTAACATTTCGGGTGTAATATTTTGCAACATTCCTGACGCGTCGATCCCTATTTCTCGGGGGGAATATTATATACGTCTATAACGTTACATATCCTAGCCTAAGGCAACCTAACATGTCGAATGTAATATTTTACAACATTCTGGCGTGTCGTCGCCTGCTTCTCAAAGGGGACATTATATACGTCTATAACGTTGTATATCCTAACCCAACGCAACCTAATATCTGGGATGTAATATTTTACAACAACCATGACGCGTCGGCCCCTATTTTTCGGTGGGAACATTATATACGTCTATCATGTTATATATCCTAGCATAAGGCAACCTAACATCTCGGGTGTAATATTTTACAACATTCCTGACGCGTCGGCCCCTATTTCTCGGTGGGAATATTATATAAGTCTATAACGATATATATCCTAACCTAAAGCAACCTAACATCTCGGATGTAATATTTTACAACATTCCTGGCGTGTCGTCGCCTGCTTCTCGATGGGGACATTATATACGTCTATAACGTTGTATATTCTAACCCAAAGCAACTTAACTTCTGGGATGTAATATTTTGCAACATTCCTGGCATGTCGGTCCCCACGTCTCAGTGGGAACATTATATAAGTCTATAACGATATATATCCTAACCTAAAGCAACCTAACATCTCGGGTGTCATATTTTACAACATTTCTGGCATGTCGGTCCCTACATCTCGGTGGGAACATTCTATACGTCTATAACGTCGTATATCCTAACCTAAGGGAACCTAACATTTCGGGTGTAATATTTTACAACATTCCTGACGCGTCGGCCCCTATTTCTCGGTGGGAATATTATATACTTCTATAACGTTATATATCCTAACGTAAGGCAACATAACATCACGGATGTATTATTTTACAACATTCCTGACGCGTCGGCCCCTATTTCTCGGGGGGAATATTATATACGTCTATAACGTTACATATCCTAGCCTAAGGCAACCTAACATGTCGAATGTAATATTTTACAACATTCTGCCGTGTCGTCGCCTGCTTCTCAAAGGGGACATTATATACGTCTATAGCGTTGTATATCCTAACCCAAAGCAACCTAACTTCTGGCATGTAATATTTTACAACATTCCTGGCATGTCGGTCCCCACGTCTCGGTGGGAACATTATATGAGTCTATGACGATATATGTCCTAACCTAAAGCAACCTAACAACTCGGATGTAATAGTTTACCACATTCCTGGCGGTCCCTACATCTCGGTGGGAACATTCTATACGTCTATAACGTTGTATATCCTAACCTAAGGGAACCTAACATCTCGGGTGTAATATTTTACAACATTCCTGACGCGCCGGCCCCTATTTCTCGGTGGGAATATTATATACGTCTATAACGTTATATATCCTAGCCTAAGGCAACCTAACATGTCGAATGTAATATTTTACAACATTCTGGCGTGTCGTCGCCTGCTTCTCAAAGGGGACATTATATACGTCTATAACGTTGTATATCCTAACCTAACGCAACCTAACATCTGGGATGTAATATTTTACAACATTCCTGACGCGTCGGCCCCTATTTCTCGGTGGGAATATTATATACGTCTACAACGTTATATATCCTAGCCTAAGGCGACCTAACATGTCGAATGTAATATTTTACATCATTCCTGTCGTGTCGGCCCGTAGTTCTCGGTGGTAACATTATATACGTCTATAAGGTTAGATATCCTAACCTAAGGCAACCTAACATGTCGCATGTAATATTGTACAACATTCCTGGTGTGTCGTCACCTACTTCTGGATGGGGACATTATATACATCTATAACGTTGTACATCCTAACCTAAGGCAACCTAACATATCGGATGTAATATTTTACAACATTCCTGACGAGTCGGCCCCTATTTCTCGGTGGGAATATTATATACGTCTATAACGTTATATATCCTAGCCTAAGGCAACCTAACATCTCGGATGTAATATTTTACAACATTCCTGGCGTGTCGTCGCCTGCTTCTCGATGGGGACATTATATACGTCTATAACGTTGTATATCCTAACCCAAAGCAACCTAACTTCTGGGATGTAATATTTTACAACATTCCTGGCATGTCGGCCCCTATTTCTCGGGGGAAATATTATATACGTCTATAACGTGACATATCCTGGCCTAAGGCAACCTAACATGTCGAATGTAATATTTTACAACATTCTGGCGTGTCGTCACCTACTTCTGGATGGGGACATTATATACATCTATAACGTTGTACATCCTAACCTAAGGCAACCTAACATATCGGATGTAATATTTTACAACATTCCTGACGCGTCGGCCCCTATTTCTCGGTGGGAATATTATATACGTCTATAACGTTATATATCCTAGCCTAAGGCAACCTAACATGTCGAATGTAATATTTTACAACATTCTGGCGTGTCGTTGCCTGCTTCTCAAAGGGGACATTATATACGTCTATAACATTGTATATCCTAACCCAAAGCAACCTAACATCTGGGATGTAATATTTTAGAATATTCCTGGCATGTCGGTCCCTACATCTCGGTGGGAACATTCTATACGTCTATAACGTTGTATATCCTAACCTAAGGGAACCTAACATTTCGGGTGTAATATTTTGCAACATTCCTGACGCGTCGATCCCTATTTCTCGGGGGGAATATTATATACGTCTATAACGTTACATATCCTAGCCTAAGGCAACCTAACATGTCGAATGTAATATTTTACAACATTCTGGCGTGTCGTCGCCTGCTTCTCAAAGGGGACATTATATACGTCTATAACGTTGTATATCCTAACCCAACGCAACCTAATATCTGGGATGTAATATTTTACAACAACCATGACGCGTCGGCCCCTATTTCTCGGTGGGAACATTATATACGTCTATCATGTTATATATCCTAGCATAAGGCAACCTAACATCTCGGGTGTAATATTTTACAACATTCCTGACGCGTCGGCCCCTATTTCTCGGTGGGAATATTATATAAGTCTATAACGATATATATCCTAACCTAAAGCAACCTAACATCTCGGATGTAATATTTTACAACATTCCTGGCGTGTCGTCGCCTGCTTCTCGATGGGGACATTATATACGTCTATAACGTTGTATATTCTAACCCAAAGCAACTTAACTTCTGGGATGTAATATTTTGCAACATTCCTGGCATGTCGGTCCCCACGTCTCAGTGGGAACATTATATAAGTCTATAACGATATATATCCTAACCTAAAGCAACCTAACATCTCGGGTGTCGTATTTTACAACATTTCTGGCATGTCGGTCCCTACATCTCGGTGGGAACATTCTATACGTCTATAACGTCGTATATCCTAACCTAAGGGAACCTAACATTTCGGGTGTAATATTTTACAACATTCCTGACGCGTCGGCCCCTATTTCTCGGTGGGAATATTATATACTTCTATAACGTTATATATCCTAACGTAAGGCAACATAACATCACGGATGTATTATTTTACAACATTCCTGACGCGTCGGCCCCTATTTCTCGGGGGGAATATTATATACGTCTATAACGTTACATATCCTAGCCTAAGGCAACCTAACATGTCGAATGTAATATTTTACAACATTCTGCCGTGTCGTCGCCTGCTTCTCAAAGGGGACATTATATACGTCTATAGCGTTGTATATCCTAACCCAAAGCAACCTAACTTCTGGCATGTAATATTTTACAACATTCCTGGCATGTCGGTCCCCACGTCTCGGTGGGAACATTATATGAGTCTATGACGATATATATCCTAACCTAAAGCAACCTAACAACTCGGATGTAATAGTTTACCACATTCCTGGCGGTCCCTACATCTCGGTGGGAACATTCTATACGTCTATAACGTTGTATATCCTAACCTAAGGGAACCTAACATCTCGGGTGTAATATTTTACAACATTCCTGACGCGCCGGCCCCTATTTCTCGGTGGGAATATTATATACGTCTATAACGTTATATATCCTAGCCTAAGGCAACCTAACATGTCGAATGTAATATTTTACAACATTCTGGCGTGTCGTCGCCTGCTTCTCAAAGGGGACATTATATACGTCTATAACGTTGTATATCCTAACCTAACGCAACCTAACATCTGGGATGTAATATTTTACAACATTCCTGACGCGTCGGCCCCTATTTCTCGGTGGGAATATTATATACGTCTACAACGTTATATATCCTAGCCTAAGGCGACCTAACATGTCGAATGTAATATTTTACATCATTCCTGTCGTGTCGGCCCGTAGTTCTCGGTGGTAACATTATATACGTCTATAAGGTTAGATATCCTAGCCTAAGGCAACCTAACATGTCGCATGTAATATTGTACAATATTCCTGGTGTGTCGTCACCTACTTCTGGATGGGGACATTATATGCATCTATAACGTTGTACATCCTAACCTAAGGCAACCTAACATATCGGATGTAATATTTTACAACATTCCTGACGAGTCGGCCCCTATTTCTCGGTGGGAATATTATATACGTCTATAACGTTATATATCCTAGCCTAAGGCAACCTAACATCTCGGATGTAATATTTTACAACATTCCTGGCGTGTCGTCGCCTGCTTCTCGATGGGGACATTATATACGTCTATAACGTTGTATATCCTAACCCAAAGCAACCTAACTTCTGGGATGTAATATTTTACAACATTCCTGGCATGTCGGCCCCTATTTCTCGGGGGAAATATTATATACGTCTATAACGTGACATATCCTGGCCTAAGGCAACCTAACATGTCGAATGTAATATTTTACAACATTCTGGCGTGTCGTCACCTACTTCTGGATGGGGACATTATATACATCTATAACGTTGTACATCCTAACCTAAGGCAACCTAACATATCGGATGTAATATTTTACAACATTCCTGACGCGTCGATCCCTATTTCTCGGGGGAATATTATATACGTCTATAACGTTACATATCCTAGCCTAAGGCAACCTAACATGTCGAATGTAATATTTTACAACATTCTGGCGTGTCGTCGCCTGCTTCTCAAAGGGGACATTATATACGTCTATAACGTTGTATATCCTAACCTAAGGGAACCTAATATTTCGGGTGTAATATTTTGCAACATTCCTGACGCGTCGATCCCTATTTCTCGGGGGGAATATTATATACGTCTATAACGTTACATATCCTAGCCTAAGGCAACCTAACATGTCGAATGTAATATTTTACAACATTCTGGCGTGTCGTCGCCTGCTTCTCAAAGGGGACATTATATACGTCTATAACGTTGTATATCCTAACCCAACGCAACCTAATATCTGGGATGTAATATTTTACAACAACCATGACGCGTCGGCCCCTATTTCTCGGTGGGAACATTATATACGTCTATCATGTTATATATCCTAGCATAAGGCAACCTAACATCTCGGGTGTAATATTTTACAACATTCCTGACGCGTCGGCCCCTATTTCTCGGTGGGAATATTATATAAGTCTATAACGATATATATCCTAACCTAAAGCAACCTAACATCTCGGATGTAATATTTTACAACATTCCTGGCGTGTCGTCGCCTGCTTCTCGATGGGGACATTATATACGTCTATAACGTTGTATATTCTAACCCAAAGCAACTTAACTTCTGGGATGTAATATTTTGCAACATTCCTGGCATGTCGGTCCCCACGTCTCAGTGGGAACATTATATAAGTCTATAACGATATATATCCTAACCTAAAGCAACCTAACATCTCGGGTGTCGTATTTTACAACATTTCTGGCATGTCGGTCCCTACATCTCGGTGGGAACATTCTATACGTCTATAACGTCGTATATCCTAACCTAAGGGAACCTAACATTTCGGGTGTAATATTTTACAACATTCCTGACGCGTCGGCCCCTATTTCTCGGTGGGAATATTATATACTTCTATAACGTTATATATCCTAACGTAAGGCAACATAACATCACGGATGTATTATTTTACAACATTCCTGACGCGTCGGCCCCTATTTCTCGGGGGGAATATTATATACGTCTATAACGTTACATATCCTAGCCTAAGGCAACCTAACATGTCGAATGTAATATTTTACAACATTCTGCCGTGTCGTCGCCTGCTTCTCAAAGGGGACATTATATACGTCTATAGCGTTGTATATCCTAACCCAAAGCAACCTAACTTCTGGCATGTAATATTTTACAACATTCCTGGCATGTCGGTCCCCACGTCTCGGTGGGAACATTATATGAGTCTATGACGATATATATCCTAACCTAAAGCAACCTAACAACTCGGATGTAATAGTTTACCACATTCCTGGCGGTCCCTACATCTCGGTGGGAACATTCTATACGTCTATAACGTTGTATATCCTAACCTAAGGGAACCTAACATCTCGGGTGTAATATTTTACAACATTCCTGACGCGCCGGCCCCTATTTCTCGGTGGGAATATTATATACGTCTATAACGTTATATATCCTAGCCTAAGGCAACCTAACATGTCGAATGTAATATTTTACAACATTCTGGCGTGTCGTCGCCTGCTTCTCAAAGGGGACATTATATACGTCTATAACGTTGTATATCCTAACCTAACGCAACCTAACATCTGGGATGTAATATTTTACAACATTCCTGACGCGTCGGCCCCTATTTCTCGGTGGGAATATTATATACGTCTACAACGTTATATATCCTAGCCTAAGGCGACCTAACATGTCGAATGTAATATTTTACATCATTCCTGTCGTGTCGGACCGTAGTTCTCGGTGGTAACATTATATACGTCTATAAGGTTAGATATCCTAGCCTAAGGCAACCTAACATGTCGCATGTAATATTGTACAACATTCCTGGTGTGTCGTCACCTACTTCTGGATGGGGACATTATATGCATCTATAACGTTGTACATCCTAACCTAAGGCAACCTAACATATCGGATGTAATATTTTACAACATTCCTGACGAGTCGGCCCCTATTTCTCGGTGGGAATATTATATACGTCTATAACGTTATATATCCTAGCCTAAGGCAACCTAACATCTCGGATGTAATATTTTACAACATTCCTGGCGTGTCGTCGCCTGCTTCTCGATGGGGACATTATATACGTCTATAACGTTGTATATCCTAACCCAAAGCAACCTAACTTCTGGGATGTAATATTTTACAACATTCCTGGCATGTCGGCCCCTATTTCTCGGGGGAAATATTATATACGTCTATAACGTGACATATCCTGGCCTAAGGCAACCTAACATGTCGAATGTAATATTTTACAACATTCTGGCGTGTCGTCACCTACTTCTGGATGGGGACATTATATACATCTATAACGTTGTACATCCTAACCTAAGGCAACCTAACATATCGGATGTAATATTTTACAACATTCCTGACGCGTCGGCCCCTATTTCTCGGTGGGAATATTATATACGTCTATAACGTTATATATCCTAGCCTAAGGCAACCTAACATGTCGAATGTAATATTTTACAACATTCTGGCGTGTCGTTGCCTGCTTCTCAAAGGGGACATTATATACGTCTATAACATTGTATATCCTAACCCAAAGCAACCTAACATCTGGGATGTAATATTTTAGAATATTCCTGGCATGTCGGTCCCTACATCTCGGTGGGAACATTCTATACGTCTATAACGTTGTATATCCTAACCTAAGGGAACCTAATATTTCGGGTGTAATATTTTGCAACATTCCTGACGCGTCGATCCCTATTTCTCGGGGGGAATATTATATACGTCTATAACGTTACATATCCTAGCCTAAGGCAACCTAACATGTCGAATGTAATATTTTACAACATTCTGGCGTGTCGTCGCCTGCTTCTCAAAGGGGACATTATATACGTCTATAACGTTGTATATCCTAACCCAACGCAACCTAATATCTGGGATGTAATATTTTACAACAACCATGACGCGTCGGCCCCTATTTCTCGGTGGGAACATTATATACGTCTATCATGTTATATATCCTAGCATAAGGCAACCTAACATCTCGGGTGTAATATTTTACAACATTCCTGACGCGTCGGCCCCTATTTCTCGGTGGGAATATTATATAAGTCTATAACGATATATATCCTAACCTAAAGCAACCTAACATCTCGGATGTAATATTTTACAACATTCCTGGCGTGTCGTCGCCTGCTTCTCGATGGGGACATTATATACGTCTATAACGTTGTATATTCTAACCCAAAGCAACTTAACTTCTGGGATGTAATATTTTGCAACATTCCTGGCATGTCGGTCCCCACGTCTCAGTGGGAACATTATATAAGTCTATAACGATATATATCCTAACCTAAAGCAACCTAACATCTCGGGTGTCGTATTTTACAACATTTCTGGCATGTCGGTCCCTACATCTCGGTGGGAACATTCTATACGTCTATAACGTCGTATATCCTAACCTAAGGGAACCTAACATTTCGGGTGTAATATTTTACAACATTCCTGACGCGTCGGCCCCTATTTCTCGGTGGGAATATTATATACTTCTATAACGTTATATATCCTAACGTAAGGCAACATAACATCACGGATGTATTATTTTACAACATTCCTGACGCGTCGGCCCCTATTTCTCGGGGGGAATATTATATACGTCTATAACGTTACATATCCTAGCCTAAGGCAACCTAACATGTCGAATGTAATATTTTACAACATTCTGCCGTGTCGTCGCCTGCTTCTCAAAGGGGACATTATATACGTCTATAGCGTTGTATATCCTAACCCAAAGCAACCTAACTTCTGGCATGTAATATTTTACAACATTCCTGGCATGTCGGTCCCCACGTCTCGGTGGGAACATTATATGAGTCTATGACGATATATATCCTAACCTAAAGCAACCTAACAACTCGGATGTAATAGTTTACCACATTCCTGGCGGTCCCTACATCTCGGTGGGAACATTCTATACGTCTATAACGTTGTATATCCTAACCTAAGGGAACCTAACATCTCGGGTGTAATATTTTACAACATTCCTGACGCGCCGGCCCCTATTTCTCGGTGGGAATATTATATACGTCTATAACGTTATATATCCTAGCCTAAGGCAACCTAACATGTCGAATGTAATATTTTACAACATTCTGGCGTGTCGTCGCCTGCTTCTCAAAGGGGACATTATATACGTCTATAACGTTGTATATCCTAACCTAACGCAACATAACATCTGGGATGTAATATTTTACAACATTCCTGACGCGTCGGCCCCTATTTCTCGGTGGGAATATTATATACGTCTACAACGTTATATATCCTAGCCTAAGGCGACCTAACATGTCGAATGTAATATTTTACATCATTCCTGTCGTGTCGGCCCGTAGTTCTCGGTGGTAACATTATATACGTCTATAAGGTTAGATATCCTAGCCTAAGGCAACCTAACATGTCGCATGTAATATTGTACAACATTCCTGGTGTGTCGTCACCTACTTCTGGATGGGGACATTATATGCATCTATAACGTTGTACATCCTAACCTAAGGCAACCTAACATATCGGATGTAATATTTTACAACATTCCTGACGAGTCGGCCCCTATTTCTCGGTGGGAATATTATATACGTCTATAACGTTATATATCCTAGCCTAAGGCAACCTAACATCTCGGATGTAATATTTTACAACATTCCTGGCGTGTCGTCGCCTGCTTCTCGATGGGGACATTATATACGTCTATAACGTTGTATATCCTAACCCAAAGCAACCTAACTTCTGGGATGTAATATTTTACAACATTCCTGGCATGTCGGCCCCTATTTCTCGGGGGAAATATTATATACGTCTATAACGTGACATATCCTGGCCTAAGGCAACCTAACATGTCGAATGTAATATTTTACAACATTCTGGCGTGTCGTCACCTACTTCTGGATGGGGACATTATATACATCTATAACGTTGTACATCCTAACCTAAGGCAACCTAACATATCGGATGTAATATTTTACAACATTCCTGACGCGTCGGCCCCTATTTCTCGGTGGGAATATTATATACGTCTATAACGTTATATATCCTAGCCTAAGGCAACCTAACATGTCGAATGTAATATTTTACAACATTCTGGCGTGTCGTTGCCTGCTTCTCAAAGGGGACATTATATACGTCTATAACATTGTATATCCTAACCCAAAGCAACCTAACATCTGGGATGTAATATTTTAGAATATTCCTGGCATGTCGGTCCCTACATCTCGGTGGGAACATTCTATACGTCTATAACGTTGTATATCCTAACCTAAGGGAACCTAATATTTCGGGTGTAATATTTTGCAACATTCCTGACGCGTCGATCCCTATTTCTCGGGGGGAATATTATATACGTCTATAACGTTACATATCCTAGCCTAAGGCAACCTAACATGTCGAATGTAATATTTTACAACATTCTGGCGTGTCGTCGCCTGCTTCTCAAAGGGGACATTATATACGTCTATAACGTTGTATATCCTAACCCAACGCAACCTAATATCTGGGATGTAATATTTTACAACAACCATGACGCGTCGGCCCCTATTTCTCGGTGGGAACATTATATACGTCTATCATGTTATATATCCTAGCATAAGGCAACCTAACATCTCGGGTGTAATATTTTACAACATTCCTGACGCGTCGGCCCCTATTTCTCGGTGGGAATATTATATAAGTCTATAACGATATATATCCTAACCTAAAGCAACCTAACATCTCGGATGTAATATTTTACAACATTCCTGGCGTGTCGTCGCCTGCTTCTCGATGGGGACATTATATACGTCTATAACGTTGTATATTCTAACCCAAAGCAACTTAACTTCTGGGATGTAATATTTTGCAACATTCCTGGCATGTCGGTCCCCACGTCTCAGTGGGAACATTATATAAGTCTATAACGATATATATCCTAACCTAAAGCAACCTAACATCTCGGGTGTCGTATTTTACAACATTTCTGGCATGTCGGTCCCTACATCTCGGTGGGAACATTCTATACGTCTATAACGTCGTATATCCTAACCTAAGGGAACCTAACATTTCGGGTGTAATATTTTACAACATTCCTGACGCGTCGGCCCCTATTTCTCGGTGGGAATATTATATACTTCTATAACGTTATATATCCTAACGTAAGGCAACATAACATCACGGATGTATTATTTTACAACATTCCTGACGCGTCGGCCCCTATTTCTCGGGGGGAATATTATATACGTCTATAACGTTACATATCCTAGCCTAAGGCAACCTAACATGTCGAATGTAATATTTTACAACATTCTGCCGTGTCGTCGCCTGCTTCTCAAAGGGGACATTATATACGTCTATAGCGTTGTATATCCTAACCCAAAGCAACCTAACTTCTGGCATGTAATATTTTACAACATTCCTGGCATGTCGGTCCCCACGTCTCGGTGGGAACATTATATGAGTCTATGACGATATATATCCTAACCTAAAGCAACCTAACAACTCGGATGTAATAGTTTACCACATTCCTGGCGGTCCCTACATCTCGGTGGGAACATTCTATACGTCTATAACGTTGTATATCCTAACCTAAGGGAACCTAACATCTCGGGTGTAATATTTTACAACATTCCTGACGCGCCGGCCCCTATTTCTCGGTGGGAATATTATATACGTCTATAACGTTATATATCCTAGCCTAAGGCAACCTAACATGTCGAATGTAATATTTTACAACATTCTGGCGTGTCGTCGCCTGCTTCTCAAAGGGGACATTATATACGTCTATAACGTTGTATATCCTAACCTAACGCAACATAACATCTGGGATGTAATATTTTACAACATTCCTGACGCGTCGGCCCCTATTTCTCGGTGGGAATATTATATACGTCTACAACGTTATATATCCTAGCCTAAGGCGACCTAACATGTCGAATGTAATATTTTACATCATTCCTGTCGTGTCGGCCCGTAGTTCTCGGTGGTAACATTATATACGTCTATAAGGTTAGATATCCTAGCCTAAGGCAACCTAACATGTCGCATGTAATATTTTACAACATTCCTGGCATGTCGGTCCCCACGTCTCGGTGGGAACATTATATAAGTCTATAACGATATATATCCTAACCTAAAGCAACCTAACAACTCGGATGTAATATTTTAGAACATTCCTGGCATGTCGGTCCCTACATTTCGGTGTGGACATTCTATACGTCTATAACGTTGTATATCCTAACCTAAGGGAACCTAACATTTCGGGTGTAATATTTTGCAACATTCCTGACGCGTCGGCCCCTATTTCTCGGTGGGAATATTATATGCGTCTATAACGTTATATATCCTAGCCTAAGGCAACCTAACATATCTGATGTAATATTTTACAACATTCCTGACGCGTCGGCCCCTATTTCTCGGGGGGAATATTATATACGTCTATAACGTTACATATCCTAGCCTAAGGCAACCTAACATGTCGAATGTAATATTTTACAACATTCTGCCGTGTCGTCGCCTGCTTCTCAAAGGGGACATTATATACGTCTATAGCGTTGTATATCCTAACCCAAAGCAACCTAACTTCTGGCATGTAATATTTTACAACATTCCTGGCATGTCGGTCCCCACGTCTCGGTGGGAACATTATATGAGTCTATGACGATATATATCCTAACCTAAAGCAACCTAACAACTCGGATGTAATAGTTTACCACATTCCTGGCGGTCCCTACATCTCGGGGGGAACATTCTATACGTCTATAACGTTGTATATCCTAACCTAAGGGAACCTAACATCTCGGGTGTAATATTTTACAACATTCCTGACGCGCCGGCCCCTATTTCTCGGTGGGAATATTATATACGTCTATAACGTTATATATCCTAGCCTAAGGCAACCTAACATGTCGAATGTAATATTTTACAACATTCTGGCGTGTCGTCGCCTGCTTCTCAAAGGGGACATTATATACGTCTATAACGTTGTATATCCTAACCTAACGCAACCTAACATCTGGGATGTAATATTTTACAACATTCCTGACGCGTCGGCCCCTATTTCTCGGTGGGAATATTATATACGTCTACAACGTTATATATCCTAGCCTAAGGCGACCTAACATGTCGAATGTAATATTTTACATCATTCCTGTCGTGTCGGCCCGTAGTTCTCGGTGGTAACATTATATACGTCTATAAGGTTAGATATCCTAGCCTAAGGCAACCTAACATGTCGAATGTAATATTTTACAACATTCTGGCGTTTCGTCACCTACTTCTGGATGGGGACATTATATACATCTATAACGTTGTACATCCTAACCTAAGGCAACCTAACATATCGGATGTAATATTTTACAACATTCCTGACGCGTCGGCCCCTATTTCTCGGTGGGAATATTATATACGTCTATAACGTTATATATCCTAGCCTAAGGCAACCTAACATGTCGAATGTAATATTTTACAACATTCTGGCGTGTCGTTGCCTGCTTCTCAAAGGGGACATTATATACGTCTATAACATTGTATATCCTAACCCAAAGCAACCTAACATCTGGGATGTAATATTTTAGAATATTCCTGGCATGTCGGTCCCTACATCTCGGTGGGAACATTCTATACGTCTATAACGTTGTATATCCTAACCTAAGGGAACCTAACATTTCGGGTGTAATATTTTGCAACATTCCTGACGCGTCGATCCCTATTTCTCGGGGGGAATATTATATACGTCTATAACGTTACATATCCTAGCCTAAGGCAACCTAACATGTCGAATGTAATATTTTACAACATTCTGGCGTGTCGTCGCCTGCTTCTCAAAGGGGACATTATATACGTCTATAACGTTGTATATCCTAACCCAACGCAACCTAATATCTGGGATGTAATATTTTACAACAACCATGACGCGTCGGCCCCTATTTCTCGGTGGGAACATTATATACGTCTATCATGTTATATATCCTAGCATAAGGCAACCTAACATCTCGGGTGTAATATTTTACAACATTCCTGACGCGTCGGCCCCTATTTCTCGGTGGGAATATTATATAAGTCTATAACGATATATATCCTAACCTAAAGCAACCTAACATCTCGGATGTAATATTTTACAACATTCCTGGCGTGTCGTCGCCTGCTTCTCGATGGGGACATTATATACGTCTATAACGTTGTATATTCTAACCCAAAGCAACTTAACTTCTGGGATGTAATATTTTGCAACATTCCTGGCATGTCGGTCCCCACGTCTCAGTGGGAACATTATATAAGTCTATAACGATATATATCCTAACCTAAAGCAACCTAACATCTCGGGTGTCATATTTTACAACATTTCTGGCATGTCGGTCCCTACATCTCGGTGGGAACATTCTATACGTCTATAACGTCGTATATCCTAACCTAAGGGAACCTAACATTTCGGGTGTAATATTTTACAACATTCCTGACGCGTCGGCCCCTATTTCTCGGTGGGAATATTATATACTTCTATAACGTTATATATCCTAACGTAAGGCAACATAACATCACGGATGTATTATTTTACAACATTCCTGACGCGTCGGCCCCTATTTCTCGGGGGGAATATTATATACGTCTATAACGTTACATATCCTAGCCTAAGGCAACCTAACATGTCGAATGTAATATTTTACAACATTCTGCCGTGTCGTCGCCTGCTTCTCAAAGGGGACATTATATACGTCTATAGCGTTGTATATCCTAACCCAAAGCAACCTAACTTCTGGCATGTAATATTTTACAACATTCCTGGCATGTCGGTCCCCACGTCTCGGTGGGAACATTATATGAGTCTATGACGATATATGTCCTAACCTAAAGCAACCTAACAACTCGGATGTAATAGTTTACCACATTCCTGGCGGTCCCTACATCTCGGTGGGAACATTCTATACGTCTATAACGTTGTATATCCTAACCTAAGGGAACCTAACATCTCGGGTGTAATATTTTACAACATTCCTGACGCGCCGGCCCCTATTTCTCGGTGGGAATATTATATACGTCTATAACGTTATATATCCTAGCCTAAGGCAACCTAACATGTCGAATGTAATATTTTACAACATTCTGGCGTGTCGTCGCCTGCTTCTCAAAGGGGACATTATATACGTCTATAACGTTGTATATCCTAACCTAACGCAACCTAACATCTGGGATGTAATATTTTACAACATTCCTGACGCGTCGGCCCCTATTTCTCGGTGGGAATATTATATACGTCTACAACGTTATATATCCTAGCCTAAGGCGACCTAACATGTCGAATGTAATATTTTACATCATTCCTGTCGTGTCGGCCCGTAGTTCTCGGTGGTAACATTATATACGTCTATAAGGTTAGATATCCTAGCCTAAGGCAACCTAACATGTCGCATGTAATATTGTACAACATTCCTGGTGTGTCGTCACCTACTTCTGGATGGGGACATTATATACATCTATAACGTTGTACATCCTAACCTAAGGCAACCTAACATATCGGATGTAATATTTTACAACATTCCTGACGAGTCGGCCCCTATTTCTCGGTGGGAATATTATATACGTCTATAACGTTATATATCCTAGCCTAAGGCAACCTAATATCTCGGATGTAATATTTTACAACATTCCTGGCGTGTCGTCGCCTGCTTCTCGATGGGGACATTATATACGTCTATAACGTTGTATATCCTAACCCTATGCAACCTAACTTCTGGGATGTAATATTTTACAACATTCCTGGCATGTCGGCCCCTATTTCTCGGGGGAAATATTATATACGTCTATAACGTGACATATCCTGGCCTAAGGCAACCTAACATGTCGAATGTAATATTTTACAACATTCTGGCGTGTCGTCACCTACTTCTGGATGGGGACATTATATACATCTATAACGGTGTACATCCTAACCTAAGGCAACCTAACATATCGGATGTAATATTTTACAACATTCCTGACGCGTCGGCCCCTATTTCTCGGTGGGAATATTATATACGTCTATAACGTTATATATCCTAGCCTAAGGCAACCTAACATGTCGAATGTAATATTTTACAACATTCTGGCGTGTCGTTGCCTGCTTCTCAAAGGGGACATTATATACGTCTATAACATTGTATATCCTAACCCAAAGCAACCTAACATCTGGGATGTAATATTTTAGAATATTCCTGGCATGACGGTCCCTACATCTCGGTGGGAACATTCTATACGTCTATAACGTTGTATATCCTAACCTAAGGGAACCTAACATTTCGGGTGTAATATTTTGCAACATTCCTGACGCGTCGATCCCTATTTCTCGGGGGGAATATTATATACGTCTATAACGTTACATATCCTAGCCTAAGGCAACCTAACATGTCGAATGTAATATTTTACAACATTCTGGCGTGTCGTCGCCTGCTTCTCAAAGGGGACATTATATACGTCTATAACGTTGTATATCCTAACCCAACGCAACCTAATATCTGGGATGTAATATTTTACAACAACCATGACGCGTCGGCCCCTATTTCTCGGTGGGAACATTATATACGTCTATCATGTTATATATCCTAGCATAAGGCAACCTAACATCTCGGGTGTAATATTTTACAACATTCCTGACGCGTCGGCCCCTATTTCTCGGTGGGAATATTATATAAGTCTATAACGATATATATCCAAACCTAAAGCAACCTAACATCTCGGATGTAATATTTTACAACATTCCTGGCGTGTCGTCGCCTGCTTCTCGATGGGGACATTATATACGTCTATAACGTTGTATATTCTAACCCAAAGCAACTTAACTTCTGGGATGTAATATTTTGCAACATTCCTGGCATGTCGGTCCCCACGTCTCAGTGGGAACATTATATAAGTCTATAACGATATATATCCTAACCTAAAGCAACCTAACATCTCGGGTGTCGTATTTTACAACATTTCTGGCATGTCGGTCCCTACATCTCGGTGGGAACATTCTATACGTCTATAACGTCGTATATCCTAACCTAAGGGAACCTAACATTTCGGGTGTAATATTTTACAACATTCCTGACGCGTCGGCCCCTATTTCTCGGTGGGAATATTATATACTTCTATAACGTTATATATCCTAACGTAAGGCAACATAACATCACGGATGTATTATTTTACAACATTCCTGACGCGTCGGCCCCTATTTCTCGGGGGGAATATTATATACGTCTATAACGTTACATATCCTAGCCTAAGGCAACCTAACATGTCGAATGTAATATTTTACAACATTCTGCCGTGTCGTCGCCTGCTTCTCAAAGGGGACATTATATACGTCTATAGCGTTGTATATCCTAACCCAAAGCAACCTAACTTCTGGCATGTAATATTTTACAACATTCCTGGCATGTCGGTCCCCACGTCTCGGTGGGAACATTATATGAGTCTATGACGATATATATCCTAACCTAAAGCAACCTAACAACTCGGATGTAATAGTTTACCACATTCCTGGCGGTCCCTACATCTCGGTGGGAACATTCTATACGTCTATAACGTTGTATATCCTAACATAAGGGAACCTAACATCTCGGGTGTAATATTTTACAACATTCCTGACGCGCCGGCCCCTATTTCTCGGTGGGAATATTATATACGTCTATAACGTTATATATCCTAGCCTAAGGCAACCTAACATGTCGAATGTAATATTTTACAACATTCTGGCGTGTCGTCGCCTGCTTCTCAAAGGGGACATTATATACGTCTATAACGTTGTATATCCTAACCTAACGCAACCTAACATCTGGGATGTAATATTTTACAACATTCCTGACGCGTCGGTCCCTATTTCTCGGTGGGAATATTATATACGTCTACAACGTTATATATCCTAGCCTAAGGCGACCTAACATGTCGAATGTAATATTTTACATCATTCCTGTCGTGTCGGCCCGTAGTTCTCGGTGGTAACATTATATACGTCTATAAGGTTAGATATCCTAGCCTAAGGCAACCTAACATGTCGCATGTAATATTGTACAACATTCCTGGTGTGTCGTCACCTACTTCTGGATGGGGACATTATATGCATCTATAACGTTGTACATCCTAACCTAAGGCAACCTAACATATCGGATGTAATATTTTACAACATTCCTGACGAGTCGGCCCCTATTTCTCGGTGGGAATATTATATACGTCTATAACGTTATATATCCTATCCTAAGGCAACCTAACATCTCGGATGTAATATTTTACAACATTCCTGGCGTGTCGTCGCCTGCTTCTCGATGGGGACATTATATACGTCTATAACGTTGTATATTCTAACCCAAAGCAACTTAACTTCTGGGATGTAATATTTTGCAACATTCCTGGCATGTCGGTCCCCACGTCTCAGTGGGAACATTATATAAGTCTATAACGATATATATCCTAACCTAAAGCAACCTAACATCTCGGGTGTCGTATTTTACAACATTTCTGGCATGTCGGTCCCTACATCTCGGTGGGAACATTCTATACGTCTATAACGTCGTATATCCTAACCTAAGGGAACCTAACATTTCGGGTGTAATATTTTACAACATTCCTGACGCGTCGGCCCCTATTTCTCGGTGGGAATATTATATACTTCTATAACGTTATATATCCTAACGTAAGGCAACATAACATCACGGATGTATTATTTTACAACATTCCTGACGCGTCGGCCCCTATTTCTCGGGGGGAATATTATATACGTCTATAACGTTACATATCCTAGCCTAAGGCAACCTAACATGTCGAATGTAATATTTTACAACATTCTGCCGTGTCGTCGCCTGCTTCTCAAAGGGGACATTATATACGTCTATAGCGTTGTATATCCTAACCCAAAGCAACCTAACTTCTGGCATGTAATATTTTACAACATTCCTGGCATGTCGGTCCCCACGTCTCGGTGGGAACATTATATGAGTCTATGACGATATATATCCTAACCTAAAGCAACCTAACAACTCGGATGTAATAGTTTACCACATTCCTGGCGGTCCCTACATCTCGGTGGGAACATTCTATACGTCTATAACGTTGTATATCCTAACATAAGGGAACCTAACATCTCGGGTGTAATATTTTACAACATTCCTGACGCGCCGGCCCCTATTTCTCGGTGGGAATATTATATACGTCTATAACGTTATGTATCCTAGCCTAAGGCAACCTAACATGTCGAATGTAATATTTTACAACATTCTGGCGTGTCGTCGCCTGCTTCTCAAAGGGGACATTATATACGTCTATAACGTTGTATATCCTAACCTAACGCAACCTAACATCTGGGATGTAATATTTTACAACATTCCTGACGCGTCGGCCCCTATTTCTCGGTGGGAATATTATATACGTCTACAACGTTATATATCCTAGCCTAAGGCGACCTAACATGTCGAATGTAATATTTTACATCATTCCTGTCGTGTCGGCCCGTAGTTCTCGGTGGTAACATTATATACGTCTATAAGGTTAGATATCCTAGCCTAAGGCAACCTAACATGTCGCATGTAATATTGTACAACATTCCTGGTGTGTCGTCACCTACTTCTGGATGGGGACATTATATGCATCTATAACGTTGTACATCCTAACCTAAGGCAACCTAACATATCGGATGTAATATTTTACAACATTCCTGACGAGTCGGCCCCTATTTCTCGGTGGGAATATTATATACGTCTATAACGTTATATATCCTAGCCTAAGGCAACCTAACATCTCGGATGTAATATTTTACAACATTCCTGGCGTGTCGTCGCCTGCTTCTCGATGGGGACATTATATACGTCTATAACGTTGTATATCCTAACCCAAAGCAACCTAACTTCTGGGATGTAATATTTTACAACATTCCTGGCATGTCGGTCCCCACGTCTCGGTGGGAACATTATATAAGTCTATAACGATATATATCCTAACCTAAAGCAACCTAACAACTCGGATGTAATATTTTAGAACATTCCTGGCATGTCGGTCCCTACATTTCGGTGTGGACATTCTATACGTCTATAACGTTGTATATCCTAACCTAAGGGAACCTAACATTTCGGGTGTAATATTTTGCAACATTCCTGACGCGCCGGCCCCTATTTCTCGGTGGGAATATTATATACGTCTATAACGTTATATATCCTAGCCTAAGGCAACCTAACATGTCGAATGTAATATTTTACAACATTCTGGCGTGTCGTCGCCTGCTTCTCAAAGGGGACATTATATACGTCTATAACGTTGTATATCCTAACCTAACGCAACCTAACATCTGGGATGTAATATTTTACAACATTCCTGACGCGTCGGCCCCTATTTCTCGGTGGGAATATTATATACGTCTACAACGTTATATATCCTAGCCTAAGGCGACCTAACATGTCGAATGTAATATTTTACATCATTCCTGTCGTGTCGGCCCGTAGTTCTCGGTGGTAACATTATATACGTCTATAAGGTTAGATATCCTAGCCTAAGGCAACCTAACATGTCGCATGTAATATTGTACAACATTCCTGGTGTGTCGTCACCTACTTCTGGATGGGGACATTATATGCATCTATAACGTTGTACATCCTAACCTAAGGCAACCTAACATATCGGATGTAATATTTTACAACATTCCTGACGAGTCGGCCCCTATTTCTCGGTGGGAATATTATATACGTCTATAACGTTATATATCCTAGCCTAAGGCAACCTAACATCTCGGATGTAATATTTTACAACATTCCTGGCGTGTCGTCGCCTGCTTCTCGATGGGGACATTATATACGTCTATAACGTTGTATATCCTAACCCAAAGCAACCTAACTTCTGGGATGTAATATTTTACAACATTCCTGGCATGTCGGTCCCCACGTCTCGGTGGGAACATTATATAAGTCTATAACGATATATATCCTAACCTAAAGCAACCTAACAACTCGGATGTAATATTTTAGAACATTCCTGGCATGTCGGTCCTTACATTTCGGTGTGGACATTCTATACGTCTATAACGTTGTATATCCTAACCTAAGGGAACCTAACATTTCGGGTGTAATATTTTGCAACATTCCTGACGCGTCGGCCCCTATTTCTCGGTGGGAATATTATATGCGTCTATAACGTTATATATCCTAGCCTAAGGCAACCTAACATATCTGATGTAATATTTTACAACATTCCTGACGCGTCGGCCCCTATTTCTCGGGGGGAATATTATATACGTCTATAACGTTACATATCCTAGCCTAAGGCAACCTAACATGTCGAATGTAATATTTTACAACATTCTGCCGTGTCGTCGCCTGCTTCTCAAAGGGGACATTATATACGTCTATAGCGTTGTATATCCTAACCCAAAGCAACCTAACTTCTGGCATGTAATATTTTACAACATTCCTGGCATGTCGGTCCCCACGTCTCGGTGGGAACATTATATGAGTCTATGACGATATATATCCTAACCTAAAGCAACCTAACAACTCGGATGTAATAGTTTACCACATTCCTGGCGGTCCCTACATCTCGGTGGGAACATTCTATACGTCTATAACGTTGTATATCCTAACCTAAGGGAACCTAACATCTCGGGTGTAATATTTTACAACATTCCTGACGCGCCGGCCCCTATTTCTCGGTGGGAATATTATATACGTCTATAACGTTATATATCCTAGCCTAAGGCAACCTAACATGTCGAATGTAATATTTTACAACATTCTGGCTTGTCGTCGCCTGCTTCTCAAAGGGGACATTATATACGTCTATAACGTTGTATATCCTAACCTAACGCAACCTAACATCTGAGATGTAATATTTTACAACATTCCTGACGCGTCGGCCCCTATTTCTCGGTGGGAATATTATATACGTCTACAACGTTATATATCCTAGCCTAAGGCGACCTAACATGTCGAATGTAATATTTTACATCATTCCTGTCGTGTCGGCCCGTAGTTCTCGGTGGTAACATTATATACGTCTATAAGGTTAGATATCCTAGCCTAAGGCAACCTAACATGTCGCATGTAATATTGTACAACATTCCTGGTGTGTCGTCACCTACTTCTGGATGGGGACATTATATGCATCTATAACGTTGTACATCCTAACCTAAGGCAACCTAACATATCGGATGTAATATTTTACAACATTCCTGACGAGTCGGCCCCTATTTCTCGGTGGGAATATTATATACGTCTATAACGTTATATATCCTAGCCTAAGGCAACCTAACATCTCGGATGTAATATTTTACAACATTCCTGGCGTGTCGTCGCCTGCTTCTCGATGGGGACATTATATACGTCTATAACGTTGTATATCCTAACCCAAAGCAACCTAACTTCTGGGATGTAATATTTTACAACATTCCTGGCATGTCGGTCCCCACGTCTCGGTGGGAACATTATATAAGTCTATAACGATATATATCCTAACCTAAAGCAACCTAACAACTCGGATGTAATATTTTAGAACATTCCTGGCATGTCGGTCCTTACATTTCTGTGTGGACATTCTATACGTCTATAACGTTGTATATCCTAACCTAAGGGAACCTAACATTTCGGGTGTAATATTTTGCAACATTCCTGACGCGTCGGCCCCTATTTCTCGGTGGGAATATTATATGCGTCTATAACGTTATATATCCTAGCCTAAGGCAACCTAACATATCTGATGTAATATTTTACAACATTCCTGACGCGTCGGCCCCTATTTCTCGGGGGGAATATTATATACGTCTATAACGTTACATATCCTAGCCTAAGGCAACCTAACATGTCGAATGTAATATTTTACAACATTCTGCCGTGTCGTCGCCTGCTTCTCAAAGGGGACATTATATACGTCTATAGCGTTGTATATCCTAACCCAAAGCAACCTAACTTCTGGCATGTAATATTTTACAACATTCCTGGCATGTCGGTCCCCACGTCTCGGTGGGAACATTATATGAGTCTATGACGATATATATCCTAACCTAAAGCAACCTAACAACTCGGATGTAATAGTTTACCACATTCCTGGCGGTCCCTACATCTCGGTGGGAACATTCTATACGTCTATAACGTTGTATATCCTAACCTAAGGGAACCTAACATCTCGGGTGTAATATTTTACAACATTCCTGACGCGCCGGCCCCTATTTCTCGGTGGGAATATTATATACGTCTATAACGTTATATATCCTAGCCTAAGGCAACCTAACATGTCGAATGTAATATTTTACAACATTCTGGCTTGTCGTCGCCTGCTTCTCAAAGGGGACATTATATACGTCTATAACGTTGTATATCCTAACCTAACGCAACCTAACATCTGGGATGTAATATTTTACAACATTCCTGACGCGTCGGCCCCTATTTCTCGGTGGGAATATTATATACGTCTACAACGTTATATATCCTAGCCTAAGGCGACCTAACATGGCGAATGTAATATTTTACATCATTCCTGTCGTGTCGGCCCGTAGTTCTCGGTGGTAACATTATATACGTCTATAAGGTTAGATATCCTAGCCTAAGGCAACCTAACATGTCGCATGTAATATTGTACAACATTCCTGGTGTGTCGTCACCTACTTCTGGATGGGGACATTATATGCATCTATAACGTTGTACATCCTAACCTAAGGCAACCTAACATATCGGATGTAATATTTTACAACATTCCTGACGAGTCGGCCCCTATTTCTCGGTGGGAATATTATATACGTCTATAACGTTATATATCCTAGCCTAAGGCAACCTAACATCTCGGATGTAATATTTTACAACATTCCTGGCGTGTCGTCGCCTGCTTCTCGATGGGGACATTATATACGTCTATAACGTTGTATATCCTAACCCAAAGCAACCTAACTTCTGGGATGTAATATTTTACAACATTCCTGGCATGTCGGTCCCCACGTCTCGGTGGGAACATTATATAAGTCTATAACGATATATATCCTAACCTAAAGCAACCTAACAACTCGGATGTAATATTTTAGAACATTCCTGGCATGTCGGTCCCTACATTGCGGTGTGGACATTCTATACGTCTATAACGTTGTATATCCTAACCTAAGGGAACCTAACATTTCGGGTGTAATATTTTGCAACATTCCTGACGCGTCGGCCCCTATTTCTCGGTGGGAATATTATATGCGTCTATAACGTTATATATCCTAGCCTAAGGCAACCTAACATATCTGATGTAATATTTTACAACATTCCTGACGCGTCGGCCCCTATTTCTCGGGGGGAATATTATATACGTCTATAACGTTACATATCCTAGCCTAAGGCAACCTAACATGTCGAATGTAATATTTTACAACATTCTGCCGTGTCGTCGCCTGCTTCTCAAAGGGGACATTATATACGTCTATAGCGTTGTATATCCTAACCCAAAGCAACCTAACTTCTGGCATGTAATATTTTACAACATTCCTGGCATGTCGGTCCCCACGTCTCGGTGGGAACATTATATGAGTCTATGACGATATATATCCTAACCTAAAGCAACCTAACAACTCGGATGTAATAGTTTACCACATTCCTGGCGGTCCCTACATCTCGGTGGGAACATTCTATACGTCTATAACGTTGTATATCCTAACCTAAGGGAACCTAACATCTCGGGTGTAATATTTTACAACATTCCTGAAGCGTCGGCCCCTATTTCTCGGTGGGAATATTATATACGTCTACAACGTTATATATCCTAGCCTAAGGCGACCTAACATGTCGAATGTAATATTTTACATCATTCCTGTCGTGTCGGCCCGTAGTTCTCGGTGGTAACATTATATACGTCTATAAGGTTAGATATCCTAGCCTAAGGCAACCTAACATGTCGCATGTAATATTGTACAACATTCCTGGTGTGTCGTCACCTACTTCTGGATGGGGACATTATATACATCTATAACGTTGTACATCCTAACCTAAGGCAACCTAACATATCGGATGTAATATTTTACAACATTCCTGACGAGTCGGCCCCTATTTCTCGGTGGGAATATTATATACGTCTATAACGTTATATATCCTAGCCTAAGGCAACCTAACATCTCGGATGTAATATTTTACAACATTCCGGGCGTGTCGTCGCCTGCTTCTCGATGGGGACATTATATACGTCTATAACGTTGTATATCCTAACCCAAAGCAACCTAACTTCTGGGATGTAATATTTTACAACATTCCTGGCATGTCGGTCCCCACGTCTCGGTGGGAACATTATATAAGTCTATAACGATATATATCCTAACCTAAAGCAACCTAACAACTCGGATGTAATATTTTAGAACATTCCTGGCATGTCGGTCCCTACATTTCGGTGTGGACATTCTATACGTCTATAACGTTGTATATCCTAACCTAAGGGAACCTAACATTTCGGGTGTAATATTTTGCAACATTCCTGACGCGTCGGCCCCTATTTCTCGGTGGGAATATTATATGCGTCTATAACGTTATATATCCTAGCCTAAGGCAACCTAACATATCTGATGTAATATTTTACAACATTCCTGACGCGTCGGCCCCTATTTCTCGGTGTGAATATTATATACGTCTATAACGTTATATATCCTAGCCTAAGGCAACCTAACATGTCGAATGTAATATTTTATAACATTCTGGCGTGTCGTCGCCTGCTTCTCAAAGGGGACATTATATACGTCTATAACGTTGTATATCCTAACCTAAGGCAACCTAACATTTCGGGTGTAATATTTTGCAACATTCCTGACGCGTCGGCCCCTATTTCTCGGGGGGAATATTATATACGTCTATAGCGTTACATATCCTAGCCTAAGGCAACCTAACATGTCGAATGTAATATTTTACAACATTCTGGCGTGTCGTCGCCTGCTTCTCACAGGGGACATTATATACGTCTATAACGTTGTATGTCCTAACCTAACGCAACCTAACATCCCGGATGTAATATTTTACAACATTCCTGACGCGTCGGCCCCTATTTCTCGGGGGAAATGTTATATACGTCTATAACGTGACATATCCTGGCCTAAGGCAACCTAACATGTCGAATGTAATATTTTACAACATTCTGGCGTGTCGTCACCTACTTCTGGATGGGGACATTATATACATCTATAACGTTGTACATCCTAACCTAAGGCAACCTAACATATCGGATGTAATATTTTACAACATTCCTGACGCGTCGGCTCCTATTTCTCGGTGTGAATATTATATACGTCTATAACGTTATATATCCTAGCCTAAGGCAACCTAACATGTCGAATGTAATATTTTATAACATTCTGGCGTGTCGTCGCCTGCTTCTCAAAGGGGACATTATATACGTCTATAACGTTGTATATCCTAACCTAAGGCAACCTAACATATCGGATGTAATATTTTTCAACATTCCTGGCGTGTCGTCGCCTGCTTCTCGATGGGGACATTATATACGTCTATAACGTTGTATATCCTAACCCAAAGCAACCTAAATTCTGGGATGTAATATTTTACAACATTCCTGGCATGTCGGTCCCCACGTCTCGGTAGGAACATTATATAAGTCTATAACGATATATTTCCTAACCTAAAGCAACCTAACAACTCGTGTGTAATATTTTACAACATTCCTGGCATGTCGGTCCATACATCTCGGTGGGAACATTCTATACGTCTATAACGTTGTATATCCTAACCTAAGGGAACCTAACATTTCGGGTGTAATATTTTGCAACATTCCTGACGCGTCGGCCCCTATTTCTCGGGGGGAATATTATATACGTCTATAACGTTACATATCCTAGCCTAAGGCAGCCTAACATGTCGAATGTAATATTTTACAACATTCTGGCGTGTCGTCGCCTGCTTCTCAAAGGGGACATTATATACGTCTATAACGTTGTATGTCCTAACCTAACGCAACCTAACATCTGGGATGTAATATTTTACAACATTCCTGACGCGTCGGCCCCTATTTCTCGGTGGGAATATTATATACGTCTACAACGTTATATATCCTAGCCTAAGGCGACCTAACATGTCAAATGTAATATTTTACATCATTCCTGTCGTGTCGGCCCGTAGTTCTCGGTGGTAACATTATATACGTCTATAAGGTTAGATATCCTAGCCTAACGCAACCTGACATGTCGCATGTAATATTGTACAACATTCCTGGTGTGTCGTCACCTACTTCTGGATGGGGACATTATATACATCTATAACATTGTACATCCTAACCTAAGGCAACCTAACATATCGGATGTAATATTTTACAACATTCCTGACGCATCGGCCCTATTTCTCGGTGGGAATATTATATACGTCTATAACGTTATATATCCTAGCTTAAGGCAACCTAACATGTCGAATATAATATTTTACAACATTCTGGCGTGTCGTTGCCTGCTTCTCAAAGGGGACATTATTTACGTCTATAACATTGTATATCCTAACCCAAAGCAACCTAACATCTGGGATGTAATATTTTACAACATTCCTGGCATGTCGGTCCCCACGTCTCGGTGGGAACATTATATAAGTCTATAACGATATATATCCTAACCTAAAGCTACCTAACAACTCGGATGTAATATTTTAGAACATTCCTGGCATGTCGGTCCCTACATCTCGGTGGGGACATTCTATACGTCTATAACGTTGTATATACTAACCTAAGGGAACCTAACATCTTCGGTCTAATATTTTACAACATTGCTGACGCGTCGGCCCCTACTTCTCGGTGGGAACATTCTATACGTCTATAACGATATATATCCTAACCTAAGGCAACCTAACATCTCGCATGTAATATTTTACAACATTCCTGGCGCTTCGGCTGCTACTTTTCGGTGGGAACATTATATACGTCTATAACGTTACATATCCTAACGTATGGCAACATAACATCTCGGATGTTATATATTACAACATTCCTGGCGTGTCGTCGCCTGCTTCTCGATGGGGACATTATATACGTCTATAACCTTGTATATACTAACCTAACGCAACCTAACATCTGGGATGTAATATTTTACATCATTCCTGGTGGGTCGTCGCCCCCTTCTCGATGGGGACATTATATACGTCTATAACGTTGAATATCCTAACCTAAAGCAACCTAACATCTGGGATGTAATATTTTACAAGATCCCTGGCATGTCGGTCCCCACGTCTCGGTGGGAACATTATATACGTCTATAGCGATATATATCCTAACCTAAGGCAACCTAACATCTCGGATGTAATATTTTACACCATTCCTAGCATGTCGGGCCCTACTTCTCGGTGGAAACAATGTATACGTCTATAACGATATATATCCTAGCCTAAGGCAACCCAACATGTAGAATGTAATATTTTACAACATTCCTGTCGTGTCGTCGCCTGCTTCTCGATGGGGACATTATATACGTCTATAACGTTGTATATTCTAACCTAACGCAACCTAACATCTGGGATGTTATATTTTACAACATTCCTGGCGTGTCGTCGCCTACTTCTGGATGGGGACATTATATACATCTATAACGTCATATATCCTAACCTAAGGGAACCTAACATCTCGGGTGTAATATTTTACAACATTCCTGGCGTGTCGTCGCCTACTTCTCGATGGGGACATTATATACATCTATAACGTTGTATATCCTAACCTAAGGCAACCTAACATCTCGGATGCAATATTTTACAACATTCCTGTCATGTCGGTCCCTACTTCTCGGTGGGAACATTCTATACGTCTATAACGATATATATCCTAACCTAAGGCAACCTAACATCTCGCATGTAATATTTTACAACATTCCTGGCGCTTCGGCTGCTACTTTTCGGTGGGAACATTATATACGTCTATAACGTTACATATCCTAACGTATGGCAACATAACATCTCGGATGTTATATATTACAACATTCCTGGCGTGTCGTCGCCTGCTTCTCGATGGGGACTTTATGTACGTCTATAACGTTGTATATCCTAACCTAACGCAACCTAACATCTTGGATGTAATATTTTACAACATTCCTGGCATGTCGGTCCCTACGTCTCGGTGGGAACGTTATATACGTCTATAACGATATATATCCTAACCTAAGGGAACCTTACATCTCGGATGTAATATTTTACAACATTCCTGGCATGTCGGGCCCTACTTCTCGGTGGGAACATTGTATACGTCTATAACGATATATATACTAGCCTAAGGCAACCTAACGTGTCGAATGTAATATTTTACAACATTCCTGTCATGTCGGTCCCTACTTCTCGGTGGGAACATTGTATACGTCTATAACGATATATATCCTAGCCTAAGGCAACCTAACATGTCGAATGTAATATTTTACAACATTCCTGTCGTGTCGTCGCCTGCTTCTCGATGGGGACATTTTATACGTCTATAACGTTGTATATTCTAACCTAACGCAACCTAACATCTGGGATGTAATATTTTACAACATTCCTGGCGTGTCGTCGCCTACTTCTCGATGGGGACATTATATACATCTATAACGTTGTATATCCTAACCTAAGGCAACCTAACATCTCGGATGTAATATTTTACAACATTCTGGCGTGTCGTCGCCTGCTTCTCAATGGGGACATTATATACGTCTATAACCTTGTATATACTAACCTAACGCAACCTAACATCTGGGATGTTATATTTTACAACATTCCTGGTGGGTCGTCGCCCGCTTCTCGATGGGGACATTATATACGTCTATAACGTTGAATATCCTAATCTAAAGCAACCTAAATCTGGGATGTAATATTTTACAAGATCCCTGGCATGTCGGTCCCCACGTCTCGGTGGGAACATTATATACGTCTATAACGATATATATCCTAACCTAAGGCAACCTAACATCTCGCATGTAATATTTTACAACATTCCTGGCATGTCGGTCCCTACTTCTCGGTGGAAACAATGTATACGTCTATAACGATATATATATTAGCCTAAGGCAACCCAACATGTAGAATGTAATATTTTACAACATTCCTGGCGTGTCGTCGCCTGCTTCTCGATGGGGACATTATATACGTCAATAACGTGGTATATTCCAACCTAACGCAACCTAACATCTGGGATGTAATATTTTACAACATTCCTGGCGTGTCGTCGCCTACTTCTGGATGGGGACGTTATATACATCTATAACGTCATATATCCTAACCTAAGGGAACCTAACATCTCGGGTATAATATTTTACAACATTCCTGGCGTGTCGTCGCCTACTTCTCGATGGGAACATTATATACGTCTATAACGTTATATATCCTAGCCTAAGGCAACCTAACATCTCGGATGTAATATTTTACCACATTCCTGTCATGTCGGTCCCTACTTCACGGTGGGAACATTGTATACGTCTATAACGATATATATCCTAGCCTAAGGCAACCTAACATGTCGAATGTAATATTTTACAACATTCCTGTCGTGTCGTCGCCTGCTTCTCGATGGGGACATTATATACGTCTATAACGTTGTATATTCTAACCTAACGCAACCTAACATCTGGGATGTAATATTTTACAGCATTCCTGGCGTGTCGTCGCCTACTTCTGGATGTGGACATTATATACATCTATAACGTCATATATCCTAACCTAAAGGAACCTAACATATCGGATGTAATATTTTGATACTTTCCTGGCATGTCGGTCCCTACGTCTCGGTGGGATCATTATATACGTCTATAACGATATATATCCTAACCTAAGGCAACCTAACATCTCGGATGTAATATTTTACAACATTCCTGTCGTGTCGTCGCCTGCTTCTCGATGGGGACATTATATACGTCTATAACGTTGTATATTCTAACCTAACGCAACCTAACATCTGGGATGTTATATTTTACAACATTCCTGGCGTGTCGTCGCCTACTTCTGGATGGGGACATTATATACATCTATAACGTCATATATCCTAACCTAAGGGAACCTAACATCTCGGGTGTAATATTTTACAACATTCCTGGCGTGTCGTCGCCTACTTCTCGATGGGGACATTATATACATCTATAACGTTGTATATCCTAACCTAAGGCAACCTAACATCTCGGATGTAATATTTTACAACATTCCTGGCATGTCGGTCCCTACTTCTCGGTGGGAACATTGTATACGTCTATAACGATATATATTCTAGCCTAAGGCAACCTAACATGTCGAATGTAATATTTTACAACATTCCTGTCGTGTCGTCGCCTGCTTCTCGATGGGGACATTATATACGTCTATAACGTTGTATATTCTAACCTAACGCAACCTAACATCTGGGATGTTATATTTTACAACATTCCTGGCGTGTCGTCGCCTACTTCTGGATGGGGACATTATATACATCTATAACGTCATATATCCTAACCTAAGGGAACCTAACATCTCGGATGTAATATTTTGCAACATTCTGGCGTGTCGTCGCCTGCTTCTCGATGGGGACATTATATACGTCTATAACCTTGTATATACTAACCTAACGCAACCTAACATCTGGGATGTAATATTTTACATCATTCCTCGTGGGTCGTCGCCCGCTTCTCGATGGGGACATTATATACGTCTATAACGTTGAATATCCTAACCTAAAGCAACCTAACATCTGGGATGTAATATTTTAAAAGATCCCTGGCATGTCGGTCCCCACGTCTCGGTGGGAACATTATATACGTCTATAGCGATATATATCCTAACCTAAGGCAACCTAACATCTCGGATGTAATATTTTACAACATTCCTGGCATGTCGGTCCCTACTTCTCGGTGGAAACAATGTATACGTCTATAACGATATATATCCTAGCCTAAGGCAACCCAACATGTGGAATGTAATATTTTACAACATTCCTGGCGTGTCGTCGCCTACTTCTCGATGGGGACATTATACACATCTATAACGTTGTATATCCTAACCTAAGGCAACCTAACATCTCGGATGTAATATTTTACAACATTCCTGGCATGTCGGTCCCTACTTCTCGTTGGGAACATTGTATACGTCTATAACGATATATATTCTAGCCTAAGGCAACCTGACATGTCGAATGTAATATTTTACAACATTCCTGTCGTGTCGTCGCCTGCTTCTCGATGGGGACATTATATACGTCTATAACGTTGTATATTCTAACCTAACGCAACCTAAGATCTGGGATGTTATATTTTACAACATTCCTGGCGTGTCGTCGCCTACTTCTGGATGGGGACATTATATACATCTATAACGTCATATATCCTAACCTAAGGGAACCTAACATCTCGGATGTAATATTTTACAACATTCTGGCGTGTCGTCGCCTGCTTCTCGATGGGGACATTATATACGTCTATAACCTTGTATATACTAACCTAACGCAACCTAACATCTGGGGAGTAATATTTTACATCATTCCTCGTGGGTCGTCGCCCGCTTCTCGATGGGGACATTATATACGTCTATAACGTTGAATATCCTAACCTAAAGCAACTTAACATCTGGGATGTAATATTTTAAAAGATCCCTGGCATGTCGGTCCCCTCGTCTCGGTGGGAACATTATATACGTCTATAGCGATATATATCCTAACCTAAGGCAACCTAACATCTCGGATGTAATATTTTACAACATTCCTGGCATGTCGGTCCCTACTTCTCGGTGGAAACAATGTATACGTCTATAACGATATATATCCTAGCCTAAGGCAACCCAACATGTGGAATGTAATATTTTACAACATTCCTGGCGTGTCGTCGCCTACTTCTCGATGGGGACATTATACACATCTATAACGTTGTATATCCTAACCTAAGGCAACCTAACATCTCGGATGTAATATTTTACAACATTCCTGGCATGTCGGTCCCTACTTCTCGTTGGGAACATTGTATACGTCTATAACGATATATATTCTAGGATAAGGCAACCTGACATGTCGAATGTAATATTTTACAACATTCCTGTCGTGTCGTCGCCTGCTTCTCGATGGGGACATTATATACGTCTATAACGTTGTATATTCTAACCTAACGCAACCTAACATCTGGGATGTTATATTTTACAACATTCCTGGCGTGTCGTCGCCTACTTCTGGATGGGGACATTATATACATCTATAACGTCATATATCCTAACCTAAGGGAACCTAACATCTCGGGTGTAATATTTTACAACATTCCTGGCGTGTCGTCGCCTACTTCTCGATGGGGACATTATATACATCTATAACGTTGTATATCCTAACCTAAGGCAACCTAACATCTCGGATGCAATATTTTACAACATTCCTGTCATGTCCGTCCCTACTTCTCGGTGGGAACATTGTATACGTCTATAACGATATATATCCTAGCCTAAGGCAACCTAACATGTCGAATGTAATATTTTACAACATTCCTGTCGTGTCGTCGCCTGCTTCTCGATGGGGACATTATATACGTCAATAACGTTGTATATTCTAACCTAACGCAACCTAACATCTGGGATGTAATATTTTACAACATTCCTGGCGTGTCGTCGCCTACTTCTGGATGGGGACATTATATATATCTATAACGTCATATATCCTAACCTAAGGGAACCTAACATCTCGGGTGTAATATTTTACAACATTCCTGGCGTGTCGTCGCCTACTTCTCGATGGGGACATTATATACATCTATAACGTTGTATATCCTAACCTAAGGCAACCTAACATCTCGGATGTAATATTTTACAACATTCTGGCGTGTCGTCGCCTGCTTCTCAATGGGGACATTATATACGTCTATAACCTTGTATATACTAACCTAACGCAACCTAACATCTGGGATGTAATATTTTACAACATTCCTGGTGGGTCGTCGCCCGCTTCTCGATGGGGACATTATATACGTCTATAACGTTGAATATCCTAACCTAAAGCAACCTAACATCTGGGATGTAATATTTTACAAGATCCCTGGCATGTCGGTCCCCACGTCTCGGTGGGAACATTATATACGTCTATAGCGATATATATCCTAACCTAAGGCAACCTAACATCTCGGATGTAATATTTTACAACATTCCTGGCATGTCGGTCCCTACTTCTCGGTGGAAACAATGTATACGTCTATAACGATATATATCCTAGCCTAAGGCAACCCAACATGTAGAATGTAATATTTTACAACATTCCTGGCGTGTCGTCGCCTACTTCTCGATGGGGACATTATACACATCTATAACGTTGTATATCCTAACCTAAGGCAACCTAACATCTCGGATGTAATATTTTACAACATTCCTGGCATGTCGGTCCCTACTTCTCGGTGGGAACATTGTATACGTCTATAACGATATATATTCTAGCCTAAGGCAACCTAACATGTCGAATGTAATATTTTACAACATTCCTGGCGTGTCGTCGCCTACTTCTGGACGGGGACATTATATACATCTATAACGTCATATATCCTAACCTAAGGGAACCTAACATCTCGGGTGTAATATTTTACAACATTCCTGGCGTGTCGTCGCCTGCTTCTCGATGGGGACATTATATACGTCTATAACGTTGTATATTCTAACTTAACGCAACCTAACATCTGGGATGTTATATTTTACAACATTCCTGGCGTGTCGTCGCCTACTTCTGGATGGGGACATTATACACATCTATAACGTCATATATCCTAACCTAAGGGAACCTAACATCTCGGGTGTAATATTTTACAACATTCCTGGCGTGTCGTCGCCTACTTCTGGATGGGGACATTATATACGTCTATAACGTTGTATATCCTAACCTAAGGCAACCTAACATCTCGGATGTAATATTTTACAACATTCCTAGCATGTCGGTCCCTACTTCTCGGTGGGAACATTGTATACGTCTATAACGATATATATTCTAGCCTAAGGCAACCTAACATGTCGAATGTAATATTTTACAACATTCCTGTCGTGTCGTCGCCTGCTTCTCGATGGGGACATTATATACGTCTATAACATTGTATATTCTAACCTAACGCAACCTAACATCTGGGATGTTATATTTTACAACATTCCTGGCGTGTCGTCGCCTACTTCTCGATGGGGACATTATATACATCTATAACGTTGTATATCCTAACCTAAGGGAACCTAACATCTCGGGTGTAATATTTTACAACATTCCTGGCGTGTCGTCGCCTACTTCTCGATGGGGACATTATATACATCTATAACGTTGTGTATCCTAACCTAAGGCAACCTAACATCTCGGATGTAATATTTTACAACATTATGGCGTGTCCTCGCCTGCTTCTCGATGGGGACATTATATACGTCTATAACCTTGTATATACTAACCTAACGCAACCTAACATCTGGGATGTAATATTTTACAACATTCCTGGTGGGTCGTCGCCCGCTTCTCGATGGGGACATTATATACGTCTATAACGTTGAATATCCTAACCTAAAGCAACCTAAATCTGGGATGTAATATTTTACAAGATCCCTGGCATGTCGCTCCCCACGTCTCGGTGGGAACATTATATACGTCTATAACGATATATATCCTAACCTAAGGCAACCTAACATCTCGGATGTAATATTTTACAACATTCCTGGCATGTCGGTCCCTACTTCTCGGTGGAAACAATGTATACGTCTATAACGATATATATCCTAGCCTGAGGCAACCCATCATGTAGAATGTAATATTTTACAACATTCCTGGCGTGTCGTCGCCTACTTCTCGATGGGGACATTATATACATCTATAACGTTGTATATCCTAACCTAAGGCAACCTAACATCTCGGATGTAATATTTTACAACATTCCTGGCATGTCGGTCCCTACTTCTCGGTGGGAACATTGTATACGTCTATAACGATATATATTCTAGCCTAAGGCTACCTAACATGTCGAATGTAATATTTTACAACGTTCCTGTCGTGTCGTCGCCTGCTTCTCGATGGGGACATTATATACGTCTATAACGTTGTATATTCTAACCTAACGCAACCTAACATCTGGGATGTAATATTTTACAACATTCTGGCGTGTCGTCGCCTGCTTCTCGAAGGGGACATTATATACGTCTATAACCTTGTATATACTAACCTAACGCAACCTAACATCTGGGATGTTATATTTTACAACATTCCTGGTGGGTCGTCGCCCGCTTCTCGATGGGGACATTATATACATCTATAACGTCATATATCCTAACCTAAGGGAACCTAACATCTCGGGTGTAATATTTTACAACATTCCTGGCGTGTCGTCGCCTACTTCTCGATGGGGACATTATATACATCTATAACGTTGTGTATCCTAACCTAAGGCAACCTAACATCTCGGATGTAATATTTTACAACATTATGGCGTGTCCTCGCCTGCTTCTCGATGGGGACATTATATACGTCTATAACCTTGTATATACTAACCTAACGCAACCTAACATCTCGGATGTAATATTTTACAACATTCCTGGTGGGTCGTCGCCCGCTTCTCGATGGGGACATTATATACGTCTATAACGTTCAATATCCTAACCTAAAGCAACCTAAATCTGGGATGTAATATTTTACAAGATCCCTGGCATGTCGGTCCCCACGTCTCGGTGGGAACATTATATACGTCTATAACGATATATATCCTAACCTAAGGCAACCTAACATCTCGGATGTAATATTTTACAACATTCCTGGCATGTCGGTCCCTACTTCTCGGTGGAAACAATGTATACGTCTATAACGATATATATCCTAGCCTAAGGCAACCCAACATGTGGAATGTAATATTTTACAACATTCCTGGCGTGTCGTCGCCTACTTCTCGATGGGGACATTATACACATCTATAACGTTGTATATCCTAACCTAAGGCAACCTAACATCTCGGATGTAATATTTTACAACATTCCTGGCATGTCGGTCCCTACTTCTCGTTGGGAACATTGTATACGTCTATAACGATATATATTCTAGCCTAAGGCAACCTGACATGTCGAATGTAATATTTTACAACATTCCTGTCGTGTCGTCGCCTGCTTCTCGATGGGGACATTATATACGTCTATAACGTTGTATATTCTAACCTAACGCAACCTAAGATCTGGGATGTTATATTTTACAACATTCCTGGCGTGTCGTCGCCTACTTCTGGATGGGGACATTATATACATCTATAACGTCATATATCCTAACCTAAGGGAACCTAACATCTCGGATGTAATATTTTACAACATTCTGGCGTGTCGTCGCCTGCTTCTCGATGGGGACATTATATACGTCTATAACCTTGTATATACTAACCTAACGCAACCTAACATCTGGGGAGTAATATTTTACATCATTCCTCGTGGGTCGTCGCCCGCTTCTCGATGGGGACATTATATACGTCTATAACGTTGAATATCCTAACCTAAAGCAACCTAACATCTGGGATGTAATATTTTAAAAGATCCCTGGCATGTCGGTCCCCACGTCTCGGTGGGAACATTATATACGTCTATAGCGATATATATCCTAACCTAAGGCAACCTAACATCTCGGATGTAATATTTTACAACATTCCTGGCATGTCGGTCCCTACTTCTCGGTGGAAACAATGTATACGTCTATAACGATATATATCCTAGCCTAAGGCAACCCAACATGTGGAATGTAATATTTTACAACATTCCTGGCGTGTCGTCGCCTACTTCTCGATGGGGACATTATACACATCTATAACGTTGTATATCCTAACCTAAGGCAACCTAACATCTCGGATGTAATATTTTACAACATTCCTGGCATGTCGGTCCCTACTTCTCGTTGGGAACATTGTATACGTCTATAACGATATATATTCTAGGATAAGGCAACCTGACATGTCGAATGTAATATTTTACAACATTCCTGTCGTGTCGTCGCCTGCTTCTCGATGGGGACATTATATACGTCTATAACGTTGTATATTCTAACCTAACGCAACCTAACATCTGGGATGTTATATTTTACAACATTCCTGGCGTGTCGTCGCCTACTTCTGGATGGGGACATTATATACATCTATAACGTCATATATCCTAACCTAAGGGAACCTAACATCTCGGGTGTAATATTTTACAACATTCCTGGCGTGTCGTCGCCTACTTCTCGATGGGGACATTATATACATCTATAACGTTGTATATCCTAACCTAAGGCAACCTAACATCTCGGATGCAATATTTTACAACATTCCTGTCATGTCCGTCCCTACTTCTCGGTGGGAACATTGTATACGTCTATAACGATATATATCCTAGCCTAAGGCAACCTAACATGTCGAATGTAATATTTTACAACATTCCTGTCGTGTCGTCGCCTGCTTCTCGATGGGGACATTATATACGTCAATAACGTTGTATATTCTAACCTAACGCAACCTAACATCTGGGATGTAATATTTTACAACATTCCTGGCGTGTCGTCGCCTACTTCTGGATGGGGACATTATATATATCTATAACGTCATATATCCTAACCTAAGGGAACCTAACATCTCGGGTGTAATATTTTACAACATTCCTGGCGTGTCGTCGCCTACTTCTCGATGGGGACATTATATACATCTATAACGTTGTATATCCTAACCTAAGGCAACCTAACATCTCGGATGTAATATTTTACAACATTCTGGCGTGTCGTCGCCTGCTTCTCAATGGGGACATTATATACGTCTATAACCTTGTATATACTAACCTAACGCAACCTAACATCTGGGATGTAATAATTTACAACATTCCTGGTGGGTCGTCGCCCGCTTCTCGATGGGGACATTATATACGTCTATAACGTTGAATATCCTAACCTAAAGCAACCTAACATCTGGGATGTAATATTTTACAAGATCCCTGGCATGTCGGTCCCCACGTCTCGGTGGGAACATTATATACGTCTATAGCGATATATATCCTAACCTAAGGCAACCTAACATCTCGGATGTAATATTTTACAACATTCCTGGCATGTCGGTCCCTACTTCTCGGTGGAAACAATGTATACGTCTATAACGATATATATCCTAGCCTAAGGCAACCCAACATGTAGAATGTAATATTTTACAACATTCCTGGCGTGTCGTCGCCTACTTCTCGATGGGGACATTATACACATCTATAACGTTGTATATCCTAACCTAAGGCAACCTAACATCTCGGATGTAATATTTTACAACATTCCTGGCATGTCGGTCCCTACTTCTCGGTGGGAACATTGTATACGTCTATAACGATATATATTCTAGCCTAAGGCAACCTAACATGTCGAATGTAATATTTTACAACATTCCTGGCGTGTCGTCGCCTACTTCTGGATGGGGACATTATATACATCTATAACGTCATATATCCTAACCTAAGGGAACCTAACATCTCGGGTGTAATATTTTACAACATTCCTGGCGTGTCGTCGCCTGCTTCTCGATGGGGACATTATATACGTCTATAACGTTGTATATTCTAACTTAACGCAACCTAACATCTGGGATGTTATATTTTACAACATTCCTGGCGTGTCGTCGCCTACTTCTGGATGGGGACATTATACACATCTATAACGTCATATATCCTAACCTAAGGGAACCTAACATCTCGGGTGTAATATTTTACAACATTCCTGGCGTGTCGTCGCCTACTTCTGGATGGGGACATTATATACGTCTATAACGTTGTATATCCTAACCTAAGGCAACCTAACATCTCGGATGTAATATTTTACAACATTCCTAGCATGTCGGTCCCTACTTCTCGGTGGGAACATTGTATACGTCTATAACGATATATATTCTAGCCTAAGGCAACCTAACATGTCGAATGTAATATTTTACAACATTCCTGTCGTGTCGTCGCCTGCTTCTCGATGGGGACATTATATACGTCTATAACATTGTATATTCTAACCTAACGCAACCTAACATCTGGGATGTTATATTTTACAACATTCCTGGCGTGTCGTCGCCTACTTCTCGATGGGGACATTATATACATCTATAACGTTGTATATCCTAACCTAAGGGAACCTAACATCTCGGGTGTAATATTTTACAACATTCCTGGCGTGTCGTCGCCTACTTCTCGATGGGGACATTATATACATCTATAACGTTGTGTATCCTAACCTAAGGCAACCTAACATCTCGGATGTAATATTTTACAACATTATGGCGTGTCCTCGCCTGCTTCTCGATGGGGACATTATATACGTCTATAACCTTGTATATACTAACCTAACGCAACCTAACATCTGGGATGTAATATTTTACAACATTCCTGGTGGGTCGTCGCCCGCTTCTCGATGGGGACATTATATACGTCTATAACGTTGAATATCCTAACCTAAAGCAACCTAAATCTGGGATGTAATATTTTACAAGATCCCTGGCATGTCGCTCCCCACGTCTCGGTGGGAACATTATATACGTCTATAACGATATATATCCTAACCTAAGGCAACCTAACATCTCGGATGTAATATTTTACAACATTCCTGGCATGTCGGTCCCTACTTCTCGGTGGAAACAATGTATACGTCTATAACGATATATATCCTAGCCTGAGGCAACCCATCATGTAGAATGTAATATTTTACAACATTCCTGGCGTGTCGTCGCCTACTTCTCGATGGGGACATTATATACATCTATAACGTTGTATATCCTAACCTAAGGCAACCTAACATCTCGGATGTAATATTTTACAACATTCCTGGCATGTCGGTCCCTACTTCTCGGTGGGAACATTGTATACGTCTATAACGATATATATTCTAGCCTAAGGCTACCTAACATGTCGAATGTAATATTTTACAACGTTCCTGTCGTGTCGTCGCCTGCTTCTCGATGGGGACATTATATACGTCTATAACGTTGTATATTCTAACCTAACGCAACCTAACATCTGGGATGTAATATTTTACAACATTCTGGCGTGTCGTCGCCTGCTTCTCGAAGGGGACATTATATACGTCTATAACCTTGTATATACTAACCTAACGCAACCTAACATCTGGGATGTTATATTTTACAACATTCCTGGTGGGTCGTCGCCCGCTTCTCGATGGGGACATTATATACATCTATAACGTCATATATCCTAACCTAAGGGAACCTAACATCTCGGGTGTAATATTTTACAACATTCCTGGCGTGTCGTCGCCTACTTCTCGATGGGGACATTATATACATCTATAACGTTGTGTATCCTAACCTAAGGCAACCTAACATCTCGGATGTAATATTTTACAACATTATGGCGTGTCCTCGCCTGCTTCTCGATGGGGACATTATATACGTCTATAACCTTGTATATACTAACCTAACGCAACCTAACATCTCGGATGTAATATTTTACAACATTCCTGGTGGGTCGTCGCCCGCTTCTCGATGGGGACATTATATACGTCTATAACGTTCAATATCCTAACCTAAAGCAACCTAAATCTGGGATGTAATATTTTACAAGATCCCTGGCATGTCGGTCCCCACGTCTCGGTGGGAACATTATATACGTCTATAACGATATATATCCTAACCTAAGGCAACCTAACATCTCGGATGTAATATTTTACAACATTCCTGGCATGTCGGTCCCTACTTCTCGGTGGAAACAATGTATACGTCTATAACGATATATATCCTAGCCTAAGGCAACCCAACATGTGGAATGTAATATTTTACAACATTCCTGGCGTGTCGTCGCCTACTTCTCGATGGGGACATTATACACATCTATAACGTTGTATATCCTAACCTAAGGCAACCTAACATCTCGGATGTAATATTTTACAACATTCCTGGCATGTCGGTCCCTACTTCTCGTTGGGAACATTGTATACGTCTATAACGATATATATTCTAGCCTAAGGCAACCTGACATGTCGAATGTAATATTTTACAACATTCCTGTCGTGTCGTCGCCTGCTTCTCGATGGGGACATTATATACGTCTATAACGTTGTATATTCTAACCTAACGCAACCTAAGATCTGGGATGTTATATTTTACAACATTCCTGGCGTGTCGTCGCCTACTTCTGGATGGGGACATTATATACATCTATAACGTCATATATCCTAACCTAAGGGAACCTAACATCTCGGATGTAATATTTTACAACATTCTGGCGTGTCGTCGCCTGCTTCTCGATGGGGACATTATATACGTCTATAACCTTGTATATACTAACCTAACGCAACCTAACATCTGGGGAGTAATATTTTACATCATTCCTCGTGGGTCGTCGCCCGCTTCTCGATGGGGACATTATATACGTCTATAACGTTGAATATCCTAACCTAAAGCAACCTAACATCTGGGATGTAATATTTTAAAAGATCCCTGGCATGTCGGTCCCCACGTCTCGGTGGGAACATTATATACGTCTATAGCGATATATATCCTAACCTAAGGCAACCTAACATCTCGGATGTAATATTTTACAACATTCCTGGCATGTCGGTCCCTACTTCTCGGTGGAAACAATGTATACGTCTATAACGATATATATCCTAGCCTAAGGCAACCCAACATGTGGAATGTAATATTTTACAACATTCCTGGCGTGTCGTCGCCTACTTCTCGATGGGGACATTATACACATCTATAACGTTGTATATCCTAACCTAAGGCAACCTAACATCTCGGATGTAATATTTTACAACATTCCTGGCATGTCGGTCCCTACTTCTCGTTGGGAACATTGTATACGTCTATAACGATATATATTCTAGGATAAGGCAACCTGACATGTCGAATGTAATATTTTACAACATTCCTGTCGTGTCGTCGCCTGCTTCTCGATGGGGACATTATATACGTCTATAACGTTGTATATTCTAACCTAACGCAACCTAACATCTGGGATGTTATATTTTACAACATTCCTGGCGTGTCGTCGCCTACTTCTGGATGGGGACATTATATACATCTATAACGTCATATATCCTAACCTAAGGGAACCTAACATCTCGGGTGTAATATTTTACAACATTCCTGGCGTGTCGTCGCCTACTTCTCGATGGGGACATTATATACATCTATAACGTTGTATATCCTAACCTAAGGCAACCTAACATCTCGGATGCAATATTTTACAACATTCCTGTCATGTCCGTCCCTACTTCTCGGTGGGAACATTGTATACGTCTATAACGATATATATCCTAGCCTAAGGCAACCTAACATGTCGAATGTAATATTTTACAACATTCCTGTCGTGTCGTCGCCTGCTTCTCGATGGGGACATTATATACGTCAATAACGTTGTATATTCTAACCTAACGCAACCTAACATCTGGGATGTAATATTTTACAACATTCCTGGCGTGTCGTCGCCTACTTCTGGATGGGGACATTATATATATCTATAACGTCATATATCCTAACCTAAGGGAACCTAACATCTCGGGTGTAATATTTTACAACATTCCTGGCGTGTCGTCGCCTACTTCTCGATGGGGACATTATATACATCTATAACGTTGTATATCCTAACCTAAGGCAACCTAACATCTCGGATGTAATATTTTACAACATTCTGGCGTGTCGTCGCCTGCTTCTCAATGGGGACATTATATACGTCTATAACCTTGTATATACTAACCTAACGCAACCTAACATCTGGGATGTAATAATTTACAACATTCCTGGTGGGTCGTCGCCCGCTTCTCGATGGGGACATTATATACGTCTATAACGTTGAATATCCTAACCTAAAGCAACCTAACATCTGGGATGTAATATTTTACAAGATCCCTGGCATGTCGGTCCCCACGTCTCGGTGGGAACATTATATACGTCTATAGCGATATATATCCTAACCTAAGGCAACCTAACATCTCGGATGTAATATTTTACAACATTCCTGGCATGTCGGTCCCTACTTCTCGGTGGAAACAATGTATACGTCTATAACGATATATATCCTAGCCTAAGGCAACCCAACATGTAGAATGTAATATTTTACAACATTCCTGGCGTGTCGTCGCCTACTTCTCGATGGGGACATTATACACATCTATAACGTTGTATATCCTAACCTAAGGCAACCTAACATCTCGGATGTAATATTTTACAACATTCCTGGCATGTCGGTCCCTACTTCTCGGTGGGAACATTGTATACGTCTATAACGATATATATTCTAGCCTAAGGCAACCTAACATGTCGAATGTAATATTTTACAACATTCCTGGCGTGTCGTCGCCTACTTCTGGATGGGGACATTATATACATCTATAACGTCATATATCCTAACCTAAGGGAACCTAACATCTCGGGTGTAATATTTTACAACATTCCTGGCGTGTCGTCGCCTGCTTCTCGATGGGGACATTATATACGTCTATAACGTTGTATATTCTAACTTAACGCAACCTAACATCTGGGATGTTATATTTTACAACATTCCTGGCGTGTCGTCGCCTACTTCTGGATGGGGACATTATACACATCTATAACGTCATATATCCTAACCTAAGGGAACCTAACATCTCGGGTGTAATATTTTACAACATTCCTGGCGTGTCGTCGCCTACTTCTGGATGGGGACATTATATACGTCTATAACGTTGTATATCCTAACCTAAGGCAACCTAACATCTCGGATGTAATATTTTACAACATTCCTAGCATGTCGGTCCCTACTTCTCGGTGGGAACATTGTATACGTCTATAACGATATATATTCTAGCCTAAGGCAACCTAACATGTCGAATGTAATATTTTACAACATTCCTGTCGTGTCGTCGCCTGCTTCTCGATGGGGACATTATATACGTCTATAACATTGTATATTCTAACCTAACGCAACCTAACATCTGGGATGTTATATTTTACAACATTCCTGGCGTGTCGTCGCCTACTTCTCGATGGGGACATTATATACATCTATAACGTTGTATATCCTAACCTAAGGGAACCTAACATCTCGGGTGTAATATTTTACAACATTCCTGGCGTGTCGTCGCCTACTTCTCGATGGGGACATTATATACATCTATAACGTTGTGTATCCTAACCTAAGGCAACCTAACATCTCGGATGTAATATTTTACAACATTATGGCGTGTCCTCGCCTGCTTCTCGATGGGGACATTATATACGTCTATAACCTTGTATATACTAACCTAACGCAACCTAACATCTGGGATGTAATATTTTACAACATTCCTGGTGGGTCGTCGCCCGCTTCTCGATGGGGACATTATATACGTCTATAACGTTGAATATCCTAACCTAAAGCAACCTAAATCTGGGATGTAATATTTTACAAGATCCCTGGCATGTCGCTCCCCACGTCTCGGTGGGAACATTATATACGTCTATAACGATATATATCCTAACCTAAGGCAACCTAACATCTCGGATGTAATATTTTACAACATTCCTGGCATGTCGGTCCCTACTTCTCGGTGGAAACAATGTATACGTCTATAACGATATATATCCTAGCCTGAGGCAACCCATCATGTAGAATGTAATATTTTACAACATTCCTGGCGTGTCGTCGCCTACTTCTCGATGGGGACATTATATACATCTATAACGTTGTATATCCTAACCTAAGGCAACCTAACATCTCGGATGTAATATTTTACAACATTCCTGGCATGTCGGTCCCTACTTCTCGGTGGGAACATTGTATACGTCTATAACGATATATATTCTAGCCTAAGGCTACCTAACATGTCGAATGTAATATTTTACAACGTTCCTGTCGTGTCGTCGCCTGCTTCTCGATGGGGACATTATATACGTCTATAACGTTGTATATTCTAACCTAACGCAACCTAACATCTGGGATGTAATATTTTACAACATTCTGGCGTGTCGTCGCCTGCTTCTCGAAGGGGACATTATATACGTCTATAACCTTGTATATACTAACCTAACGCAACCTAACATCTGGGATGTTATATTTTACAACATTCCTGGTGGGTCGTCGCCCGCTTCTCGATGGGGACATTATATACATCTATAACGTCATATATCCTAACCTAAGGGAACCTAACATCTCGGGTGTAATATTTTACAACATTCCTGGCGTGTCGTCGCCTACTTCTCGATGGGGACATTATATACATCTATAACGTTGTGTATCCTAACCTAAGGCAACCTAACATCTCGGATGTAATATTTTACAACATTATGGCGTGTCCTCGCCTGCTTCTCGATGGGGACATTATATACGTCTATAACCTTGTATATACTAACCTAACGCAACCTAACATCTCGGATGTAATATTTTACAACATTCCTGGTGGGTCGTCGCCCGCTTCTCGATGGGGACATTATATACGTCTATAACGTTCAATATCCTAACCTAAAGCAACCTAAATCTGGGATGTAATATTTTACAAGATCCCTGGCATGTCGGTCCCCACGTCTCGGTGGGAACATTATATACGTCTATAACGATATATATCCTAACCTAAGGCAACCTAACATCTCGGATGTAATATTTTACAACATTCCTGGCATGTCGGTCCCTACTTCTCGGTGGAAACAATGTATACGTCTATAACGATATATATCCTAGCCTGAGGCAACCCAACATGTAGAATGTAATATTTTACAACATTCCTGGCGTGTCGTCGCCTACTTCTCGATGGGGATATTATATACATCTATAACGTTGTATATCCTAACCTAAGGCAACCTAACATCTCGGATGTAATATTTTACAACATTCCTGGCATGTCGGTCCCTACTTCTCGGTGGGAACATTGTATACGTCTATAACGATATATATTCTAGCCTAAGGCTACCTAACATGTCGAATGTAATATTTTACAACGTTCCTGTCGTGTCGTCGCCTGCTTCTCGATGGGGACATTATATACGTCTATAACGTTGTATATTCTAACCTAACGCAACCTAACATCTGGGATGTAATATTTTACAACATTCTGGCGTGTCGTCGCCTGCTTCTCGAAGGCGACATTATATACGTCTATAACCTTGTATATACTAACCTAACGCAACCTAACATCTCGGGTGTAATATTTTAAAACATTCCTGGCGTGTCGTTGCCTACTTCTCGATGGGGACATTATATACATCTATAACGTTGTATATCCTAACCTGAGGCAACCTAACATCTCGGATGTAATATTTTACAACATTCCTGGCATGTCGGGCCCTACTTCTCGGTGGGAACATTGTATACGTCTATAACGTTGTATATCCTAACCTAAGGGAACCTAACATCTCGGGTGTAATATTTTACAACATTGCTGACGCATCGGCCCCTATTTCTCGGTGGGAACATTCTATACGTCTATAACGTTGTATATCCTAACCTAGGGGAACCTAACATCTCGGGTGTAATATTTTAGAACATTCCTGACGCGTCGGTCCCTATTTCTCGGTGGGAACATTATATACGTCTATAACGTTATATATCCTAGCCTACGGCAACCTAACTTGTCGAATGTAATATTTTACAACATTCCTGGCGTGTCGTCGCCTACTTCTCGATGGGGACATTATATACATCTATAACGTTGTATATCCTAACCTAAGGGAACCTAACATCTCGGGTGTAATATTTTACAACATTCCTGGCGTGTCGTCGCCTACTTCTCGATGGGGACACTATATACGTCTATAACGTTGTATATCCTAACCTGAGGCAACCTAACATCTCGGATGTTATATTTTACAACATTCCTAGCATGTCGGTCCCTACTTCTCGGTGGGAACATTGTATACGTCTATTACGATATATATTCTAGCCTAAGGCAACCTAACATGTCGAATGTAATATTTTACAACAATCCTGTCGTGTCGTCGCCTGCTTCTCGATGGGGACATTATATACGTCTATAACATTGTATATTCTAACCTAACGCAACCTAACATCTCGGGTGTAATATTTTACAACATTCCTGGCGTGTCGTCGCCTACTTCTCGATGGGGACATTATATACATCTATAACGTTGTATATCCTAACCTAAGGCAACCTAACATCTCGGATGTAATATTTTACAACATTCTGGCGTGTCGTCGCCTGCTTCTCAATGGGGACATTATATACGTCTATAACCTTGTATATACTAACCTAACGCAACCTAACATCTGGGATGTAATATTTTACAACATTCCTGGTGGGTCGTCGCCCGCTTCTCGATGGGGACATTATATACGTCTATAACGTTGAATATCCTAACCTAAAGCAACCTAACATCTGGGATGTAATATTTTACAAGATCCCTGGCATGTCGGTCCCCACGTCTCGGTGGGAACATTATATACGTCTATAGCGATATATATCCTAACCTAAGGCAACCTAACATCTCGGATGTAATATTTTACAACATTCCTGGCATGTCGGTCCCTACTTCTCGGTGGAAACAATGTATACGTCTATAACGATATATATCCTAGCCTAAGGCAACCCAACATGTAGAATGTAATATTTTACAACATTCCTGGCGTGTCGTCGCCTACTTCTCGATGGGGACATTATACACATCTATAACGTTGTATATCCTAACCTAAGGCAACCTAACATCTCGGATGTAATATTTTACAACATTCCTGGCATGTCGGTCCCTACTTCTCGGTGGGAACATTGTATACGTCTATAACGATATATATTCTAGCCTAAGGCAACCTAACATGTCGAATGTAATATTTTACAACATTCCTGGCGTGTCGTCGCCTACTTCTGGATGGGGACATTATATACATCTATAACGTCATATATCCTAACCTAAGGGAACCTAACATCTCGGGTGTAATATTTTACAACATTCCTGGCGTGTCGTCGCCTGCTTCTCGATGGGGACATTATATACGTCTATAACGTTGTATATTCTAACTTAACGCAACCTAACATCTGGGATGTTATATTTTACAACATTCCTGGCGTGTCGTCGCCTACTTCTGGATGGGGACATTATACACATCTATAACGTCATATATCCTAACCTAAGGGAACCTAACATCTCGGGTGTAATATTTTACAACATTCCTGGCGTGTCGTCGCCTACTTCTGGATGGGGACATTATATACGTCTATAACGTTGTATATCCTAACCTAAGGCAACCTAACATCTCGGATGTAATATTTTACAACATTCCTAGCATGTCGGTCCCTACTTCTCGGTGGGAACATTGTATACGTCTATAACGATATATATTCTAGCCTAAGGCAACCTAACATGTCGAATGTAATATTTTACAACATTCCTGTCGTGTCGTCGCCTGCTTCTCGATGGGGACATTATATACGTCTATAACGTTGTATATTCTAACCTAATGCAACCTAACATCTGGGATGTTATATTTTACAACATTGCTGGCGTGTCGTCGCCTACTTCTGGATGGGGACATTATATACATCTATAACGTCATATATCCTAACCTAAGGGAACCTAATATCTCGGGTGTAATATTTTACAACATTCCTGTCGTGTCGGGCCCTACTTCTCGGTGGGAACATTGTATACGTCTATAACGATATATATACTAGCCTAAGGCAACCTAACATCTCGGATGTAATATTTTACAACATTCCTGGCATGTCGGTCCCTACTTCTCGATGGGGACATTATATACGTCTATAACGTTGTATATCCTAACCTAAGGCAACCTAACATCTCTGATGCAATATTTTACATCATTCCTGTCATGTCGGGCCCTACTTCTCGGTGGGAACATTGTATACGTCTATAACGATATATATACTAGCCTAAGGCAACCTAACGTGTCTAATGTAATATTTTACAACATTCCTGGCGTGTCGTCGCCTACTTCTCGATGGGGACATTATATACATCTATAACGTTGTATATCCTAACCTAAGGCAACCTAACATCTCGGATGTAATATTTTACAACATTCTGGCGTGTCGTCGCCTGCTTCTCGATGGGGACATTATATACGTCTATAACCTTGTATATACTAACCTAACGCAACCTAACATCTAGGATGTAATATTTTACATCATTCCTGGTGGGTCGTCGCCCGCTTCTCGATGGGGACATTATATACGTCTATAACGTTGAATATCCTAACCTAAAGCAACCTAACATCTGGGATGTAATATTTTACAAGATCCCTGGCATGTCTGTCCCCACGTCTCGGTGGGAACATTATATACGTCTATAGCGATATATATCCTAACCTAAGGCAACCTAACATCTCGGATGTAATATTTTACAACATTCCTGGCATGTCGGTCCCTACTTCTCGGTGGAAACATTCTATACGTCTATAACGATATATATCCTAACCTAAGGCAACCTAACATCTCGCATGTAATATTTTACAACATTCCTGGCGCTTCGGCTGCTACTTTTCGGTGGGAACATTATATACGTCTATAACGTTACATATCCTAACGTATGGCAACATAACATCTCGGATGTTATATATTACAACATTCCTGGCGTGTCGTCGCCTGCTTCTCGATGGGGACTTTATGTACGTCTATAACGTTGTATATCCTAACCTAACGCAACCTAACATCTGGGATGTAATATTTTACAACATTCCTGGCATGTCGGTCCCTACGTCTCGGTGGGAACGTTATATACGTCTCTAACGATATATATCCTAACCTAAAGGAACCTTACATCTCGGATGTAATATTTTACAACATTCCTGGCATGTCGGGCCCTACTTCTCGGTGGGAACATTGTATACGTCTATAACGATATATATACTAGCCTAAGGCAACCTAACATCTCGGATGTAATATTTTACAACATTCCTGGCATGTCGGTCCCTACTTCTCGATGGGGACATTATATACGTCTATAACGTTGTATATCCTAACCTAAGGCAACCTAACATCTCTGATGCAATATTTTACATCATTCCTGTCATGTCGGTCCCTACTTCTCTGTGGGAACATTGTATACGTCTATAACGATATATATTCTAGCCTAAGGCTACCTAACATGTCGAATGTAATATTTTACAACGTTCCTGTCGTGTCGTCGCCTGCTTCTCGATGGGGACATTATATACGTCTATAACGTTGTATATTCTAACCTAACGCAACCTAATATCTGGAATGTTATATTTTACAACATTCCTGGCGTGTCGTCGCCTACTTCTGGATGGGGACATTATATACATCTATAACGTCATATATCCTAACCTAAGGGAACCTAACATCACGGGTGTAATATTTTACAACATTCCTGGCGTGTCGTCGCCTACTGCTCGATGGGGACATTATATACATCTATAACGTTGTATATCCTAACCTAAGGCAACCTAACATCTCGGATGTAATATTTTACAACATTCCTGGCATGTCGGTCCCTACTTCTCGGTGGGAACATTGTATACGTCTATAACGATATATATTCTAGCCTAAGGCTACCTAACATGTCGAATGTAATATTTTACAACGTTCCTGTCGTGTCGTCGCCTCCTTCTCGTTGGGGACATTATATACGTCTATAACGTTCTATATTCTAACCTAACGCAACCTAACATCTGGGATGTTATATTTTACAACATTCCTGGCGTGTCGTCGCCTACTTCTGGATGGGGACATTATATACGTCTATAACGTCATATATCCTAACCTAAGGGAACCTAACATCTCGGGTGTAATATTTTACAACATTCCTGGCGTGTCGTCGCCTACTTCTCGATGGGGACACTATATACGTCTATAACGTTGTATATCCTAACCTGAGGCAACCTAACATCTCGGATGTTATATTTTACAACATTATGGCGTGTCCTCGCCTGCTTCTCGATGGGGACATTATATACGTCTATAACCTTGTATATACTAACCTAACGCAACCTAACATCTGGGATGTAATATTTTACAACATTCCTGGTGGGTCGTCGCCCGCTTCTCGATGGGGACATTATATACGTCTATAACGTTGAATATCCTAACCTAAAGCAACCTAAATCTGGGTTGTAATATTTTACAAGATCCCTGGCATGTCGCTCCCCACGTCTCGGTGGGAACATTATATACGTCTATAACGATATATATCCTAACCTAAGGCAACCTAACATCTCGGATGTAATATTTTACAACATTCCTGGCATGTCGGTCCCTACTTCTCGGTGGAAACAATGTATACGTCTATAACGATATATATCCTAGCCTGAGGCAACCCATCATGTAGAATGTAATATTTTACAACATTCCTGGCGTGTCGTCGCCTACTTCTCGATGGGGACATTATATACATCTATAACGTTGTATATCCTAACCTAAGGCAACCTAACATCTCGGATGTAATATTTTACAACATTCCTGGCATGTCGGTCCCTACTTCTCGGTGGGAACATTGTATACGTCTATAACGATATATATTCTAGCCTAAGGCTACCTAACATGTCGAATGTAATATTTTACAACGTTCCTGTCGTGTCGTCGCCTGCTTCTCGATGGGGACATTATATACGTCTATAACGTTGTATATTCTAACCTAACGCAACCTAACATCTGGGATGTAATATTTTACAACATTCTGGCGTGTCGTCGCCTGCTTCTCGAAGGGGACATTATATACGTCTATAACCTTGTATATACTAACCTAACGCAACCTAACATCTGGGATGTTATATTTTACAACATTCCTGGTGGGTCGTCGCCCGCTTCTCGATGGGGACATTATATACATCTATAACGTCATATATCCTAACCTAAGGGAACCTAACATCTCGGGTGTAATATTTTACAACATTCCTGGCGTGTCGTCGCCTACTTCTCGATGGGGACATTATATACATCTATAACGTTGTGTATCCTAACCTAAGGCAACCTAACATCTCGGATGTAATATTTTACAACATTATGGCGTGTCCTCGCCTGCTTCTCGATGGGGACATTATATACGTCTATAACCTTGTATATACTAACCTAACGCAACCTAACATCTCGGATGTAATATTTTACAACATTCCTGGTGGGTCGTCGCCCGCTTCTCGATGGGGACATTATATACGTCTATAACGTTCAATATCCTAACCTAAAGCAACCTAAATCTGGGATGTAATATTTTACAAGATCCCTGGCATGTCGGTCCCCACGTCTCGGTGGGAACATTATATACGTCTATAACGATATATATCCTAACCTAAGGCAACCTAACATCTCGGATGTAATATTTTACAACATTCCTGGCATGTCGGTCCCTACTTCTCGGTGGAAACAATGTATACGTCTATAACGATATATATCCTAGCCTGAGGCAACCCAACATGTAGAATGTAATATTTTACAACATTCCTGGCGTGTCGTCGCCTACTTCTCGATGGGGATATTATATACATCTATAACGTTGTATATCCTAACCTAAGGCAACCTAACATCTCGGATGTAATATTTTACAACATTCCTGGCATGTCGGTCCCTACTTCTCGGTGGGAACATTGTATACGTCTATAACGATATATATTCTAGCCTAAGGCTACCTAACATGTCGAATGTAATATTTTACAACGTTCCTGTCGTGTCGTCGCCTGCTTCTCGATGGGGACATTATATACGTCTATAACGTTGTATATTCTAACCTAACGCAACCTAACATCTGGGATGTAATATTTTACAACATTCTGGCGTGTCGTCGCCTGCTTCTCGAAGGCGACATTATATACGTCTATAACCTTGTATATACTAACCTAACGCAACCTAACATCTCGGGTGTAATATTTTAAAACATTCCTGGCGTGTCGTTGCCTACTTCTCGATGGGGACATTATATACATCTATAACGTTGTATATCCTAACCTGAGGCAACCTAACATCTCGGATGTAATATTTTACAACATTCCTGGCATGTCGGGCCCTACTTCTCGGTGGGAACATTGTATACGTCTATAACGTTGTATATCCTAACCTAAGGGAACCTAACATCTCGGGTGTAATATTTTACAACATTGCTGACGCATCGGCCCCTATTTCTCGGTGGGAACATTCTATACGTCTATAACGTTGTATATCCTAACCTAGGGGAACCTAACATCTCGGGTGTAATATTTTAGAACATTCCTGACGCGTCGGTCCCTATTTCTCGGTGGGAACATTATATACGTCTATAACGTTATATATCCTAGCCTACGGCAACCTAACTTGTCGAATGTAATATTTTACAACATTCCTGGCGTGTCGTCGCCTACTTCTCGATGGGGACATTATATACATCTATAACGTTGTATATCCTAACCTAAGGCAACCTAACATCTGGGATGTAATATTTTACAACATTTCTGGCATGTCGGTCCCTACGTCTCCGTGGGTACATTATATACGTCTGTGACGTTGTATATCCTAACCTAACGCAACCTAACGTCTGGGATGTAATATTTTAAAACATTCCTGGCATGTCGGTCCCTACGTCTCGGTGGGAACATTATATACGTCTATAACGATATATATCCTAACCTAAGGCAACCTAACATCTCGGATGTAATATTTGACAACATTCCTGGCGTGTTAACCCGCACTTCTCGGTGGGAACATCATGTACGTCTATAGCGATATATATCCTAGCCTAAGGCGACCTAGCAAGTCGAATGTAATATTTTACATCATTCCTGACGTGTCGGCCCCTATTTCTCGGTGGGAACATTATATACGTCTATAACGTTATATATGCTAGCCTAAGGCAACCTAACATGTCGAATGTAATATTTTACATCATTCCTGACGTGTCGGCCCGTAGTGCAAGGTGGTAACATTATATACGCCTACAACGTTATATATACTAGCCTAAGGCAACCTGACATCTCGGATGTAATATTTGACAACATTCCTGGCGTGTTAGCGCGTACTTCTCGGTGGGAACATCATATACGTCTATAACGTTATATATCTTGTCGTAAGGCAACATAACATCTCGGATATAATATTTTACAACATTCCTGGTGGGTCGTCGCCCGCTTCTAGATGGGGACATTATATACGTCTATAACGTTGAATATCCTAACCTAAAGCAACCTAACATCTGGGATGTAATATTTTACAAGATCCCTGGCATGTCGGTCCCCACGTCTCGGTGGGAACATTATATACGTCTATAACGATATAAATCATAACCTAAAGCAACCTAGCATCTCGGATGTAATATTTTACAACATTCCTGGCATGTCGGTCCCTACGTCTCGGTGGGAACATTATATACGTCTATAACGATATATATCCTAACCTAAGGCAACCTAACATCTCGGATGTAATATTTTACAACATTCCTGGCGCTTCGGCTGCTACTTTTCGGTGGGAACATTATATACGTCTATAACGTTACATATCCTAACGTATGGCAACATAACATCTCGGTTGTTATATTTTACAACATTCCTGCCGAGTCCTCGCCTGCTTCTCGATGGGGACTTTATATACGTCTATAAAGTTGTATATCCTAACCTAATGCAACCTAACATCTCGGATGTAATATTTTACAACATTCCTGGCATGTCGGTCCCTACTTCTCGGTGGGAACATTGTATACGTCTATAACGATATATATTCTAGCCTAAGGCTACCTAACATGTCGAATGTAATATTTTACAACGTTCCTGTCGTGTCGTCGCCTGCTTCTCGATGGGGACATTATATACGTCTATAACGTTGTATATTCTAACTTAACGCAACCTAACATCTGGGATGTTATATTTTACAACATTCCTGGCGTGTCGTCGCCTACTTCTGGATGGGGACATTATACACATCTATAACGTCATATATCCTAACCTAAGGGAACCTAACATCTCGGGTGTAATATTTTACAACATTCCTGGCGTGTCGTCGCCTACTTCTGGATGGGGACATTATATACGTCTATAACGTTGTATATCCTAACCTAAGGCAACCTAACATCTCGGATGTAATATTTTACAACATTCCTAGCATGTCGGTCCCTACTTCTCGGTGGGAACATTGTATACGTCTATAACGATATATATTCTAGCCTAAGGCAACCTAACATGTCGAATGTAATATTTTACAACATTCCTGTCGTGTCGTCGCCTGCTTCTCGATGGGGACATTATATACGTCTATAACGTTGTATATTCTAACCTAATGCAACCTAACATCTGGGATGTTATATTTTACAACATTCCTGGCGTGTCGTCGCCTACTTCTGGATGGGGACATTATATACATCTATAACGTCATATATCCTAACCTAAGGGAACCTAATATCTCGGGTGTAATATTTTACAACATTCCTGGCGTGTCGTCGCCTACTTCTCGATGGGGACATTATATACGTCTATAACGTTGAATATCCTAACCTAAAGCAACCTAAATCTGGGATGTAATATTTTACAAGATCCCTGGCATGTCGGTCCCCACGTCTCGGTGGGAACGTTATATACGTCTATAACGATATATATCCTAACCTAAGGGAACCTTACATCTCGGATGTAATATTTTACAACATTCCTGGCATGTCGGGCCCTACTTCTCGGTGGGAACATTGTATACGTCTATAACGATATATATACTAGCCTAAGGCAACCTAACGTGTCGAATGTAATATTTTACAACATTCCTGGCGTGTCGTCCCCTACTTCTCGATGGGGACATTATATACGTCTATAACCTTGTATATACTAACTTAACGCAACCTAACATCTAGGATGTAATATTTTACATCATTCCTGGTGGGTCGTCGCCCGCTTCTCGATGGGGACATTATATACGTCTATAACGTTGAATATCCTAACCTAAAGCAACCTAACATCTGGGATGTATTATTTTACAAGATCCCTGGCATGTCGGTCCCCACGTCTCGGTGGGAACATTATATACGTCTATAGCGATATATATCCTAACCTATGGCAACCTAACATCTCGGATGTAATATTTTACAACATTCCTGGCATGTCGGTCCCTACTTCTCGGTGGAAACATTCTATACGTCTATAACGATATATATCCTAACCTAAGGCAACCTAACATCTCGCATGTAATATTTTACAACATTCCTGGCGCTTCGGCTGCTACTTTTCGGTGGGAACATTATATACGTCTATAACGTTACATATCCTAACGTATGGCAACATAACATCTCGGATGTTATATATTACAACATTCCTGGCGTGTCGTCGCCTGCTTCTCGATGGGGACTTTATGTACGTCTATAACGTTGTATATCCTAACCTAACGCAACCTAACATCTGGGATGTAATATTTTACAACATTCCTGGCATGTCGGTCCCTACGTCTCGGTGGGAACGTTATATACGTCTATAACGATATATATCCTAACCTAAAGGAACCTTACATCTCGGATGTAATATTTTACAACATTCCTGGCATGTCGGGCCCTACTTCTCGGTGGGAACATTGTATACGTCTATAACGATATATATACTAGCCTAAGGCAACCTAACGTGTCGAATGTAATATTTTACAACATTCCTGGCGTGTCGTCGCCTACTTCTCGATGGGGACATTATATACGTCTATAACGTTGTATATCCTAACCTAAGGCAACCTAACATCTCGGATGTAATATTTTACAACATTCCTAGCATGTCGGTCCCTACTTCTCGGTGGGAACATTGTATACGTCCATAACGATATATATTCTAGCCTAAGGCTACCTAACATGTCGAATGTAATATTTTACAACGTTCCTGTCGTGTCGTCGCCTGCTTCTCGATGGGGACATTATATACGTCTATAACGTTCTATATTCTAACCTAACGCAACCTAACATCTGGGATGTTATATTTTACAACATTCCTGGCGTGTCGTCGCCTACTTCTGGATGGGGACATTATATACATCTATAACGTCATATATCCTAACCTAAGGGAACCTAACATCTCGGGTGTAATATTTTACAACATTCCTGGCGTGTCGTCGCCTACTTCTCGATGGGGACACTATATACGTCTATAACGTTGTATATCCTAACCTGAGGCAACCTAACATCTCGGATGTTATATTTTACAACATTCCTAGCATGTCGGTCCCTACTTCCCGGTGGGAACATTGTATACGTCTATTACGATATATATTCTAGCCTAAGGCAACCTAACATGTCGAATGTAATATTTTACAACAATCCTGTCGTGTCGTCGCCTGCTTCTCGATGGGGACATTATATACGTCTATAACGTTGTATATTCTAACCTAATGCAACCTAACATCTGGGATGTTATATTTTACAACATTCCTGGCGTGTCGTCGCCTACTTCTGGATGGGGACATTATATACATCTATAACGTCATATATCCTAACCTAAGGGAACCTAATATCTCGGGTGTAATATTTTACAACATTCCTGGCGTGTCGTCGCCTACTTCTCGATGGGGACATTATATACGTCTATAACGTTGAATATCCTAACCTAAAGCAACCTAAATCTGGGATGTAATATTTTACAAGATCCCTGGCATGTCGGTCCCCACGTCTCGGTGGGAACGTTATATACGTCTATAACGATATATATCCTAACCTAAGGGAACCTTACATCTCGGATGTAATATTTTACAACATTCCTGGCATGTCGGGCCCTACTTCTCGGTGGGAACATTGTATACGTCTATAACGATATATATACTAGCCTAAGGCAACCTAACGTGTCGAATGTAATATTTTACAACATTCCTGGCGTGTCGTCGCCTACTTCTCGATGGGGACATTATATACGTCTATAACCTTGTATATACTAACCTAACGCAACCTAACATCTAGGATGTAATATTTTACATCATTCCTGGTGGGTCGTCGCCCGCTTCTCGATGGGGACATTATATACGTCTATAACGTTGAATATCCTAACCTAAAGCAACCTAACATCTGGGATGTATTATTTTACAAGATCCCTGGCATGTCGGTCCCCACGTCTCGGTGGGAACATTATATACGTCTATAGCGATATATATCCTAACCTATGGCAACCTAACATCTCGGATGTAATATTTTACAACATTCCTGGCATGTCGGTCCCTACTTCTCGGTGGAAACATTCTATACGTCTATAACGATATATATCCTAACCTAAGGCAACCTAACATCTCGCATGTAATATTTTACAACATTCCTGGCGCTTCGGCTGCTACTTTTCGGTGGGAACATTATATACGTCTATAACGTTACATATCCTAACGTATGGCAACATAACATCTCGGATGTTATATATTACAACATTCCTGGCGTGTCGTCGCCTGCTTCTCGATGGGGACTTTATGTACGTCTATAACGTTGTATATCCTAACCTAACGCAACCTAACATCTGGGATGTAATATTTTACAACATTCCTGGCATGTCGGTCCCTACGTCTCGGTGGGAACGTTATATACGTCTATAACGATATATATCCTAACCTAAAGGAACCTTACATCTCGGATGTAATATTTTACAACATTCCTGGCATGTCGGGCCCTACTTCTCGGTGGGAACATTGTATACGTCTATAACGATATATATACTAGCCTAAGGCAACCTAACGTGTCGAATGTAATATTTTACAACATTCCTGGCGTGTCGTCGCCTACTTCTCGATGGGGACATTATATACATCTATAACGTTGTATATCCTAACCTAAGGCAACCTAACATCTCGGATGTAATATTTTACAACATTCCTGGCATGTCGGTCCCTACTTCTCGGTGGGAACATTGTATACGTCTATAACGATATATATTCTAGCCTAAGGCAACCTAACATGTCGAATGTAATATTTTACAACATTCCTGTCGTGTCGTCGCCTGCTTCTCGATGGGGACATTATATACTTCTATAACGTTGTATATTCTAACCTAACGCAACCTAACATCTGGGATGTTATATTTTACAACATTCCTGGCGTGTCGTCGCCTACTTCTGGATGGGGACATTATATACATCTATAACGTCATATATCCTAACCTAAGGGAACCTAACATCTCGGGTGTAATATTTTACAACATTCCTGGCGTGTCGTCGCCTACTTCTGGATGGGGACATTATATACGTCTATAACGTTGTATATCCTAACCTAAGGGAACCTAACATCTCGGGTGTAATATTTTACAACATTGCTGGCATGTCGGTCCCTACGTCTCGGTGGGGACATTATGTACGTCTATAACGATATATATCCTAACCTAAGGCAACCTAACATCTCGGACGTAATAGCTGGCAACATTCCTGGCGTGTCGGCACCTATTTCTCGGTGGGAACATTATATACGTCTATAGCGTTATATATCCTACCCTATGGCGACCTAACATGTCGAATGTAATATTTTACATCATTCCCTCCGTGTCGGCCCGTAGTTCTCGGTGGTAACATTACATACGGCTATAACGGTATATATCCTAGCCTAAGGCAACCTAACATCTCGGATGTAATAGTTGGCAACATTCCTGGCATTTCGGCCCGTAGTTCTCGGTGGTAACATTATATGCGTCTATAACGTTATATATCCTAGCCTAAGGCAACCTAACATCTCGGATATAATATTTGACAACATTCCTGACGCGTCGGCCACTATTTCTCGGTGGGGAACTTATATACATCTGTATCGTTGTATGTCCTAACCTAAGCCAACCTAACAGGTCGAATGTAATATTTTACAACATTCCTGGCGTGTCGTCGCCTACTTCTCGATGGGGACATTATATACATCTATAACGTTGTATATCGTAGCCTAAGGCAACCAAACATGTCGAATGTAATATTTTACAACATTCCTGGCATGTCGGGCCCTACGTCTCGGTGGGAACATTATATACGTCTATAACGATATATATCCTAACCTAAGGCAACCTAACATCTCGGATGTAATATTTTACATCATTCCTGGCGCGTCGGCTCCTACTTTTCGGCGGGAGCATTATATACGTCTATAACGTTATATATCCTAACGTAAGGCAACATAACATCTTGGACGTAACATTTTACAACATTCCTGGCATGTCGGTCACTACGTCTCGATGGGAACGTTATATACGTCTATAACGTTGTATATCCTAACCTAAGGTAACCCAACATCTCGGATGTAATATTTGACAACATTCCTGGCGTGTCGGACCGTACGTCGCGGTCGGAACATTCTATACGTCTATAACGTTGTATATCCTAACCTAAGGGAACCTAACATCTCGGGTGTAATATTTTACAACATTGCTGGCATGTCGGTCCCTACGTCTCGGTGGGGACATTATATACGTCTATAACGATATATATCCTAACCTAAGGCAACCTAACATCTCGGACGTAATAGCTGGCAACATTCCTGGCGTGTCGGCACCTATTTCTCGGTGGGAACATTATATACGTCTATAGCGTTATATATCCTACCCTATGGCGACCTAACATGTCGAATGTAATATTTTACATCATTCCCTCCGTGTCGGCCCGTAGTTCTCGGTGGTAACATTACATACGGCTATAACGGTATATATCCTAGCCTAAGGCAACCTAACATCTCGGATGTAATAGTTGGCAACATTCCTGGCATTTCGGCCCGTAGTTCTCGGTGGTAACATTATATGCGTCTATAACGTTATATATCCTAGCCTAAGGCAACCTAACATCTCGGATGTAATATTTGACAACATTCCTGACGCGTCGGCCACTATTTCTCGGTGGGGAACTTATATACATCTGTATCGTTGTATGTCCTAACCTAAGCCAACCTAACATGTCGAATGTAATATTTTACAACATTCCTGGCGTGTCGTCGCCTACTTCGCGATGGGGACATTATATACATCTATAACGTTGTATATCGTAGCTTAAGGCAACCAAACATGTCGAATGTAATATTTTACAACATTCCTGGCATGTCGGGCCCTACGTCTCGGTGGGAACATTATATACGTCTATAACGATATATATCCTAACCTAAGGCAACCTAACATCTCGGATGTAATATTTTACATCATTCCTGGCGCGTCGGCTCCTACTTTTCGGCGGGAGCATTATATACGTCTATAACGTTATATATCCTAACGTAAGGCAACATAACATCTTGGACGTAACATTTTACAACATTCCTGGCATGTCGGTCATTACGTCTCGATGGGAACGTTATATACGTCTATAACGTTGTATATCCTAACCTAAGGTAACCCAACATCTCGGATGTAATATTTGACAACATTCCTGGCGTGTCGGACCGTACGTCGCGGTCGGAACATTCTATACGTCTATAACGTTGTATATCCTAACCTAAGGGAACCTAACATCTCGGGTGTAATATTTTACAACATTGCTGGCATGTCGGTCCCTACGTCTCGGTGGGGACATTATATACGTCTATAACGATATATATCCTAACCTAAGGCAACCTAACATCTCGGACGTAATAGCTGGCAACATTCCTGGCGTGTCGGCACCTATTTCTCGGTGGGAACATTATATACGTCTATAGCGTTATATATCCTACCCTATGGCGACCTAACATGTCGAATGTAATATTTTACATCATTCCCTCCGTGTCGGCCCGTAGTTCTCGGTGGTAACATTACATACGGCTATAACGGTATATATCCTAGCCTAAGGCAACCTAACATCTCGGATGTAATAGTTGGCAACATTCCTGGCATTTCGGCCCGTAGTTCTCGGTGGTAACATTATATGCGTCTATAACGTTATATATCCTAGCCTAAGGCAACCTAACATCTCGGATGTAATATTTGACAACATTCCTGACGCGTCGGCCACTATTTCTCGGTGGGGAACTTATATACATCTGTATCGTTGTATGTCCTAACCTAAGCCAACCTAACATGTCGAATGTAATATTTTACAACATTCCTGGCGTGTCGTCGCCTACTTCGCGATGGGGACATTATATACATCTATAACGTTGTATATCGTAGCTTAAGGCAACCAAACATGTCGAATGTAATATTTTACAACATTCCTGGCGTGTCGTGGCCTACTTCTCGATGGGGACATTATATACATCTATAACCTTGTATATCCTAACCTAAGGCAACCTAACATCTCGGATGTAATATTTTAAAACAATCCTGGTATGTCGGTAACTACGTCTCGGTGGGAACATTATATACGTCTATAACGATATATATCCTAACCTAAGGCGACCTAACACCTCGGATGTAATATTTTACAACATTCCTGGCATGTCGGTCCCTACGTCCCCGTGGGTACATTATATACGTCTGTAACGTTGTATATCCTAACCTAACGCAACCTAACGTCTGGGATGTAATATTTTAAAACATTCCTGGCATGTCGGTCCCTACGTCTCGGTGGGAACATTATATACGTCTATAACGATATATATCCTAACCTAAGGCAACCTAACATCTCGGATGTAATATTTGACAACATTCCTGGCGTGTTAACCCGCACTTCTCGGTGGGAACATCATATACGTCAATAGCGATATATATCCTAGCCTAAGGCGACCTAACATGTCGAATGTAATATTTTACATCATTCCTGACGTGTCCGCCCCTATTTCTCGGTGGGAACATTATATACGTCTATAACGTTATATATGCTAGCCTAAGGCAACCTAACATGTCGAATGTAATATTTTACAACATTCCTGGCGTGTCGTCGCCTACTTCTCGATGGGGACATTATATACATCTATAACGTTGTATATCATAACCTAAGGCAACCTAACATCTCGGATGTAATATTTTACAACATTCCTGGTATGTCGGGCCCTACTTCTCGGTGGGAACATTGTATACGTCTATAACGTTATATATCCTAGCCTAAGGCAACCCAACTTGTAGAATGTAATATTTTACAACATTCCTGGCGTGTCGTCGCCTACTTCTCGATGGGGACATTATATACATCTATAACGTTGTATATCATAACCTAAGGCAACCTAACATCTCGGATGTAATACTTTACCACATTCCTGGCATGTCGGTCCCTACGTCTCGGTGGGAACATTATATACGTCTATAACGATATATATCCTAACCTAAGGCAACCTAACATCTCGGATGTAATATTTTACAACATTCCTGGCGCTTCGGCTGCTACTTTTCGGTGGGAACATTATATACGTCTATAACGTTACATATCCTAACGTATGGCAACATAACAGCTCGGATGTTATATTTTACAACATCCTGGCGTGTCGTCGCCTGCTTCTCGATGGGGACATTATATACGTCTATAACGTTGTATATACTAACCTAACGCAACCTAACTTCTGGGGTGTAATATTTTACAACATTCCTGGCATGTCGGTCACTACGTCTCGGTGGGAACATTATATACGTCTATAAAGTTATATATCACAACCTAAGGCAACCTAACCTCTCTACCGTAGTATTTTACAACATTCCTGTCGCGTCGGCCCCTATTTCTCGGTGGGGACCTTATATACATCTATATCGTTGTATATCCTAACCTAAGGCAACCTAACATCTCGGATGTAGTATTTGACAACATTCCTGGCATGTCGGTCCCTACTTCTCGGTGGGAACATTGTGTACGTCTATAACGATATATATCCTAGCCTAAGGCAACCTGACATGTCGAATGTAATATTTTACTATATTCCTGTCGTGTCGTCGCCTGCTTCTCGATGGGGACATTATATACGTCTATAACGTTGTATATTCTAACCTATCGCAACCTAACATCAGGGATGTAATATTTCACATCAGTCCTGGCGTGTCGTCGCCTACTTCTGGATGGGGACATTATATACATCTATAACGTCATATATCCTAACCTAAGGGAACCTAACATCTCGGGTGTAATATTTTACAACTTTCCTGGCGTGTCGTTGCCTACTTCTCGATGGGGACATTATATACATCTATAACGTTGTATATCATAACCTAAGGCAACCTAACATCTCGGATGTAATATTTTACAACATTCCTGGTATGTCGGGCCCTACTTCTCGGTGGGAACATTGTATACGTCTATAACGTTATATATCCTAGCCTAAGGCAACCCAACTTGTAGAATATAATATTTTACAACATTCCTGGCGTGTCGTCGCCTACTTCTCGATAGGGACATTATATACATCTATAACGTTGTATATCATAACGTAAGGCAACCTAACATCTCGGATGTAATATTTTACAACATTCCTGGCATGTCGGGCCCTACGTCTCGGTGGGAACATTATATACGTCTATAACGATATATATCCTAACCTAAGGCAACCTAACATCTCGGATGTAATATTTTACATCATTCCTGGCGCGTCGGCTCCTACTTTTCGGCGGGAGCATTATACACGTCTATAACGTTATATATCCTAACCTAACGCAACCTAACATCTGGGATGTAATATTTTAAAACATTCCTGGCATGTCGGTCCCTACGTCTCGGTGGGAACGTTATATACGTCTATAACGATATATATCCTAACCTAAGGGTACCTTACATCTCGGATGTAATTTTTTACAACATTCCTGGTATGTCGGGCCCTACTTCTCGGTGGGAACATTGTATACGTCTATAACGATATATATCCTAGCCTAAGGCAACCTAACATGAAGGAATGTAATATTTTAGAACATTCCTGACGTGTCGTCGCCTGCTTCTCGATGGGGACATTCTATACGTCTATAACGTTGTATATCCTAACCTAAGGGAACCTAACATCTCGGGTGTAATATTTTAGAACATTCCTGACGCGTCAGTCCCTATTTCTCGGTGGGAACATTATATACGTCTATAACGTTATATATCCTAGCCTAAGGCAACCCAACTTGTAGAATGTAATATTTTACAACATTCCTGTCGTGTCGTCGCCTACTACTCGATGGGGACATTATATACATCTATAACGTTTTATATCATAACCTAATGCAACCTAACACCTCGGATGTAATATTTTACAACACTCCTGGCATGTCGGTCTCTACTTCTCGGTGGGAGCATACTATATGTCTATAACGTTGTATATCCTAACCTAAGGGAACCTAACATCTCGGATGTAATATTTTAAAACTTTCCTGGCATGTCGGTCCCTACTTCTCGGTGGGAGCATACTATATGTCTATAACGTTGTATATCCTAACCTAAGGGAACCTAACATCTCGGATCATATATTTTAAAACTTTCCTGGCATGTCGGACCCTACGTCTCGGTGGGATCATTATATACGTCTATAACGATATATATCCTAACCTAAGGTAACCTAACATCTCGGATGTAATATTTTACAACATTCCTGGCATGTCGGTCACTAGGTCTCGGTGGGAACATTATATACGTCTGTAACGATATATACCCTAACCTAAGGCAACCTAACATCTCGGATTTAATATTTTACAACATTCCTGGCATGTAGGTCCCTACTTCTCGGTGGGAACATTATATACGTCTATAACGTTATATATCCTAGCCTACGGCAACCTAACTTGTCGAATGTAATATTTTACAACATTTCTGGCGTGTCGTCGCCTACTTCTCGATGGGGACATTATATACATCTATAACGTTGTATATCCTAACCTAAGGCAACCTAACATCTCGGATGTAATATTTTACAACATTCTGGCGTGTCGCCGCCTTCTTCTCGATGGGGACATTATATACGTCTATAACGTTGTATATACTAACCTAACGCAACCTGACATCTGGGATGTAATATTTTACAACATTCCTGGCATGTCGGTCCCTACGTCTCCGTGGGTACATTATATACGTCTGTAACGTTGTATATCCTAACCTAACGCAACCTAACGTCTGGGATATAATATTTTAAAACAATCCTGGTATGTCGGTAACTACGTCTCGGTGGGAACATTATATACGTCTATAATGATATATATCCTAACCTAAGGCGACCTAACACCTCGGATGTAATATTTTACAACATTCCTGGCATGTCGGTCCCTACGTCTCCGTGGGTACATTATATACGTCTGTAACGTTGTATATCCTAACCTAACGCAACCTAACGTCTGGGATGTAATATTTTAAAACATTCCTGGCATGTCGGTCCCTACGTCTCGGTGGGAACATTATATACGTCTATAACGATATATATCCTAACCTAAGGCAACCTAACACCTCGGATGTAATATCTGACAACATTCCTGGCGTGTTAACCCGCACTTCTCGGTGGGAACATCATATACGTCAATAGCGATATATACCCTAGCCTAAGGCGACCTAACATGTCGAATGTAATATTTTACATCATTCCTGACGTGTCGGCACCTATTTCTCGGTGGGAACATTATATACGTCTATAACGTTATATATGCTAGCCTAAGGCAACCTAACATGTCGAATGTAATATTTTACAACATTCCTGGCGTGTCGTCGCCTACTTCTCGATGGGGACATTATATACATCTATAACGTTGTATATCATAACCTAAGGCAACCTAACATCTCGGATGTAATATTTTACAACATTCCTGGTATGTCGGGCCCTACTTCTCGGTGGGAACATTGTATACGTCTATAACGTTATATATCCTAGCCTAAGGCAACCCAACTTGTAGAATATAATATTTTACAACATTCCTGGCGTGTCGTCGCCTACTTCTCGATGGGGACATTATATACATCTATAACGTTGTATATCATAACCTAAGGCAACCTAACATCTCGGATGTAATATTTTACAACATTCCTGGCATGTCGGGCCCTACGTCTCGGTGGGAACATTATATACGTCTATAACGATATATATCCTAACCTAAGGCAACCTAACATCTCGGATGTAATATTTTACATCATTCCTGGCGCGTCGGCTCCTACTTTTCGGCGGGAGCATTATACACGTCTATAACGTTATATATCCTAACCTAACGCAACCTAACATCTGGGATGTAATATTTTAAAACATTCCTGGCATGTCGGTCCCTACGTCTCGGTGGGAACGTTATATACGTCTATAACGATATATATCCTAACCTAAGGGTACCTTACATCTCGGATGTAATTTTTTACAACATTCCTGGTATGTCGGGCCCTACTTCTCGGTGGGAACATTGTATACGTCTATAACGATATATATCCTAGCCTAAGGCAACCTAACATGAAGGAATGTAATATTTTAGAACATTCCTGACGTGTCGTCGCCTGCTTCTCGATGGGGACATTCTATACGTCTATAACGTTGTATATCCTAACCTAAGGGAACCTAACATCTCGGGTGTAATATTTTAGAACATTCCTGACGCGTCAGTCCCTATTTCTCGGTGGGAACATTATATACGTCTATAACGTTATATATCCTAGCCTAAGGCAACCCAACTTGTAGAATGTAATATTTTACAACATTCCTGTCGTGTCGTCGCCTACTACTCGATGGGGACATTATATACATCTATAACGTTTTATATCATAACCTAATGCAACCTAACACCTCGGATGTAATATTTTACAACACTCCTGGCATGTCGGTCTCTACTTCTCGGTGGGAGCATACTATATGTCTATAACGTTGTATATCCTAACCTAAGGGAACCTAACATCTCGGATGTAATATTTTAAAACTTTCCTGGCATGTCGGTCCCTACTTCTCGGTGGGAGCATACTATATGTCTATAACGTTGTATATCCTAACCTAAGGGAACCTAACATCTCGGATCATATATTTTAAAACTTTCCTGGCATGTCGGACCCTACGTCTCGGTGGGATCATTATATACGTCTATAACGATATATATCCTAACCTAAGGTAACCTAACATCTCGGATGTAATATTTTACAACATTCCTGGCATGTCGGTCACTAGGTCTCGGTGGGAACATTATATACGTCTGTAACGATATATACCCTAACCTAAGGCAACCTAACATCTCGGATTTAATATTTTACAACATTCCTGGCATGTAGGTCCCTACTTCTCGGTGGGAACATTATATACGTCTATAACGTTATATATCCTAGCCTACGGCAACCTAACTTGTCGAATGTAATATTTTACAACATTTCTGGCGTGTCGTCGCCTACTTCTCGATGGGGACATTATATACATCTATAACGTTGTATATCCTAACCTAAGGCAACCTAACATCTCGGATGTAATATTTTACAACATTCTGGCGTGTCGCCGCCTTCTTCTCGATGGGGACATTATATACGTCTATAACGTTGTATATACTAACCTAACGCAACCTAACATCTGGGATGTAATATTTTACAACATTCCTGGCATGTCGGTCCCTACGTCTCCGTGGGTACATTATATACGTCTGTAACGTTGTATATCCTAACCTAACGCAACCTAACGTCTGGGATATAATATTTTAAAACAATCCTGGTATGTCGGTAACTACGTCTCGGTGGGAACATTATATACGTCTATAATGATATATATCCTAACCTAAGGCGACCTAACACCTCGGATGTAATATTTTACAACATTCCTGGCATGTCGGTCCCTACGTCTCCGTGGGTACATTATATACGTCTGTAACGTTGTATATCCTAACCTAACGCAACCTAACGTCTGGGATGTAATATTTTAAAACATTCCTGGCATGTCGGTCCCTACGTCTCGGTGGGAACATTATATACGTCTATAACGATATATATCCTAACCTAAGGCAACCTAACACCTCGGATGTAATATCTGACAACATTCCTGGCGTGTTAACCCGCACTTCTCGGTGGGAACATCATATACGTCAATAGCGATATATATCCTAGCCTAAGGCGACCTAACATGTCGAATGTAATATTTTACATCATTCCTGACGTGTCGGCACCTATTTCTCGGTGGGAACATTATATACGTCTATAACGTTATATATGCTAGCCTAAGGCAACCTAACATGTCGAATGTAATATTTTACAACATTCCTGGCGTGTCGTCGCCTACTTCTCGATGGGGACATTATATACATCTATAACGTTGTATATCATAACCTAAGGCAACCTAACATCTCGGATGTAATATTTTACAACATTCCTGGTATGTCGGGCCCTACTTCTCGGTGGGAACATTGTATACGTCTATAACGTTATATATCCTAGCCTAAGGCAACCCAACTTGTAGAATGTAATATTTTACAACATTCCTGGCGTGTCGTCGCCTACTTCTCGATGGGGACATTATATACGTCTATAACGTTGTATATCATAACCTAAGGCAACCTAACATCTCGGATGTAATATTTTACAACATTCCTGGCATGTCGGGCTCTACGTCTCGGTGGGAACATTATATACGTCTATAACGATATATATCCTAACCTAAGGCAACCTAACATCTCGGATGTAATATTTTACATCATTCCTGGCGCGTCGGCTCCTACTTTTCGGCGGGAGCATTATATACGTCTATAACGTTATATATCCTAACCTAACGCAACCTAACATCTGGGATGTAATATTTTAAAACATTCCTGGCATGTCGGTCCCTACGTCTCGGTGGGAACGTTATATACGTCTATAACGATATATATCCTAACCTAAGGGTACCTTACATCTCGGATGTAATTTTTTACAACATTCCTGGTATGTCGGGCCCTACTTCTCGGTGGGAACATTGTATACGTCTATAACGATATATATCCTAGCCTAAGGCAACCTAACATGAAGGAATGTAATATTTTAGAACATTCCTGACGTGTCGTCGCCTGCTTCTCGATGGGGACATTCTATACGTCTATAACGTTGTATATCCTAACCTAAGGGAACCTAACATCTCGGGTGTAATATTTTAGAACATTCCTGACGCGTCAGTCCCTATTTCTCGGTGGGAACATTATATACGTCTATAACGTTATATATCCTAGCCTAAGGCAACCCAACTTGTAGAATGTAATATTTTACAACATTCCTGTCGTGTCGTCGCCTACTACTCGATGGGGACATTATATACATCTATAACGTTTTATATCATAACCTAATGCAACCTAACATCTCGGATGTAATATTTTTCAACACTCCTGGCATGTCGGTCTCTACTTCTCGGTGGGAGCATACTATATGTCTATAACGTTGTATATCCTAACCTAAGGGAACCTAACATCTCGGATGTAATATTTTAAAACTTTCCTGGCATGTCGGTCCCTACTTCTCGGTGGGAGCATACTATATGTCTATAACGTTGTATATCCTAACCTAAGGGAACCTAACATCTCGGATCATATATTTTAAAACTTTCCTGGCATGTCGGACCCTACGTCTCGGTGGGATCATTATATACGTCTATAACGATATATATCCTAACCTAAGGTAACCTAACATCTCGGATGTAATATTTTACAACATTCCTGGCATGTCGGTCACTAGGTCTCGGTGGGAACATTATATACGTCTGTAACGATATATACCCTAACCTAAGGCAACCTAACATCTCGGATTTAATATTTTACAACATTCCTGGCATGTAGGTCCCTACTTCTCGGTGGGAACATTATATACGTCTATAACGTTATATATCCTAGCCTACGGCAACCTAACTTGTCGAATGTAATATTTTACAACATTTCTGGCGTGTCGTCGCCTACTTCTCGATGGGGACATTATATACATCTATAACGTTGTATATCCTAACCTAAGGCAACCTAACATCTCGGATGTAATATTTTACAACATTCTGGCGTGTCGCCGCCTTCTTCTCGATGGGGACATTATATACGTCTATAACGTTGTATATACTAACCTAACGCAACCTAACATCTGGGATGTAATATTTTACAACATTCCTGGCATGTCGGTCCCTACGTCTCCGTGGGTACATTATATACGTCTGTAACGTTGTATATCCTAACCTAACGCAACCTAACGTCTGGGATATAATATTTTAAAACAATCCTGGTATGTCGGTAACTACGTCTCGGTGGGAACATTATATACGTCTATAATGATATATATCCTAACCTAAGGCGACCTAACACCTCGGATGTAATATTTTACAACATTCCTGGCATGTCGGTCCCTACGTCTCCGTGGGTACATTATATACGTCTGTAACGTTGTATATCCTAACCTAACGCAACCTAACGTCTGGGATGTAATATTTTAAAACATTCCTGGCATGTCGGTCCCTACGTCTCGGTGGGAACATTATATACGTCTATAACGATATATATCCTAACCTAAGGCAACCTAACACCTCGGATGTAATATTTGACAACATTCCTGGTATGTCGGGCCCTACTTCTCGGTGGGAACATTGTATACGTCTATAACGTTATATATCCTAGCCTAAGGCAACCCAACTTGTAGAATGTAATATTTTACAACATTCCTGGCGTGTCGTCGCCTACTTCTGGATGGGGACATTATATACATCTATAACGTCATATATCCTAACCTAAGGGAACCTAACATCTCGGGTGTAATATTTTACAACATTCCTGTCGTGTCGTCGCCTGCTTCTCGATGGGGACATTCTATACGTCTATAATGTTGTATATCCTAACCTAAGGGAACCTAACATCTCGGATGTAATATTTTACAACATTCTGGCGTGTCGTCGCCTGCTTCTCCATGGGGACATTATAAACGTCTATAACCTTGTATATACTAACCTAACGCAACCTAACATCTGGGATGTAATATTTTACAACATTCCTGGCGTGTCGTCGCCTACTTCTGGATGGGGACATTATATACATCTATAACGTCATATATCCTAACCTAAGGGAACCTAACATCTCGGGTGTAATATTTTACAACATTCATGTCGTGTCGTCGCCTGCTTCTCGATGGGGACATTCTATACGTCTATAACGTTGTATATCCTAACCTAAGGGAACCTAACATCTCGGGTGTAATATTTTAGAACATTCCTGACGCGTCAGTCCCTATTTCTCGGTGGGAACATTATATACTTCTATAACGTTATATATCCTAGCCTAAGGCAACCTAACTTGTAGAATGTAATATTTTACAACATTCCTGGCGTGTCGTCGCCTACTTCTCGATGGGGACATTATATACATCTATAACGTTGTATACCCTAACCTAAGGCAACCTAACATCTCGGATGTAATATTTTACGACATTCCTGGCATGTCAGTCCCTACTTCTTGGTGGGAGCATTGTATACGTCTATAACGATATATATCCTAGCCTAAGGCAACCTAACATCTCGGATGTAATATTTTACAACATTCTGGCGTCTCGTCGCCTGCTTCTCGATGGGGACATTATATACGTCTATAACCTTGTATATACTAACCTAACGCAACTTAACATCTGGGATGTCATATTTTACAACATTCCTGGCATGTCGGTCCCTACGTCCCCGTGGTTACATTATATACGTCTATAACGTTGTATATCATAACCTAACGCAACCTAACATCTGGGATGCAATATTTTAAAACATTCCTGGCATGTCGGAACCTACGTCTCGGTGGGGACATTATATACGTCTATAACGATATATATCCTAACCTAAGGCAACCTAACTTCTCGGATGTAATATTTTACAACATTCCTGACGCTTCGGCAGCTACTTTTCGGTGGGAACATTATATACGTCTATAACGGTACATATCCTATCGTATGGCAACAAAACATCTCGGATGTTATATTTTACAACATTCCTGGCGTGTCGTCGCCTGCTTCTCGATGGGGACTTTATATACGTCTATAACGTTGTATATCCTAACCTAACGCAACCAAACATACGGGGTGTAATATTTTACAACATTCCTGGCATGTCGGTCCCTACGTCTCGGTGGGAACGTTATATACGTCTATAACGATATAATCTCCTAACCTAAGGGAACTTTACATCTCGGATATAATATTTTACAACATTCCTGGCATGTCGGTCCCTACTTCTCGGTGGGAACATTGTATACGTCTATAACGATATATATCGTAGCCTAAGGCAACCTAACATGTCGAATGTAATATTTTACAACATTCCTGGCATGTCGGTCCCTACTTCTCTGTGTGAACATTGTATACGTCTATAACGATATGTGTCCTAGCCTAATGCAACCTAACATCTCGGATGTAATATTTTGCAGCATTCCTGGCGTGTCGGTCCCTACGTCTCGGTGGGGACATTATATACGTCTATAACGATATATATCCTAACCTAAGGCAACCTAACATCCCGGATGTAATATTTTACAACTTTCCTGGCATGTCGGTCCCTACGTCTCCGTGGGTACATTATATACGTCTGTAACGTTGTATATCCTAACCTAACGCAACCTAACGTCTGGGATGTAATATTTTAAAACATTCCTGGCATGTCGGTCCCTACGTCTCGGTGGGAACATTATATACGTCTATAACGTTATATATGCTAGCCTAAGGCAACCTAACATGTCGAATGTAATATTTTACAACATTCCTGGCGTGTCGTCGCCTACTTCTCGATGGGGACATTATATACATCTATAACGTTGTATATCATAACCTAAGGCAACCTAACATCTCGGATGTAATATTTTACAACATTCCTGGTATGTCGGGCCCTACTTCTCGGTGGGAACATTGTATACGTCTATAACGTTATATATCCTAGCCTAAGGCAACCCAACTTGTAGAATGTAATATTTTACAACATTCCTGGCGTGTCGTCGCCTACTTCTCGATGGGGACATTATATACATCTATAACGTTGTATATCATAACCTAAGGCAACCTAACATCTCGGATGTAATATTTTACAACATTCCTGGCATGTCGGTCCCTACGTCTCGGTGGGAACATTATATACGTCTATAACGATATATATCCTAACCTAGGGCAACCTAACATCTCGGATGTAATATTTTACAACATTCCTGGCGCTTCGGCTGCTACTTTTCGGTGGGAACATTATATACGTCTATAATGTTACATATCCTAACGTATGGCAACATAACAGCTCGGATGTTATATTTTACAACATTCCTGCCGTGTCGTCGCCTGCTTCTCGATGGGGACATTATATACGTCTATAACGTTGTATATCCTAACCTAACGCAACCTAACATCTCGGATGTAATATTTTACAACATTCTGGCGTGTCGTCGCCTGCTTCTCCATGGGGACATTATATACGTCTATAACCTTGTATATACTAACCTAACGCAACCAAACATCTGGGATGTAATATTTTACAACATTCCTGGCGTGTCGTCGCCTACTTCTGGATGGGGACATTATATACATCTATAACGTCATATATCCTAACCTAAGGGAACCTAACATCTCGGGTGTAATATTTTACAACATTCCTGTCGTGTCGTCGCCTGCTTCTCGATGGGGACATTCTATACGTCTATAACGTTGTATATCCTAACCTAAGGGAACCTAACATCTCGGATGTAATATTTTACAACATTCTGGCGTGTCGTCGCCTGCTTCTCCATGGGGACATTATATACGTCTATAACCTTGTATATACTAACCTAACGCAACCTAACATCTGGGATGTAATATTTTACAACATTCCTGGCGTGTCGTCGCCTACTTCTGGATGGGGACATTATATACATCTATAACGTCATATATCCTAACCTAAGGGAACCTAACATCTCGGGTGTAATATTTTACAACATTCCTGTCGTGTCGTCGCCTGCTTCTCGATGGGGACATTCTATACGTCTATAACGTTGTATATCCTAACCTAAGGGAACCTAACATCTCGGATGTAATATTTTACAACATTCTGGCGTCTCGTCGCCTGCTTCTCGATGGGGACATTATATACGTCTATAACCTTGTATATACTAACCTAACGCAACTTAACATCTGGGATGTCATATTTTACAACATTCCTGGCATGTCGGTCCCTACGTCCCCGTGGTTACATTATATACGTCTATAACGTTGTATATCATAACCTAACGCAACCTAACATCTGGGATGCAATATTTTAAAACATTCCTGGCATGTCGGTCCCTACGTCTCGGTGGGGACATTATATACGTCTATAACGATATATATCCTAACCTAAGGCAACCTAACTTCTCGGATGTAATATTTTACAACATTCCTGACGCTTCGGCAGCTACTTTTCGGTGGGAACATTATATACCTCTATAACGGTACATATCCTATCGTATGGCAACAAAACATCTCGGATGTTATATTTTACAACATTCCTGGCGTGTCGTCGCCTGCTTCTCGATGGGAACTTTATATACGTCTATAACGTTGTATATCCTAACCTAACGCAACCAAACATACGGGGTGTAATATTTTACAACATTCCTGGCATGTCGGTCCCTACGTCTCGCTGGGAACGTTATATACGTCTATAACGATATAATCTCCTAACCTAAGGGAACTTTACATCTCGGATATAATATTTTACAACATTCCTGGCATGTCGGTCCCTACTTCTCGGTGGGAACATTGTATACGTCTATAACGATATATATCCTAGCCTAAGGCAACCTAACATGTCGAATGTAATATTTTACAACATTCCTGGCATGTCGGTCCCTACTTCTCTGTGTGAACATTGTATACGTCTATAACGATATGTGTCCTAGCCTAATGCAACCTAACATCTCGGATGTAATATTTTGCAGCATTCCTGGCGTGTCGTCGCCTGCTTCTCGATGGGGACATTATATACGTCTATAACCTTGTATATACTAACCTAACGCAACTTAACATCTGGGATGTCATATTTTACAACATTCCTGGCATGTCGGTCCCTACGTCTCCGTGGTTACATTATATACGTCTATAACGTTGTATATCATAACCTAACGCAACCTAACATCTGGGATGTAATATTTTAAAACATTCCTGGCATGTCGGTCCCTACGTCTCGGTGGGGACATTATATACGTCTATAACGATATATATCCTAACCTAAGGCAACCTAACATCCCGGATGTAATATTTTACAACATTCCTGGCGCTTCGGCTGCTACTTTTCGGTGGGAACATTATATACGTCTATAACGTTACATATCCTAACGTATGGCAACAAAACATCTCGGATGTTATATTTTACAACATTCCTGGCGTGTCGTCGCCTGCTTCACGATGGGGACTTTATATACGTCTATAACGTTGTATATTCTAACCTAACGCAACCTAACATCTGGGATGTAACATTTTACTACATTCCTGGCGTGTCGTCGCCAACTTCTGGATGGGGACATTATATACATCTATAACGTTATATATCTTAACCTAAGGGAACCTAACATCTCGGATGTAATATTTTACAACATTCCTGGCATGTCGGTCCCTACTTCTCGGTGGAAACATTGTATACGTCTATAACGATGTATATACTACTCTAAGGCAACCTAACATCTCGGATGTAATATTTTACAACATTCCTGACGCGTCGGTCCCTATTTCTCGGTGGGAACATTATATACGTCTATAACGTTATATATCCTAGCCTACGGCAACCTAACTTGTCGAATGTAATATTTTACGACATTCCTGGCATGTCGGTCACTACGTCTCGATGGGGACATTATATACGTCTATAACGTTGTATATGCTAACCTAAGGCAACCTAATATCTCGAATGTAATATTTTACAACATTCCTTGCATGTCGGTCCCTACTTCTCTGTGGGAACATTGTATACGTCTATAACGATATATGTCCTAGCCTAATGCAACCTAACATCTCGGATGTAGTATTTTCCTACATTCCTGGCGCGTCGGCCCCTACTTCTCGGTGGGGACTTTATCTACGTCTATAACGCTATATATCCCAACCTAAGGGAACCTAATATCTCGGGTGTAATATTTCACAACATTCCTGGCGTGGCGGCACGTAGTTCTCGATGGTAACATTATATACGTCTATATCGTTATATATCCTAGCCTAAGGCGACCTAACATATCGAATGTAGTATTTTCCAACATTCCAGGCGGGTCGGCCCCTACTTCTCGGTGGGCACATTATATACGTCCATAACGTAATATAACACAACCTAACCCATCTAGAATCTCGCTGGTAATGTTTTACAGAATCACGTTCGTGTCGTCCCGTACTTCTCGGTGGGAACATTATTTACGTCTGTAACGTAATATAACATAACCTAACCCATATAGACCCTCGCTTTTAATGTTTTTCAGAATCTCGTTCGCGTCGTCCCATACGTCTCGGTGCGGACATTATATACGTCTACATCGTTATGTATCCTAACCTAAGGCAACCTAACATCCCGAATGTAGTATTTTCCAACATTCCTGTCCGGTCGTCCCCTACTTCTCGGGAGGAACATTATATAAGTCTATAACCTAATATAACCTAACCTAACGCATTTAGACTCTCGCTGGTAATGTTTTACAGAATCCCGTTCGTGTCGTACCGTACATTTCGGTGCGGACACTGTATAAGTCTATAACGTTATATATCCTAACCTAAGGCAACCTAACAACTCGAATGTAGTATATTACCACATTCCAGGCGGGTCGGCCCCTACTTCTCGGTGGGTTCATTATATACGTGTATATCGTAATACAGCCTAAATTAACCCATCTAGCTCCTCGGCGGTAATGTTTTACAGAATCCCGTTCGTGTCGTCCCGTACGTCTCGGTGCGGACATTGTATAAGTCTATAACGTTATATGTACTAACCTAAGACAACCTAACATCTGGCATGTAGTATTTTGCAACATTCCTGCCGTGTCGGCCCCTACTTCTCGCTGGGAACATTATATAAGTGTATATCGTAATATAACCTAACCTAACCCATTTTGCCTCTCGGTGATACGGTTTTACAGAATCCCGTTCGTGTCGTACCGTACGTCTCGGTGCGGACATTGTATAAGTCTATAACGTCATATATCTTAACCTAAGGCAACCTAACAACTCGAATGTAGTATTTTCCAACATTCCTGGCGGGTCGGCCCCTAAACCTCGGTGGGCACATTATATACGTCTATAACGTTGTATATATTACCATAAGGCAACCTAACATCACGAATGTAGTATTTCACAACATTCCTGTCGGGTCGGCCCCACTTCTCGGTGGGACCATTATATACGTCTATAACGCTATATATCCCAACCTAAGGCAACCTAACATCTCGGATGTAGTATTTTCCAACATTCCTGGCGAGTCGGACCCTAAACCTCGGTGGGCACATTATATACGTCTATAACGTTGTATATATTACCATAAGGCAACCTAACATCTCGAATGTAGTATTTCACAACATTCCAGGCGGATCGGCCCCTACTTCTCGGTGGGAACATTATATACGTCTATATCGCAATATAACCTAACCTAACCCATTTAGCCCCTCGCTGGTAATGTTTTACAGAATCCAGTTCGTGTCGTCCCGTACATCTCGGTGGGGACATTGTATGCGTCTGTAACGTTATGTATCCTAACCTAAGGCAACTTAACATCTCGAATGTAATATTTTACAACATTCCATGCAGGTCGGCCCCTACTCCTCGGTGGGCACACTATATACGTCTATATCGTAATATAACCTAACCTAACCCATTTTGCCCTTCGGTGATAATGTTTTACAGAATCCCGGTCGTGTTGGCTCATACTTCTAGGTGGGGACATTATATACGTCTATAACGTTATATATCCTAACCTAAGGCAACCTAACATCTCGGATGTAGTATTTTACAACATTCCTGGCGGGTCGGGACCTACTTCTCGGTGAGCACACTATATACGTCTATATCGTAATATAACCTAACCTAACCCATCTAGCCCCTCGGCGGTAATGTTTTACAGAATCCCGTTCGTGTCGTCCCGTACGTCTCGGTGCGAACATTATATAAGTCTATAACGTTATATATCCTAACCTAAGGCAACTTAACATATCGAACGTAGTATTTTACAACATTCCTGGCGGGCTGAACCTACTTCTCGGTGGGAACATTATATAAGTCTATATCGTAATATAACCTAACCTAACCCATCTAGACCCTCGCTGGTAATGTTTCACAGAATCCCGTTCGTGTCGCCCCGTACGTCACGGTGCGGACATTGTATGGGTCTATAATGCTATATATCCTAACCTAAGGCAACCTAACATCTCGGATGTAGTATTTTCCAAAATTCCTGGCGGGTCGGCGCCTACTTCTCGGTGGGAACATTATATATGTCCATAACGTAATATAAGGTAACCTAACCCATCTAGCGCCTCGGCGGTAATGTTTTACAGAATCCCGTTCGTGTCGTCCCGTACGTCTCTGTGCGGACATTATATAAGTCTATAACGTTATATATCCTAACCTAAGGCTACCTAACATCTCGGATGTAGTAATTTCAAAGTTACTGGCGTGTCTGCCCCTACTTCTCGGTGGGAACATTATATACGTCCATAATGTAATATAACCTAACCTAACCAATCTAGCCCCTCGCTGGTAATGTTTTACAGAATCCCGGTAGTGTCGGCCCGTACTTCTCGGTGGGGACATTGTATGCGTCTATAACGATATATATCCTAACCTAAGGCAACCTAACATCTCGGATGTAGTATTTTACAGCATTCCTGGCGGGGCGGAACCTACTTCACGGTGGGAACAGTACATAAGTCTATATCGTAATATAACCTAACCTAACCCATCTAGACCCTCGCTGGTAATGTTTCACTGAATCCCGTTCGTGTCGCCCCGTACGTCACGGTGCGGACATTATATACGTCTATAACGTTATATATCCTAACCTAAGGCAACCTAACATCTAGGATGTAATATTTTACAACATTCCTGACGCGTCGACCCCTATTTCTCGGTGGGAAAATTATATACGTCTATAACGTTATATATCCTAGCCTAAGGCAACCTAACATGTCGAAAGTAATATTTTACAAGATTCCTAGCGTGTCGTCGCCTACTTCTCGATGGGGACATTATATACATCTATAACGTTGTATATCCTAATGTAAGGCAACCTAACATCTGGGATGTAATATTTTACAAGATTCCTGGCATGTCGGTCCCCACGTCTCGGTGGGAACATTATATAAGTCTATAACGATATATATCCTAACCTAAAGCAACCTAACATCTCGGATGTAATATCTTACAAAATTCCTGGCATGTCGGTCCCTATATCTCGGTGAGAACATTATATACGTCTGCAAGGTTATATATCATAACCTAAGGCAACCTAACCTCTCTACCGTAATATTTTACAGCATTCCTGGCGTGACGGCGCCTACTTCGCGATGGGGACATCATATACGTCTATAACGTTGTATATCCTAACCTAAGGCAACCTAGCATCTCGGATGTAATATCTTACAACATTCCTGGCATGTCGGCCCGTACCAATTGGCGGGAACATTATATAAGTCAATAACGTTTAATATCCTAACCTAAGGCAACGTCTATAACGTTATATATCCTAACCTAAGGAAACCAGCACTTCTGATGTAATGTTCTACAACATTCCTGGCGCTTCGTCCCCTATTTCTCGGTGGGAACATTATATACGTCTATAACTATATATATCCTAGCCTAAGGCAACCTAACGTCTCTACCGTAATATTTTACAACATTCCTGGCTCGACGGCTGCTACTTCTCGGTGGGAACATTATGTACGTCTATAACGTATTTATATCCTAACCTAAGGCACACTAACATGTCGAGGGTAATATTTTACAACATTCCTGGCGTGTCGGCCAGTACTTCTCGGTGGAAATATCATATACGTTTATAACGTTATATATCCTAACCTAAGAGCAACCTAACATGTCGAATGTAATATTTTACAACATTCCCGGCGCATCAGTACCTACTCCTCTGTGGTAACATTATATACGTCTATAACGTCATATATCCTAGCCTAAGGCAATCTAACATCTCGGATGTAATATTTTACTACATTCCTGGCTCGTCGGCCCCTACTTCCGGGTGGGAACATTATATACGTCTATAACGCTATATATCCTAGCTTAAGGCAACCTAACATCTCGGATGTAATATTTTACAACATTCCTGGCTCGTCGGCCCCTACTTCTCGGTGGCAACACTATATACGTCTATAACGTTATATATCCTAACCTAAGGCAACCTAACATCTCGGATGTGATATTTTACTACATTCCTGGCACGTCGGCCGCTACTTCTCGGTGGGAATATTATATACGTCTATAACGCTATATATCCTAGCTTAAGGCAACCTAACATGTCGAATGTAATATTTTCCAACTTTCCCGGCGCTTCGGCCCCTACTTCTCGGTGGGAACATTATATACGTCTATAACGATATATATCCTAGCCTGAGGCATCCTAACATGTCGAATGTAATATTTTACAACATTCCCGTCACTTCGGCCCCTACTTCTCGGTGGGAACATTATATATGTCTATAACGCTATATATCCTAGCTTAAGGCAACCTAACATGTCGAATGTAATATTTTATAACATTCCTGGCGCGTCGGCACCTACTTCTCAGTGGGAACATTATATGCGTCTATAACGCTATATATCCTAGCCTAAGGCAACCTAACATCTCTACCGTAATATTTTACAACATTCCTGGCATGCAAGTCCCTACTGCTCCGTGGTAACATTATATACGTCAATAACGTTATATATCCTAGCCTAAGGCAACCTAACATGTCGGATGTAATATTTTACTGCACTCCTGGAACGTCGGCCCCTACTTCTCGGTGGGAACATGGTATACGTTTATAACGCTATATATCCAGGCCTCAGGCAACCTAACATGTCGAATGTAATATTTTACAACATTCTTGGCGCGTCGGCACCTACTTCTCGGTGGGAACAGTATATACGTCTATATCGTTATATATCCTAGCCTAAGGCAACCTAACTTCTCGGATGTAATATTTTACTACATTCCTGGCACGTCGGCCCCTACATCTCGGTGGGAACATTATATACGTCTACAACGCTATATATCATAGCCTAAGGCAACCTAACATGTGGAGCGTAATATTTTACAACATTCCTGGCGCGTCGGCCCCTACTTCTCGGTGGGAACATTATATACGTCTATATCGCAATATAACCTAACCTAACCCATTTAGCCCCTCGCTGGTAATGTTTTACAGAATCCAGTTCGTGTCGTCCCGTACATCTCGGTGGGGACATTGTATGCGTCTGTAACGTTATATATCCTAACCTAAGGCAACTTAACATCTCGAATGTAATATTTTACAACATTCCATGCAGGTCGGCCCCTACTCCTCGGTGGGCACACTATATACGTCTATATCGTAATATAACCTAACCTAACCCATTTTGCCCTTCGGTGATAATGTTTTACAGAATCCCGGTCGTGTTGGCTCATACTTCTAGGTGGGGACATTATATACGTCTATAACGTTATATATCCTAACCTAAGGCAACCTAACATCTCGGATGTAGTATTTTACAACATTCCTGGCGGGTCGGGACCTACTTCTCGGTGAGCACACTATATACGTCTATATCGTAATATAACCTAACCTAACCCATCTAGCCCCTCGGCGGTAATGTTTTACAGTATCCCGTTCGTGTCGTCCCGTACGTCTCGGTGCGAACATTATATAAGTCTATAACGTTATATATCCTAACCTAAGGCAACTTAACATATCGAACGTAGTATTTTACAACATTCCTGGCGGGCTGAACCTACTTCTCGGTGGGAACATTATATAAGTCTATATCGTAATATAACCTAACCTAACCCATCTAGACCCTCGCTGGTAATGTTTCACAGAATCCCGTTCGTGTCGTCCCGTACGTCACGGTGCGGACATTGTATGGGTCTATAATGCTATATATCCTAACCTAAGGCAACCTAACATCTCGGATGTAGTATTTTACAACATTCCTGGCGGGGCGGAACCTACTTCACGGTGGGAACAGTACATAAGTCTATATCGTAATATAACCTAACCTAACCCATCTAGACCCTCGCTGGTAATGTTTCACTGAATCCCGTTCGTGTCGCCCCGTACGTCACGGTGCGGACATTATATACGTCTATAACGTTATATATCCTAACCTAAGGCAACCTAACATCTAGGATGTAATATTTTACAACATTCCTGACGCGTCGACCCCTATTTCTCGGTGGGAAAATTATATACGTCTATAACGTTATATATCCTAGCCTAAGGCAACCTAACATGTCGAAAGTAATATTTTACAAGATTCCTAGCGTGTCGTCGCCTACTTCTCGATGGGGACATTATATACATCTATAACGTTGTATATACTAATGTAAGGCAACCTAACATCTGGGATGTAATATTTTACAAGATTCCTGGCATGTCGGTCCCCACGTCCCGGTGGGAACATTATATAAGTCCATAACGATATATATCCTAACCTAAAGCAACCTAACATCTCGGATGTAATATCTTACAAAATTCCTGGCATGTCGGTCCCTATATCTCGGTGAGAACATTATATACGTCTGCAAGGTTATATATCATAACCTAAGGCAACCTAACCTCTCTACCGTAATATTTTACAGCATTCCTGGCGTGACGGCGCCTACTTCGCGATGGGGACATCATATACGTCTATAACGTTGTATATCCTAACCTAAGGCAACCTAGCATCTCGGATGTAATATCTTACAACATTCCTGGCATGTCGGTCCCTATATCTCGGTGAGAACATTATATACGTCTGCAAGGTTATATATCATAACCTAAGGCAACCTAACCCCTCTACTGTAATATTTTACAGCATTCCTGGCGTGACGGCGCCTACTTCGCGTTGGGGACATCATATACGTCTATAACGTTGTATATCCTAACCTAAGGCAACCTAACGTCTCGGATGTAATAGTTGATAACATTCCTGGCGTGTCGGTGCCTGCTTCTCGATGTGGACATTATATACATCTATAAGGTTGTATATACTAACCTAAGGGAACCTAACATCTAGGATGTAATATTTTACTACATTCTGGCGTGTCGTCGCCTGCTTCTCGAAGGGGACATTATATACGTCTATAACGATGTATATCTTAACCTAACGCAACCTAACATCTGGGATGTCATATTTTACAACATTCCTGACGCGTCGGCCCCTATTTCTCGGTGGGAACATTATATACGTCTATCACGTTAATTATCCTAGGCTAAGGCAACCTAACAAATCGGATGTAATGTTTTACAACTTTCTGGCGTGTCGTCGCCTGCTTCTCGATCGGGACATTAGATACGTCTATAACGTTCTATATCCTAACCTAAGGGAACCTAACATCTAGGATGTAATATTTTACAACATTCTGGCGTGTCGTCGCCTGCTTCTCGATGGGGACATTATATACGTCTATAACGTTGTATATCCTAACCTAAGGCAACCTAACATCTCGGATGTAATAGTTGATAACATTCCTGGCGTGTCGTCGGCTGCTTCTCGATGTGGACATTATATACATCTATAAGGTTGTATATCCTAACCTACGGCAACCTAACATCTCGGATTTAATATTTTACAACATTCCTTGCATTTCGGTCCCTACTTCTCGGTGGGAACATTGTATACGTCTATAACGATATATATCGTAGCATAAGGCAACCTAACATATCGCATGTAATATTTGGCAAAATTAATGGCGCGTCGTCGCCTCCTTCTCGGTGGGAAAATTCTATATGTCTATAACGTTGTATATCCTAACCTAAGGCAACCTAACATCTCGGATGTATTATTTTACAACATTCCTGGCATGTCGGTACCTACTTCTCGGTGGTAACATTATATACGTCTATAACGATATATATCCTAACCTAAGGGAACCTAACATCTCGGGTGTTATATTTTACAACATTCCTGACGCGTCGGCCGCTATTTCTCGGTGGGAACATGATATACGTCTATAACGTTATATATCCTAGCCTAAGGTGACCTAACATGTCGAAAGTAATATTTTATATCATTCCTGGCGTGTCGGCCCCTAGTTCTCCGTGGTAACATTATATACGTCTGTAAAGTTATATATCCTAGCCTAAGGCAACCTAGCATGTCGAATGTAATATTTTACAACATTCCTGGCGTGCCGTCGCCTGCTTATCGATGGAGACATTATATACGTCTATAACGTTGTATATCCTAAACTAACGCAACCTAACATCTGGGATGTAATATTTTACAACTTTCCTGGCATGTCGGTCCCTACATCTCGGTGGGAACATTCTGTACGTCTATAACGTTGTATATCCTAACCTACGGGAACCTAACATCTCGGGTGTAATATTTTACAACATTCCTGACGCGTCGGCCCCTATTTCTCGATGGGAACATTATATACGTCTATAACGTTATATATCCTAGCCTAAGGCAACCTAGCATCTCGCATGTCATATATTACAACATTCCTGGCATGTCGGTCCCTATGTCTCGGTGGGAACATTATATACGTCTATATCGTAAAATAACCTAAGCTAACCAATTTTGCCCCTCGGTGATATTGTTTTGCAGAATCCCGTTCGTGTCGTCCCGTACGTCTCTGTGCGGACATTATATAAGTCTATAACGTTATATATCCTAACCTAAGGCAACATACATCTCGAATGTAGTATTTTACAACATTCCAATCGCTCCGGCCCCCAATTCTCGTTGGGTACATTATGTACGTCTATAACGTAATATAACCTAGCCTAACCCATCTAGCCCCACTCTGGTAATGTTTTACACAATCCCGGTCGTGTCGGCCGGTACTACTCGGTCGGGACATTATATGCGTCTAGAACGTTATATATCCTAACCTAAGGCAACCTAACATCTCGGATGTAGTATTTTACAACATTCCTGGCGGGTCGACCCCTAATTCTCGGTTAGAACATTATATACGTCTATAACGTAATAAAACTTAACCTATCCCATCTAGCCCCTCGCTGGTAATGTTTCACAGAATCCAGTTCGTGTCGTCCCGTACGTCCCGGTGGGGACATTGTATGCGTCTATAACGTTACATACCATACACTAAGGCACCCTAACATCTCGGATGTAGTATGTTCCAACATTCTTGGCGGGTCGGAACCTACTTCTCGGTGGGAACATTATATACGTCTATAATGTAACATAACCTAACCTAACCCATTTAACCCCTCGCTGGTAATGTATTGCAGATTCCAGCTCGTGTCGTCCCGTACGCCTCGGTGGGAACATTGTATGCGTCTACAACGTTATATATCCTAACCTAAGGCAACCTAACATCTCGGATGTAGTATTTTACAACATTCCTGGCGGGTCGGAACCTACTTCTCGGTGGGAACATTATGAACGTCTGTAACGTAATATAACCTAACCTATCCCATCTAGCGCCTCGGTGGTAATGTTTTACAGAATCACGTTCATGTCGTCCCGTACGTCTCGGTACGGACATTATATACGTCTATAACGTTATATATCCCACCCTAAGGCAACCTAACATCTCGTATGTAGTATTTTGCAACATTCCTGGCGGGTCGGCCTCTACTTCTCGGTGGGAAAATTATATACGTCTAGAACGTTATATACCCCAACCCAAGGCAACCTAACATCTCGGGTGTAGTATTTTCCAACACTCCTAGCGGGTCGGCCTCTACTTCTCGGTGGGAACATTATATACGTCTATGACGCTGTATATCCTCGCATAAGGCAACCTAACATTTCGAATGTAATATTTTACAACATTCCTGGCACTTCGGCACCTACTTCTCGGTGGGAACAGTATATACGTCTATAACGCTATATATCCTAGCCTAAGGCAACCTAACATCTCTACCGTAATATTTTACAACATTCCCGCCGCTTCGGTCCCTACTTCTCTGTGGTAAGATTATATACGTCTATAACGTTATATATCCTGGCCTGAGGCAACCTAACATCTCGGATGTAATATTTTACTACATTCCTGGCTCGTCGGCACCTACTTCCGGATGGGAACATTATATACGTCTATAACGCTATATATCCTAGCTTAAGGCAACCTAACATGTCGAATGTAATATTTTATAACATTCCTGGCGCGTCGGCACCTACTTCTTAGTGGGAACATTATATACGTCTACAACGCTATATATCATAGCCTAAGGCAACCTAACATGTGGAGCGTAATATTTTACAACATTCCTGGCTCGTCGGCCCAAACTTCTCGGTGGAAACATTATATACGTCTATAACGTTATATATCCTATCCTAAGGCAACCTAACGTGTCGAATGTAATATTTTACAACATTCCCGGCGCTTCGGCCCCTACTTGTCGGTGGGAACATTATATACGTCTATAACGCTATATATCCTACCTTAAGGCAACATAACATCTCGGATGTAATATTTTACAACATTCCTGTCTCGTTGGCCCCTACTTCTCGGTGGGAATATTATATACGTCTATAACATCATATACCATAACGTAAGGCAACATAACATCTCGGATGTAATATTTTACTACATTCCTGGCATGTTGGTCCCTAGTTCTTGGTGGGAACATTGTATACGTCTATAACGATATATATCCTAGCCTAAGGCGACCTAAGATCTCGGATGTAATATTTTACAACATTCCTGGTGTGTCGTCGCCTGCTTCTCGATGGGGACATTATGTATGTCTATAACGTTGTATGTCCTAACCTAAGACAACCTAACGTCTCTGATGTAATATTTTAATACATTCCTGGCACGTCGGCTCCTACTTCTCGGTGGGAACATTATATACGTCTATAACGTTATATATCCTAACGTTAATCAACATAACATCTCGGATGTAATATTTTACAACATTCCTGGCGCGTCGGCCCCTACTTCTCGGTGGGAACATTATATACGTCTATATCGCAATATAACCTAACCTAACCCATTTAGCCCCTCGCTGGTAATGTTTTACAGAATCCAGTTCGTGTCGTCCCGTACATCTCGGTGGGGACATTGTATGCGTCTGTAACGTTATATATCCTAACCTAAGGCAACTTAACATCTCGAATGTAGTATTTTACAACATTCCATGCAGGTCGGCCCCTACTTCTCGGTGGGCACACTATATACGTTTATATCGTAATATAACCTAACCTAACCCATTTTGCCCCTCGGTGATAATGTTTTACAGAATCCCGGTCGTGTTGGCTCATACTTCTAGGTGGGGACATTATATACGTCTATAACGTTATATATCCTAACCTAAGGCAACCTAACATCTCGGATGTAGTATTTTACAACATTCCAGGCGGGTCGGGACCTACTTCTCGGTGAGCACACTATATACGTCTATATCGTAATATAACCTAACCGAACCCATCTAGCCCCTCGGCGGTAATGTTTTACAGAATCCCGTTCGTGTCGTCCCGTACGTCTCGGTGCGAACATTATATAAGTCTATAACGTTATATATCCTAACCTAAGGCAACTTAACATATCGAACGTAGTATTTTACAACATTCCTGGCGGGCTGAACCTCCTTCTCGGTGGGAACATTATATAAGTCTATATCGTAATATAACCTAACCTAACCCATCTAGACCCTCGCTGGTAATGTTTCACAGAATCCCGTTCGTGTCGCTGCGTACGTCACGGTGCGGACATTGTATGCGTCTATAATGCTATATATCCTAACCTAAGGCAACCTAACATCTCGGATGTAGTATTTTCCAAAATTCCTGGCGGGTCGGCGCCTACTTCTCGGTGGGAACATTATATACGTCCATAACGTAATATAACCTAACCTGACCCATCTAGCCCCTCGGCGGTAATGTTTTACAGAATCCCGTTCGGGTTGGTTCATACTTCTCGGTGGGGACATTATGTACGTCTATAACATTGTATATCCCACCCGAAGGCAACCTAACATCTCGAATGTAGTATTTCACAACATTCCTGGCTGGTCGGCCCCACTTCTAGGTAGGGACATTATATAAGTCTATATCGTAATATATCCTAACCTGACCTATCTAGAACCTCGCTGGTAATGTTTTACAGAATCCCGTTCGTGTCGTCCCGCACGTCTCGGTGGGGACATTATATGCATCTATAACGTTATATATCCTAACCTAAGGCAACCTAACATCTCGAATGTAATATTTTACAACATACCTGGCGCGTCGGCACCTACTTCTCGGTGGGAACAATATATACATCTATAACATTATATATCCTAACCTAAGGCAACCTAACATATCGGATGTAATACTTTACTACATTCCTGGCGTGTCGTCGCCTACTTCTTGATGGGGACATTATATACGTCTATAACGTTATATATCCTAACGTAAGGCAAGATAACATCTCGTATGTAATATTTTACGACATTCCTGGCATGTCGGTCCCTACATCTCGGTGGGAACACTCTATACCTCTATAACGTTGTATATCCTAACGTAATGCAACATAACATGTCGGATGTAATATTGTACACCATTCCTGGCGTGTCGTCGCGTACTTCTCGATGGGGACATTATATACGTCTATAACTTTATACATCCTAACCTAAGGCAACCTAACACCTCGAATGTAGTATTTTACAACATTGCAGGCGGTTCCGCCCCTAATTCTCGGTGGGATCATTATATTCGTCTATAACGTAATATAACCTAACCTAACCCATCTAGACCTTCGCTGGTAATGTTTTACAGATTGTTGTTCGTGTCATCCCATACGTCTCGGTGCGGTGGCCTACTATATCGTAACGCAAGGCAGCATAACATCTCGGATGTAATATTTCACAACATTCCTGGCATTTCGTCGCCTGCTTCTCGATGGGGACGTTGTATACGTCTATAGCTTTGTATATCCTAACCTAACGCAAACTAACATGTCGAATGTAATACTTTACACAATACTGTGCGGAAATTATATACGTCTGTAACGTTATACATCCTAACCTAGGGCAACCTAACATCGCGAATGTAGTATTTTACAACATTCCAGGCGGTTCGGCCCCTACTTCTGAGTGGGAGCATTATATACGTCTATATCGTAATATAGCCTAACCTATCCTATTTTGCCTCTCGGTGATAATGTTTTACAGAATTCCGTTCGTGTCGTCCCGTACGTCCCGGTGCGGACATTATATAAGTCTATAACGTTATATATCCTAACCTAAGGCAACCTAACATCTCGAATGTGGTATTTTACCACATTCAAGGAGAGTCGGCTCCTACTTCTCGGTGGGAACATTATATACGTCTATAATGTAACATAACCTAACCTAACCCATTTAGCCCCTCGCTGGTAATGTATTACAGATTCCAGCTCATGTCGTCCCGTACGTCTCGGTGGGAACATTGTATGCGTCTACAACGTTATATATCCTATCCTAAGGCAACCCCACATCTCGGATGTAGTATTTTACTACATTCCTGGCGGGTCGGAACCTACTTCTCGGTGAGAACATTATATACGTCTGTAACGTAATATAACCTAACGTATCCCATCTAGCGCCTCGGTGGTAATGTTTTGCAGAATCACGTCCGTGTCGTCCCGTACGTCTCGGTGCGGACATTATATAAGTCTATAACGTTATATATCCTAACCTAAGGCAACCTAACATCTCGTATGTAGTATTTTGCAACATTCCTGGCCGGTCGGCCTCTACTTCTCGGTGGGAACATTATATACGTCTAGAACGTTATATACCATAACCCAAGGAAACCTAACATCTCGGGTGTAGTATTTTCCAACATTCCTGGCGGGTCGGCCTCTACTTCTCGGTGGGAACATTATATACGTCTATAACGCTATATGTCCTACCCTAAGGCATCCTAACATCTCTACCGTAATATTTTACAACATTCCCGCCACTTCGGTCCCTACATCTCTGTGGTAAGATTATATACGTCTATAACGTTATATATCCTGGCCTGAGGCAACCTAACATCTCGGATGTAATATTTTACAACATTCCTGGCGCGTCGGCACCTCCTTCTCGGTGGGAACAGTATATAAGCCTATAACGTCATATATCCTATCCTAAGGCAACCTAACATGTCGAATGTAATATTTTACAACATACCTGGCGCGTCGGCACCTACTTCTCGGTGGGAACAATATATACATCTATTACGTTATATATCCTAACCTAAGGCAAACTAACGTATCGGATGTAATATTTTACTACATTTCTGGCACGTCGGCCCGTACCAATTGGCGGGAACATTATATAAGTCAATAACGTTATATATCCTAACCTAAGGCAACGTCTATAACGTTATATATCCTAACCTAAGGCAACCAGCACTTCTGATGTAATGTTCTACAACATTCCTGGCGCTTCGGCCCCTATTTCTCGGTGGGAACATTATATACGTCTATAACGATATATCTCCTAGCCTAAGGCAACCTAACGTCTCTACCGTAATATTTTACAACATTCCCGGCGCATCGGTACCTACTTCTCTGTGGTAACATTACATACGTCTATAACGTTATATATCCTAGCTTAAGGCAATCTAACATCTCGGATGTAATATTTTACTACATTCCTGGCTCGTCGGCCCCTACTTCCGGGTGGGAAAGTTATATACGTCTATAACGTTATATATCATAACCTGAGGCAACCTAACATGTCGAACGTAATATTTTACAACATTCCTGGCATCCAAGTCCCTACTTCTCTGTGGTAGCATTATATACGTCTATAACGTTATATATCCTAGCCTGAGGCAACCTAACATCTCGGATGTAATATATTACTACATTCCTGGCACGTCGGCCGCCACTTCTCGGTGGTAACATTATATACGTCTATAACGCTATATATCCTAGCGTGAGGCAACCTAACATGTCGAATGTTATATTTTCCAACATTCCTTGTGCGTCGGCCCCTCCTTCTCGGTGGGACCATTATATACGTCCATAACGCTATATATCCTAGCCTAAGGCAGGCTAACATGTCGAATGTAATATTTTACTACATTCCTGGCTCGTCGGCCCCTACTTCCGGGTGGGAAAATTATATACGTATATAACGTTATATATCCTAACCTGAGGCAACCTAACATGTCGAACGTAATATTTTACAACATTCCTGGCATGCAAGTCCCTACTTCTCTGCGGTAACATTATATACGTCTATAACGTTATATATCCTAGCCTAAGGCAACCTAACGTGTCGAATGTAATATTTTACAACATTCCTGGCGCGACGGCCGCTACTTCTCGGTGAAAACATTATATCCGTCTATAACGTTATATATCCTAGCCTAAGGCAACCTAACGTGTCGAATGTAATATTTTACAACATTCCTGGCGCGACGGCCGCTACTTCTCGGTGGGAACATTATATACGTCTATAACGCTATATATCCTAACCTAAGGCAACCTAACACCTCGGATGTAATGTTTAACAACATTCCTGGCTCATCGGCCCCTACTTCTCGGTGGCAACACTATATACGTCTATAACGTTATATATCCTAACCTAAGGCAACCTAACATCTCGGATGTAATGTATTACTACATTCCTGGCACGTCGGCCGTTACTTCTCGGTGGCAATATTATATACGTCCATAACGCTATATATCCTAGATTAAGGCAACCTAACATGTCCAATGTAATATTTTACAACATTCTTGGCGCGTCGGCACCTACTTCTCGGTGGGAACAGTATATACGTCTATATCGTTATATATCCTAGCCTAAGGCAACCTATCTTCTCGGATGTAATATTTTACTACATTCCTGGCACGTTGGCCCCTACTTCTCGGTGGGAACATTATATACGTCTATAACGCTATATATCCTAGCCTAAGGCAGGCTAACATGTCGAATGTAATATTTTACAACATACCCGGCGCTTCGGCCCCTACTTCTCGGTGGGAACATTATATACGTCTATAACGCTATATATCCTAACCTAAGGCAACCTAACTTGTCGAATGTAATATTTTACAACATTCCTGGCGCGACGGCCGCTACTTCTCGGTGGAAACATTATATACGTCTATAACGTTATATATCCTAGCCTAAGGCAACCTAACGTGTCGAATGTAATATTTTACAACATTCCTGGCGCGACGGCCGCTACTTCTCGGTGGGAACATTATATACGTCTATAACGCTATATATCCTAGCTTAAGGCGACCTAACATGTCGAATGTAATATTTTAAAACATTCCTGGCTCGTTGGCCCCTACTTCTCTGTGGTAACATTATATACGTCTATACCGCTATATATCCTCCCCTAAGGCAACCTAACATTTCGAATCTAATATTTTACAACATTCCTGACACGTCGGCACCTACTTCTCGGTGGGAACATTATATACGTCTATAACGTTATATATCCTAACCTAAGGCAACCTAACATGTCGAATCTAATATTTTACAACATTTCAGGCGCGTCGGCCCCTATTTCTAGATGGGAATATTATATAAGTCAATAACGTTATATATCCTAACCTAAGGCAACCTAGCATCTCGGGTGTAATATTTTACTACATTTCTGGCACGTCGGCCCGTACATATTGGCGGGAACATTATATAAGTCAATGACGTTATATATCCTAACCTAAGGCAACGTCTATAACGTTATATATCCTAACCGAATGCAACCAGCAATTCTGATGTAATGTTCTACAACATTCCTGGCGCGTCGGCCCCTATTCCTCGGTGGGAACATTATATACGTCTATAACGATATATATCCTAGCCTGAGGCATTCTAACATGTCGAGTGTAATATTTTATAACATTCCTGGCGCGTCGGCACCTACTTCTCAGTGGGAACATTATATACGTCTATAACGCTATATATCCTAGCCTAAGGCAACCTAACATCTCTACCGTAATATTTTACAACATTCCTGGCATGCAAGTCCCTACTCGTCGGTGGGAACATTATATACGTCTATAACGCTATATATGCAAGCCTAAGACAATCCTAACATGTCGAATGTAATATTTTCCAACATTCCTGGCGCGTCGGCCCCTACTTCTCGGTGGGAACATTATATACGTCTATAACGTTATATATCCTAACCTAAGGCAACCTAACACCTCGGATGTAATGTTTAACAACATTCCTGGCTCATCGGCCCCTACTTCTCGGTGGCAACACTATATACGTCTATAACGTTATATATCCTAACCTAAGGCAACCTAACATCTCGGATGTAATATTTTACTACATTCCTGGCACGTCGGCCGATACTTCTCGGTGGGAATATTATATACGTCTATAAGGCTATATATCCTAGCTTAAGGCAACCTAAAATGTCGAATGTAATATTTCACAACATTCCTGGCGCGTCGGCCCCTACTTCTCGGTGGCAACACTATATACGTCTATAACGTTATATATCCTAACCTAAGGCAACCTAACATCTCGGATATAATATTTTACTACATTCCTGGCACGTCGGCCGATACTTCTCGGTGGGAATATCATATACGTCTATAACGTTATATATCCTAGCCTACGACAATCCTAACATGTCGAATGTACTATTTTACAACATTCCAGGCGCGTCAGGGACTACTTCTCCGTGGGAACATTATATAGGTCAATAACGTTATATATCCTAAACTAAGGCAACCTAGCACCTCGGGTGTAATATTTTACTGCATTCCTGGCACGTCGGCCCGTACCTATTGGCGGGAACATTATACAAGTCAATAACGTTTTATATCCTAACCTAAAGATACCTAACATCTCGGATGTCATATTTTACTACATTCCTGGCACGTTGGCCCCTACTTCTCGGTGGGAACATTATATACGTCTATAACGCTATATATCCTAGCCTAAGGCAGGCTAACATGTCGAATGTAATATTTTACAACATACCCGGCGCTTCGGCCACTACTTCTCGGTGGGAACATTATATACGTCTATAACGTTATATATCCTAGCCTAAGGCAACCTAACGTGTCGAATGTAATATTTTACAACATTCCTGGCGCGACGGCCGCTACTTCTCGGTGGGAACATTATATACGTCTATAACGCTATATATCCTAGCCTAAGGCAACCTAACATGTCGAATGTAATATTTTACAACATTCCCGGCGCTTCGGCCCCTACTTGTCGGTGGGAACATTATATACGTCTATAACGCTATATATCCTACCTTAAGGCAACCTAACATCTCGGATGTAATATTTTACTACATTCCTGGCACGTCGGCCCCTACCTCTCGGTGGGAACATTATATACGTCTATAACGCTATATATGCAAGCCTAAGGCAATCCTAACATGTCGAATGTAATATTTTCCAACATTCCTGGCGCTTCGGCCCCTACTGCTCGGTGGGAACATTATATACGTCTATAACGTTATATATCCTAGCCTGAGGCAACCTAACATCTCGGATGTAATATTTTACAACATTTCTGGCTCATCGGCCCCTACTTCACGGTGGGAACAATATATACGTCTATAACGTCATATATCCTAACCTAAGGCAACCTAACACCTCGGATGTAATGTTTAACAACATTGCTGGCTCATCGGCCCCTACTTCTCGGTGGCAACACTATATACGTCTATAACGTTATATATCCTAACCTAAGGCAACCTAACACCTCGGATGTAATGTTTAACAACATTCCTGTCTCATCGGCCCCTACTTCTCGGTGGCAACACTATACACGTTTATAACGTTATATACTCTAACCTAAGGCAACCTGACATCTCGGATGTAATATTTTGCTACATTCCTTGCACGTCGGGCCCTACTTCTCGGTGGCAACACTATATACGTCTATAACGTTATATATACTAACTTAAGGCAACCTAACATCTCTACCGTAATATTTTACGACATTCCTGGCATGCAAGTCCCTACTTCTCTGTGGTAACATTATATACGGCTATATCGTTATATATCCTAGCCTAAGGAAACCTAACATCTCGGATGTAATATGTTACAACATTCCCCGCGCGTCGGCCCCTACTTCTTTGTCGGAACATTGTATACGTCTATAACGCTATATATCCTAGCTTAGGGTAACCTAACTTGTCGAGCGTAATATTTTACAACATTCCTGGCTCGTCGGCCCCTGCTTCTCGGTGGGAACATTATATACGTCTATAACGTTATATATCCTAACCTAAGGCAACCTAACATGTCGAACGTAATATTTTACAACATTCCTGGCTCAGGGGCCCCTAATTCTCGGTGGGAACAATATACACGTCTATAACGTTATATATCCCAACCTATGGCAACCTAACATGTCGAACGTAATATTTTACAACATTCCTGGCTCAGGGGCCCCTAATTCTCGGTGGGAACAATATACACGTCTATAACGTTATATATCCTAACCTATGGCAACCTAATACCTCGGATGGTACGTTTTACAACATTCCTGGCTCATCAGACCCTACTTCTCGGTGGCAACACTATATACGTCTATAACGTTATATATACTAACCTAAAGATACCTAACATCTCGGATGTAATATTTTACTACATTCCTGGCTCATCGGCCGCTACATCTCGGTGGGAACAATATATACGTCTATAACGTTATATATCCTAGCCTAAGGCAACCTAACATGTCGGATGTAATATTTTACTACATTCCTGGGACGTCGGCCCCTACCTCTCGGTGGGAACATTATATACGTCTATAACGCTATTTATGCAAGCCTAAGGCAATCCTAACATGTCGAATGTAATATTTTCCAACATTCCAGGCGCGTCGACCCCTACTTCTCGGTGGGAACATTATATACGTCTATAACGTTATATATCCTAGCCTGAGGCAACCTAACATCTCGGATGTAATATTTTACAACATTCCTGGCTCATCGGCCCCTACTTCTCGGTGGGAACAATATATACGTCTATAACGTTATATATCCTAACCTAAGGCAACCTAACACCTCGGATGTAATGTTCTACAACATTCCTGGCTTATCGGCCCCCACTTCTCGGTGGCAACACTACATACGTCTATAACGTTATATATCCTAACCTAAGGCAACCTAACATCTCGGATGTAATATGTTACAACATTCCCCGCGCGTCGGCCCCTACTTCTTTGTCGGAACATTGTATACGTCTATAACGCTATATATCCTAGCTTAGGGTAACCTAACATGTCGAGCGTAATATTTTACAACATTCCTGGCTCGTCGGCCCCTACTTCTCTGTGGGAACATTATATACGTCTATAACGTTATATATCCTAGCCTGAGGCAACCTAACATCTCGGATGTAATATTTTACAACATTCCTGGCTCATCGGCCCCTACTTCTCGGTGGGAACAATATATACGTCTATAACGTTATATATCCTAACCTAAGGCAACCTAACACCTCGGATGTAATGTTCTACAACATTCCTGGCTTATCGGCCCCCACTTCTCGGTGGCAACACTACATACGTCTATAACGTTATATATCCTAACCTAAGGCAACCTAACATCTCGGATGTAATATGTTACAACATTCCCCGCGCGTCGGCCCCTACTTCTTTGTCGGAACATTGTATACGTCTATAACGCTATATATCCTAGCTTAGGGTAACCTAACATGTCGAGCGTAATATTTTACAACATTCCTGGCTCGTCGGCCCCTACCTCTCAGTGGCAATACTATATACGTCCATAACGCTATATATCCTAGCTTAAGGCAACCTAACATGTCGAATGTAATATTTTACAACATTCTTGGCGCGTCGGCACCTACTTCTCGGTGGGAACAGTATATACGTCTATATCGTTATATATCCTAGCCTAAGGCAACCTAACACCTCGGATGTAATATTTTACTACATTCCTGGCACGTCGACTACTACATCTCGGTGGGAACATTATATACGTCTACAACGCTATATATCATACCCTAAGGCAACCTAACATGTGGAGCGTAATATTTTACAACATTCCTGGCGCGACGGCCGCTACTTCTCGGTGGAAACATTATATACGTCTATAACGTTATATATCCTAGCCTAAGGCAACCTAACGTGTCGAATGTAATATTTTACAACATTCCTGGCGCGACGGCCGCTACTTCTCGGTGGGAACATTATATACGTCTATAACGCTATATATCCTGGCCTAAGGCAACCTAACATGTCGAATGTAATATTTTACAACATTCCCGGCGCTTCGGCCCCTACTTGTCGGTGGGAACATTATATACGTCTATAACGCTATATATCCTACCTTAAGGCAACTTAACATCTCGGATGTATTATTTTACAACATTCCTGTCTCGTCGGCCCCTACTTCTCGGTGGGAACATTATATACGTCTATAACGTTATATATCCTAACCTGAGGCAACCTAACTTGTCGAACGTAATATTTTACAACATTCCTGGCATGCAAGTCCCTACTTCTCTGTGGTAACATTATATACGGCTATAACGTTATATATCCTAGCCTAAGGAAACCTAACATCTCGGATGTAATATGTTACAACATTCCCCGCGCGTCGGCCCCTACTTCTTTGTCGGAACATTGTATACGTCTATAACGCTATATATCCTAGCTTAGGGTAACCTAGCATGTCGAGCGTAATATTTTACAACATTCCTGGCTCGTCGGCCCCTACTTCTCGGTGGGAACTTTATATTCATCTATAACGTTATATATTCTAACCTAAGGCAACCTAACATGTCGAACGTAATATTTTACAACATTCCTGGCTCAGGGGCCCCTAATTCTCGGTGGGAACAATATACACGTCTATAGCGTTATATATCCTAACCTATGGCAACCTGACACCTCGGATGGTACGTTTTACAACATTCCTGGCTCATCAGCCCCTACTTCTCGGTGGCAACACTATATACGTCTATAACGTTATATATACTAACCTAAAGATACCTAACATCTCGGATGTAATATTTTACTACATTCCTGGCACGTCGGCCCCTACTTCTAGCTTAAGGCAACCTAACATCTCTACCGTAATATTTTACAACATTCCTGGCATGCAAGTCCGTACTTATCTGTGGGAACAATATATACGTCTATAACGTTATATATCCTATCCTAAGGCAACCTAACAACTCTGATGTAATGTTCTACAACATTCCTGGCGTGTCGGCCCCTATTTCTCGGTGGGAACATTACATACGTCTATAACGCTATATATCCTAGCCTAAGGCGACCTAACATGTCGAATGTAATATATTACAACATTCCTGACGTGTCGGCTCGTAGTTCTCGGTGGTAACATTATATACGTCTATAACGCTAAATATCCTTGCCTAAGGCAACCTAACATGTCGAATGTAATATTTTACAACATTCCTATCGTGTCGTCGCCTACTTCCCGATGGGGACATTATATACGTAATAACGTTGCATATCCTAAACCAAGGTAACCTAAAATCTTCGATGTAATGTTTGAAAACATTCCTGGCTTGTCGGACTGTACTTCTGGGTGGGAACATCATATACGTCTACAACGTTATATATCCTAACCTAGGGCAACCTAACCTCTGGGATGTAATATTTTACAACATTCCTGGCGTGTCGGCGCCTACATCTCGGTGGGGACTTTATATACCTCTATAACGTAATGTATCCTAACCTAGGGCAACCTAACATCTCTGATGTACTATTTTACAGCATTCCTGGCGTGTCGGTCCTTACTTCTCGGTGGGAACATTATATACGTCTATAACGTTATATATCCTAACCTGAGGGAACCTAACATCTCGGATCTAATGTTTTACAACATACCTGGGGTGTCGGCGCCTAGTTGTCGGTGGTAACATTATGTACGTCTATAACGTTATATATCCTCGCCTAAGGCAACCTAACATCTCGGATGCAATATTTGATAACATTTCTAGTGTGTCGGCACGTACTTCTCGGTGGGAACATCATATACGGCAATAACGTTATATATCCTAACCTAAGGCAACCAGCAATTCTGATGTAATGTTCTGCAACATTCCTGGCGCGTCGGCCCCTACTTCTCGGTGGGAACATTATATACGTCTATAACGTTATATATGCTAACCTGAGGCAACCTAACTTGTCGAACGTAATATTTTACAACATTCCTGGCTCATCGGCCCCTACTTCTCGGTGGGAACAATATATACGTCTATAACGTTATATATCCTAACCTAAGGCAACCTAACACCTCGGATGTAATGTTCTACAACATTCCTGGCTTATCGGCCCCCACTTCTCGGTGGCAACACTATATACGTCTATAACGTTATATATCCTAACCTAAGGCAACCTAACATCTCGGATGTAATATTTTACAACATTCCTGGCACGTCTGTCCCTACTTCTGGGTGGCAACATTATATACGTCTATGACGAAATATATCCTAACCTAAGGCAACCTAACATCTCGGATGTAATATTTTACAACATTGCTGGCGCGTTGGCTCCTACTTCTCGATGGGGACAGTATGTACGTCTCTAACTTTGTACATCCTAACCTGAAGGTACCTAACATCTCGAGTGTAACATTCTACAACATTCCTGGCATGTCGGTCCCTACACCTCGGTGTGGACATTATATACGTCTATAACGTTATATATCCTAACCTAAGGGAACCTAACATCTCTGGTGTAATATTTCACTACATTCCTGGCGGGCCGGACCCTACTTCTCGGTGGGAACATTATATACGTCTATAACGTAATATAACCTAACCTAACCCATCTAGCCCCTCGCTGATAATGTTTTGTAGAATCCCTTTCGTGTAGCCCCGTACGTCTCGGTGTAAACATTATATAAGTCCATAAGCTTATATATCCCAACCTAAGGCAATCTAACATTTCGGATGTAATATTTTACAACATTCCTGGCGAGTCTGCCCTTATTTCTCGGTGGGAACATTATATACGTCTATAACGTAATATAACCTAACCTAATCCATCTAGCCCCTCCCTGGTAATGTTTTACAGGATCGCGGTCGTGTTGGCCCGTACCTCTAGGTGGGAATATTATATACGTCTATAGCGTTATATATCCTAACCTAAGGCAGCCTAGCATCTCGGATGTAGTATTTTACAACATTCCTGGCGTGTCGGCACTTAGTTCTCGGTGGGAACATTACATATGCCTATAACGTCATATACCCTAACCTAAGGCAACCTAACATCTCGGATGTAATATTTTACGACATTCACGGCACGTCGACCCCTACTACCCTTTGGTAAAATTATAAGCGTCTATAGCGTTATATATACTAGCCTAAGGCAACCTAATATGTCGAATGTAATATTTCACAACATTTCTGGCGCGTCGGCCCCTACTTCTCAGTGGGAACATTATATAGGTCTATAACGCTATATATCCTAGCCTAAGGCAACCTAACATGTGGAATGTAATATTTTACAACATTCCTAGCGGGTCGACCCCTACTTCTCGTTGGTAACATTATATACGTCTATAACGTTGTATATCCTAGCCTAAGGCAACCTAACATCTCGGAAGTAATATTTTACAACATTCTTTGCGCGTGGGCGCCTACATCCCGGTGGGGACTTTATATACGACTATAACGTTATATATCCTAACCTAAGGCAACCTAACACCTCAGATGTAAGGTCTAACAACACTCCTGGCATGTAGGAGCCTACATCTCGGTGGGGACTTTATATACGTCTATAACGCTATATATCCTAGCCTACGGCAACCTATCACCTCGGATGTAATGTTTTACAACATTCCTGGCGTGTAGGAGCCTACATCTCGGTTCGGACATTCTATACGTGTATAACGTTATATATCCTAGCCTAAGGCAACTTATCATGTCGAATGTAATATTTTACAACATTCCTGGCGCGTCGGCCCCTACTTCTCGGTGGGAAAATTATATACTTCTATAACGTTGTATATCCTAACCTAAGGCAACCTAACATCTCGAATGTAATATTTTACTACATTCCAGTCACGTCGGCCCCTACTTCTCGGTGGGAACATTATATACGTCTATAACGCTATATATCCTAGCTTAAGGCAACCTAACGTGTCGAATGTAATATTTTACAACATTCTTGGCTCGTCGGCACCTACTTCTCGGTTGGAACATTATATAAGTCAATAACGTTATATATCCTAACCTAAGGCAACCTAACATTTCGGGTGTAATATTTAACTACATTCCTGGCACGTCGGCCCCTACTTCTCGGTGGGAACATTATATACGTCTATAACGCTATATATCCTAGCCTAAGGCAAACTAACATATCGAATGTAATATTTTACAACATTCCCGTCACTTCGGCCCCTATTTCTCGATGGGAACATTATATACGTCTATAACGTTATATATCCTAACCTAAGGTAACCTAACATCTCGGAAGTAATATTTTACCACATTCCTGGCTCGTTGGCCCCTACTTCTCGGTGGGAACATTATATACGTCTATAACGTCATATATCCTTACCTAAGGGAACATAACATCTCGGATGTAATATTTTACAACATTCCTGGCGTGTCGGCCCCTATTTCTCGGTGGGAACATTATATACGTCTTTAACGCTAGATATCCTAGCCTAAGGCAACCTAACTTGTCGAGCGTAATATTTTACAACATTCCTGGGGTGTCGGCCCCTATTTCTCGGTGGGAACATTATATAAGTCAATAACGTTATATATCCTAACCTATGGCAACCTAACATCTCGGATGTAATATTTTACAACATTCCCGTCACTTCGGCCCCTACTTCTCGGTGGGAACATTATATACGTCTATAACGTTATATATCCTAGCCTAAGGCAATCCTAACATCTCGGATGTAACATTTTACAACATTCCTGGCGCGCCGGCCCCTACTTCTCGGTGGGAACATTATATACGTCTGTATCGCAATATATCATAACGTAAGGCAACCTAACATGTCGAGCGTAATATTTTGCAACATTCCTGGCTCGTCGGCCCCTACTTCTCGGTGGGAACATTATATACGTCTATAACGTCATATATCCTAACCTAAGGGAACCTAACACCTCGGATGTAATGTTTTACAACATTCCTGGCGTGTCGGCCCCTTTTACTCGGTGGGAACATTATATACGTCTATATCGCTATATATCATAACGTAAGGCAACCTAACATGTCGAGCGTAATATTTTACAACATTCCTGGCTCGTCGGCCCCTACTTCTCGGTGGGAACATTATATACGTCTATAACGTTATATATCCTAACCTAAGGGAACCTAACACCTCGGATGTAATGTTTTACAATATTCCTGGCGTGTCGGCCCCTTTTTCTCGGTGGGAACATTGTATATGTCTATAACGCTATATGTCCTAGCCTGAGACAACCTAACATGTCGAATATAATATTTTACAATATTCCTGGCGCGTCGGCAACTACTTCTCGGTGGGAACTGTATATACGACTATAACGTTATATATCCTAACCTAAGACAACTTAACATGTCGAATGTAATATTTTACCACATTCCTGGCTCGTTGGCCCCTACTTATCGGTGGGAACATTATATACGTCTATAACGTTATATATCCAAACCTAAGGGAACCTAACATCTCGGATGTAATATTTTACAACATTCCTGGCGTGTCGGCCCCTATTTCTCGGTGGGAACATTATATACGTCTTTAACGCTATATATCCTAGCCTAAGGCAACCTAACATGTCGAGCGTAATATTTTACAACATTCCTGGCTCGTCCGCCCCTACTTCTCGGTGGGAACATTATATACGTCTATAAAGTTATATATCCTAGCCTAAGGCAACCTAACATACCGGATGTAATATTTTACCACATTCCTGGCGCGCTGGGCCCTACTTCTCGGTGGGAACATTATATACGTCTATAACGCCATATATCTTAAATTAAGGCAACCAAAAATGTCGAGCGTAATATTTTACTACATTCCTGGCGTGTCGGCCCCTATTTCTCGATGGGAATATTATATACGTCCTTAACGCTATATGTCCTAGCCTGAGACAACCTAACATGTCGAATGTAATATTTAAAAATATTCCTGGCGCGTCGGCAACTACTTCTCGGTGGGAACAGTATATACGTATATAACGTTATATATCCTAACCTAAGGCAACTTAACATGTCGGATGTAATATTTTACAATATTCCTGGCGCGTCGGCACCTCCTTCTCGGTGGGAACATTATGTACGTCTATAACGTTATATGTCCTAATCTAAGGGAACCTAATACCTCGGATGTAATGTTTTACAACATTCCTGGCGTGTCGGCACCTATTTCTCGGTGGGAACATTATATACGTCTTTAACGCTATATATCCTAGCCTAAGGCAACCTAATTTGTCGAACGTAATATTTTACAACATTCCTGGGGCCTCGGCCCCTATTTCTCGGTGGGAACATTATATAAGTCAATAACGTTATATATCCTAACCTAAGGCAACCTAACAATTCGGATGTAATATTTTACAACATTCCCGTCACTTCGGCCCCTACTTCTCGGTGGGAACATTATATATGTCTATAAAGTTATATATCCTAGCCTAAGGCAACCTAACATACCGGATGTAATATTTTACCACATTCCTGGCGCGCTGGCCCCTACTTCTCGGTGGGAACATTATATACGTGTGTAACGCCATATATCCTAACTTAAGGCAACCAAAAATGTCGAGCGTAATATTTTACTACATTCCTGGCGTGTCGGGCCCTATTTCTCGGTGGGAATATTATATACGTCTTTAACGTTATATGTCCTAGCCTGAGACAACCTAACATGTCGAATGTAATATTTTACAATATTCCTGGCGCGTCGGCAACTACTTCTCGGTGGGAACAGTATGTACGTCTATAACGTCATATATCCTAGCCTAAGGCAATCCTAACATCTCGGATGTAATATTTTACAACATTCCTGGCGCGCCGGCCCCTACTTCTCGGTGGGAACATTATATACGTCTATATCGCTATATATCATAACGTAAGGCAACCTAACATGTCGAGCGTAATATTTTACAACATTCCTGGCTCGTCGGCCCCTACTTCTCGGTGGGAACATTATATACGTCTATAACGTTATATATCCTAACCTAAGGGAACCTAACACCTCGGATGTAATGTTTTACAACATTCCTGGCGTGTCGGCCCCTTTTTCTCGGTGGGAACATTGTATATGTCTATAACGCTATATGTCCTAGCCTGAGACAACCTAACATGTCGAATATAATATTTTACAATATTCCTGGCGCGTCGGCAACTACTTCTCGGTGGGAACAGTATATACGTATATAACGTTATATATCCTAACCTAAGGCAACTTAACATGTCGGATGTAATATTTTGCAATATTCCTGGCGCGTCGGCACCTCCTTCTCGGTGGGAACATTATGTACGTCTATAACGTTATATGTCCTAATCTAAGGGAACCTAATACCTCGGATGTAATGTTTTACAACATTCCTGGCGTGTCGGCACCTATTTCTCGGTGGGAACATTATATACGTCTTTAACGCTATATATCCTAGCCTAAGGCAACCTAATTTGTCGAACGTAATATTTTACAACATTCCTGGGGCCTCGGCCCCTATTTCTCGGTGGGAACATTATATAAGTCAATAACGTTATATATCCTAACCTAAGGCAACCTAACAATTCGGATGTAATATTTTACAACATTCCCGTCACTTCGGCCCCTACTTCTCGGTGGGAACATTATATATGTCTATAAAGTTATATATCCTAGCCTAAGGCAACCTAACATACCGGATGTAATATTTTACCACATTCCTGGCGCGCTGGCCCCTACTTCTCGGTGGGAACATTATATACGTGTGTAACGCCATATATCCTAACTTAAGGCAACCAAAAATGTCGAGCGTAATATTTTACTACATTCCTGGCGTGTCGGCCCCTATTTCTCGGTGGGAATATTATATACGTCCTTAACGTTATATGTCCTAGCCTGAGACAACCTAACATGTCGAATGTAATATTTTACAATATTCCTGGCGCGTCGGCAACTACTTCTCGGTGGGAACAGTATGTACGTCTATAACGTCATATATCCTAGCCTAAGGCAATCCTAACATCTCGGATGTAATATTTTACAACATTCCTGGCGCGCCGGCCCCTACTTCTCGGTGGGAACATTATATACGTCTATATCGCTATATATCATAACGTAAGGCAACATAACATGTCGAGCGTAATATTTTACAACATTCCTGGCTCGTCGGCCCCTACTTCTCGGTGGGAACATTATATACGTCTATAACGTTATATATCCTAACCTAAGGGAACCTAACACCTCGGATGTAATATTTTACAACATTCCTGGCGTGTCGGCACCTATTTCTCGGTGGGAACATTATATACGTCTTTAACGCTAGATATCCTAGCCTAAGGCAACCTAACTTGTCGAGCGTAATATTTTACAACATTCCTGGCGTGTCGTCGCCTGCTTCTCGATGGGGACGTTATATACGTCTATAACGTTGTATGTCCTAACCTAACGCAACCTAACATCTGGGATGTAAAATTTTTGAACATTTCTGGCGTGTCGTCCCCAACTTCTGCATGGGGACATTATATACATCTATAACTTTATATATCCTAACCTAAGGGAACCTAACATCTGGGATGTAATATTTTACATCATTCCTGGCATGTCGGTCCCTACGTCTCGGTGGGAACATTCTATACGTCTACAGCGTTGTATATCCTAACCTAAGGGAACCTAGCATCTCAGGTCAAATGGTTTACAACATTCCTGACATGTCGGCCCCTATTTCTCGGTGGGAACATTATATACGTCTATAACGATATATATCCTAACCTAAGGGAACCTAACATCTCGGATGCAATATTTTACAACATTCCTGGCATGTCGGTCCCAACTTAACGGTGGGAACATTGTATACGTCTATAACGGTATATATCCTAGCCTAAGGCAACCTAACATCTCGGATGTAATATTTTACAACATTCCTGGCGTGTCGTCACCTGCTTCTCGATGGGGACATTATATAAGTCTATAACGTTGTATATCCTAACCTAAGGCAACCTAACTTCTCGAGTGTAATATTTTACAACATTCCTGGCATGTCGGCCCCTACTTCTCCGTGAGAAAATTGTATACGTCTATAACGATATATATCCTGGCCTAAGGCAACCTAACATCTCGGATGTAATATTTTGCAACATTCCTGGCGTGTCGTCGCCTGCTTCTCGATGGGGACATTATATACGTCTATAACGTTGTATGTCCTAACCTAACGCAACCTAACATCTGGGATGTAATATTTTTGAACATTCCTGGCGTGTCGTCGCCAACTTCTGGATGGGGACATTATATACATCTATAACGTTATATATCCTAACCTAAGGCAACCTAACATCTCGGATGTAGTAGTTGACAGCGTTCCTGGCGTGTCCGCCCGTACTTCTTGGTGGGAACATCATATGCGTCTATAGCGATATATATCCTAACCGAAGGCAACCTAACATCTCGGATGTAATATTTTACAACATTCCTGGCGCGTCGGCTCCTACTTTTCGGTGGGAACATTATATACGTCTATAACGTTATATATCCTAACCTAAGGGAACCTAACATCTCGGGTGTAACATTTTACAACATTCCTGACGCGTCGGCCCCTATTTCTCGGTGGGAACATTACATACGTCTATAAAGTTATATATCCTAGCCTAAGGCAACCTAACATGTCGAATGTAATATTTTACAACATTCCTGGCGTTCCGTCGCCTACTTCTCGATCGGGACATTATATACATCTATAACGTTTTATATCCTAACGTAAGGAAACATAACATCTCGGATGTAATATTTTACAACATT